>JANFOE010000053.1:1465000-1906426 GCA_025667525.1 Glebionis coronaria | reverse complement strand
CTTTGGAAAAACGTATTTCCAACAATCTCCCCCTAAGGGAGGTCACACCATTTTAGAAAATCTTAAACCTAGCATTCTATGCTAGAGTCTTCGATCTTGTTCTTGTGAATATGCTGATGAGATCTTTGACATTAGTCTTGAGCATGTTTCCTTGCCTTGACCTTGTGCATTCATCACTTGTGAAATTTTCCTCCTCGTGACTTGATGTTCCACATACTCATACCTTTATAAATTCTTGAAAGCTTAAGAGTTTTGATACAGCGGAAGACTTGACTTTTAGGCTTTCTTGAATTTGTTGAAGTATTAATTGCATACAGTATAAGCATGTGTTGATGACTTCTTTTGGATTGCACACCGCAGTGCCACATTCTTGTTACGCTGCATAAAACAGTTAGCAACAAAACATATACACGGATGAAATAGCCTTGAACATTTCATTCTAATTCGGTAGCATTCTACCTCCGGTTGGTGAAGACCGTTGGACGATATTAAATATCGTACTTGTGGCTGGTAGTTTCAATTAAGAACCTCCTTGACGAGATTTCGCGGGTAAACCCGTTCTCTTTACTCGATCGTCCAAAGATGACTGCGAATGTAAAGAGTGAATAATTTGGATAAAAATTATCAGCATGATTGAAGCCATCAATTCATTGTGGAATCCTAAGATCCACGGATCTTTAAGCTGCTAGGCGTAATCATCATTCATATGATGTTAATCATAGCGGAATAGAATAACGATTACGAACAAGGTGTTTCTCCTTCCAACATTTACTTGTATTAAACTTCAAACGATTACAAGTAACAAACCTAGACGTGTTTACAAGATCACACACGTCTAGAACACACGCACACGCTTTATGACTACATTGTGAATAATGGGATAATGAATACCTACGCCTGTGTATTCTTTATATAATAGAATACAAGACTTTTCTTACAAGAAAACTTTAATTAAGTCCTTGTTGTATGAAAGGGCTTCATATTCTTGTAAATCTTGATTTTTGCATATAAGTCCTTCTTGTTTCATTATTCTTGTTTTGTCTCATCAAATCTAATTACCAACATTCATATACCTGGAACAAGTGAAATTCAATTAAGAAACCGCACCTTTTACTTTCCTCGTGTGAACACAATTCTGCTTCCAAATCGAATAGTAACAACCTTAAACACCGTTACATCTTTTCCTTAAGGCAGCATACGAACTCTAGGGACCATGAATAATAATGCCAACGTCTCTTTTTGGGGATCGTCAAATAATAAAACAAGCAAGTGACTTAAATATTTACGTGACACAACTTCACTCTTTTACCAAAACTAAGCCTTTTATCCCGTGAGTTCTGCCAAGAATCATAGTACTTTCTTTCTTGTCTAAACATGAGCCACAACAATAAAACAACTGCATCGGATGAACCACCTAGGGTTTATAGTACCTAGAGTACGTTGATGGAACATCTCTATCACTATTGTTGAACGAATCACAATCACATCTCCCATGAAAATATGAACTACAAATAGTGTGCACCATCAAACAAATCCTAAGGCGATCTAGGATCTACACAACAACATCTTCTTTTCTATTTTATAAAGTTGATCCAGAATTTTGAACGAAACCCTAACACCTTCTTATATCCTTATGTGTTTAATCCATAATTATAAACACAAAACACGTTTTTCTGTTTAAGATCGATCTAGGGTTTAGGGTAAGAAACCCTAAATCTTATTCAATAAAAACAAAAATAGAATATTAGAAAAACCTTTCTCTGTAGCAACATTCGACGAGCTATAACTTACCCATAACATATAAGATCGACGATCGCTCCAGTTAGATTCATGACACATGTGTCGAGAACCTACAACCAAAATTTCACGACGATCCAGCGGTTAACGAATGAGTTATTGCTGTTTGAAAACGGCTGCACGGTGAGATCCGAACATAAAATCATAGACGTATTTTATGCTCGATCTTCATTCTTTGACTCGACACCTTGTTGATCCTAGCATCAAGAGCCACCCGCTCTGATACCAATTGTGGAATCCTAAGATTCACAGATCTTTAAGCTGCTAGGCGTAATCATCATTCATATGATGTTAATCATAGTAGAATAGAATAACGATTACGAACAAGGTGTTTCTCTTCTAACGTTTACTTGTATTAAACTTCAAACGATTACAAGTAACAAAAACTAGACATGTTTACAAGATCACACACGTCTAGAACACACGACACACGCTTTATGACTACATTGTGAATAATGGGATAATGAAAACCTACGCCTGTGTATTCTTTATATAATAGAATACAAGACTTTTCTTACAAGAAAACTTTAATTACATTAGAAGTCCCTCCATCTTTTACTAATAAGTTCTCCTTGTTGTATGAAAGAGCTCCATATTCTTGTAAATCTTGATTTTTGCATATAAGTCCTTCTTGTTTCATTATTCTTGTTTTGTCACATCAAATCTAATTCCCAACATTCATATACCTGGAACAAGTGAAATTTAATTAAGAACCGCACCATCGTTGCTTTCCAGTTGTCACGAGCTTGATTCATATAGAATCTTACTAGTTACCTACCAAGTGTTGTTTGATGTTAACACTAGAAGGATTTCCATTCGTCACTGTAAATACTTAATCGTATTACTCTAAACTTTCTGGCAAGATCACTGAGATTTTGTGTAGAGGCCTGGAACGAGTTTGAATTCATATAAGAATTAAACCACTGTTGCTTTCCAGTTATCACAAGTTTGATTCATTAAGAATCGCACAAGTCACCTACCATGAGCTTTTTAATGTTCACTCAAGAAGGATTTCCATCTTCATTGTAAATACTTGCATATTACTCAGATGTTTAGGCAAGATCATGAGGATTTTGCGTAGGACTCTAAATATCTTACTTACTTTTCACAGAGTGTGAAGAAGCAGGTAAATATGGAAGTGTGTCCTAATGAGATATTTGATAATCTCAAATGGCTCTAGACTCGATCACACATTTTAGATTTTTAGTGAACGGAGGCTGGAGAGGAGTGCCATGATTTCATACCAATTTATTCGGAGTGAATAAATCGATAGATAACGTTTTGATCTCCGTGTGATTAAAACAAATACCTTTTAAGATATATCTGAGTTA
The DNA here is from genome assembly GCA_025667525.1 of Glebionis coronaria. Classification (NCBI taxonomy): domain Eukaryota; kingdom Viridiplantae; phylum Streptophyta; class Magnoliopsida; order Asterales; family Asteraceae; genus Glebionis; species Glebionis coronaria. The sequence continues at coordinate 1,903,298 of JANFOE010000053.1, read as the reverse complement.
GCTGGGATGGGTTGTGCATTGCATCACTGGGTCCATGATGTATATCTTCAATTTCAAGAATCATTAAAAATGATCTCAATAGCATATGTGTTGACCCGGTTTCTGCCTAAGGTTGTATGGAGGGCTTCTTTCTTTACACCCTTTATCTTTACAATTCTTTTTAATTCTTCAACCCCTTCAATGCTTACCAATACGTCATAACTAGCACCTTGTTGTGATTGTTCCAGTGCTAACTTAAGTACTTGGTCTGCATTCAGCTACGTTCACAATCTTTCTCCATCTTTCCTAAGGACTACTATTTCTAGCTATGGAATGTCCTTGGGAAGATCCCTCCGGTTTGGGAAGAATCATTGGACTTAACCTATCCTACCATCCTTATGTCACCACAATCGTCACCGTCGTAAATTAAGATGTTGTCGGTAAGTATACATCACCGTGAAATCCACTTTGAAGTACAAATCCATTTTGCTCCCCCTTAACATATGCCCCGATATTCGAAAACATTTCGCATATGTAGGAATGAGCTAGCACATTAAGTCAATCCATTGAATTAATTGATCTCAATATTAAATCACATTTTCTCCCCCATATTAAAATATTAACCCAATCGATGTATTTAATATCAATTGATTTAATGAAATTTTAATAAAATTTGGGAAGAAAAATGAAAATCCAATTATCTTCATGAATTACATAAGCTCCCCGTCAAATTAATGAGGGTGTACATGAAACATAAATTAAATACCTTTTAAACACAAGTGGAAGGTATTTAGCACGTGCAAAGATCATATATGATAATGTATTCGCAAGATTGATAATTTACGAGGTTGGACCTGAATGATGAGAACATCATATGATAGAATCACATGGTTCTTGTTCACTAATGTTGGTCGCCTCGTCACGTCTGAAGTTATCTCTTGACACCATGTGTACGATTGATATCGTTGTCTTGACACCAATTTGTGAACTTGGCACTTTCGACATCAAAGATTCTGAATGTTGGACAATTGCTCCCCCTTAATTGTTGAACTTCTATCTAAAGAGTTGTAGTCACCGTTTGAGTAGTCGCATCGTCGAGTATGTAGATATCAATTGTAAATTGCTGCGGATTGTGGAGATGATAACTTCATAAAAACAAGATTTCTCTTGTTTTAACAAATAAATGCACTAAAGCGTACATATATTCGTGTTAGATTGTGTTATTACATAAACACAATCCCTTACATGGTTATAAAGTAAACCGTGCCCGAATTAATTCTCGTTGTTGAGCCAAAGCTTTCCGGTGAAATGGTTGACTTTAATGTGAAAAGCATGTTACTATCTGAAATAATAGCAAGCCATTTTGAGCATGTTTTAAATCATTTAAACTTCTGCTCGAACTTTATTTACAACCCCGTGTCATTATTGAAAGACATTTCTAGGGTCGTAAATATTATCGATTCCATAAAAACGTACTCTTTTTATCAAAATATTTTGAACACACAATTTTGAAAGATTTAGAAAAACCTTTTGAAAAATTTTTGAAAAATTGTGTTCAAAGTTTTGAAAACCAATTACTTAAGCTTAAGAATTTAAATATCTTACGACACAAGCTCAAGTCTGAGAAGTTGTAAGCTTCCCGTTGTTAAGGATAAGTTATCATCGGCGATAAACTTTCCTTTTAACCGAAGAACGAGTTCTAAGCTGACATTTACCTAGAAGTCGTTTTCATGAGCTTGAAAAACTTTTGAATGGTCATGACTGAGAAAGATGAATTTCTCGTTATGAAGAAAAATTATCTTATTTAAAAGATACACTTTCCTTTCTGAGCTTAAAACTTGGAATGTTTTAATACAAGCTCATGACCGAGAAAAACTAATTTCCTGTTACGAGGATAAGTTATCATTAAAGATAAGATTTCCTAAAATTGAAGTCCGAGTTACAGTCTGATATTTAACTGTAAGTCATTGTGCATGAGCTTAAAAACTTTGAATATATTTAATATTAGCTCATGCCCGAGAAAAATTAATTTCTCGTTGTAAGGATAAGTTACCATCGGCGATAAAATTTCCTTTTGTTGAAATCTGGGGCATGTCTGTCATTTAACAATGAACCATTTACACGAGCTTAAAACCTTGGAATAGTTTTAACATAAGCTCGTGTCCGAGCAAATTTAATTTCTTGTTTTGAGGGTAAGTTATCATTGCATAGATAAAGTTCCCTTTATTTGAAGTCCAGGTCATTGTCTAAAACATAACCATGAATCATGTATACGAGCTTAAAACTTTTGAATAGTTTTAATAATAGCTCGTGTCTGAGAAAATTTAATTTCTCGTTTGTGAGGATAAGTTTATCATCGGCGATAAACTTTCCTTTATTTGAAGATCGGGTCATCGTCTGATATATAACAATAAACCATATACACGAGCTTAAAACCTTTGAATAGTTTTAATGTAAGCTCGTGTCCGAGAAAATTTAATTTCTCGTTTTGAGGGTATGTTATCGTTGCATAGATAAACTTCCCTTTATTTGAAGTCCGGGTCATTGTCTGATATTTAACGATGAGCCACGTACATTGTAAGCTTAACTGCAAATCCCCTGAGACACTTGTTTCTCTGGTATCTGCTTCTTCAGTAACCAAACTCTGAGAGTGTCCTTAGTTGAACGGTATATAAAGCTCGGAATGGTTTGTTTTTGTTGATCCTTGACTTTGGTACCTGCATTCTCATTTGGAGTTTGTATGCTTTTATCTGGGTTAGCGATATCTATCTTAGAACCATACGAGGATTCACCGTTCTCTTTTCTTGTGCCAGAGGTGATTTGAGGAGATGATTCACTTGTCTTAGCTGGCAAACGTTTCCTTTTATAGAAAACCTTAAGTTCAGGCTTAAGTGATGTATCATCCTTTTCAATTTCCTCCCTAGTAGTTTTAGTAGAATCGGAGACTATCCTAGTTAAAGGGCACTCGTTTCCTACAAGAGTGAAAGTTCTGCCAGTGGGGCGCCAAACTTAACCAATGGGTTTGATTTTAGCTAACCACTGAGATTTAATTCTATCATGGGAGTTCACCCCATGGAGGAATTTCTTGACACAAGAGTCATGATTTGCCTTAAAGACACATTTCCTACATGTTTTACAAGTAGCATATTTAATGTCCGAGTAAGATCTAGAATTCCTAGATAATTTATTGATGATCCTAGGATATGACATGCTACAGTTAGCAGTGTTGGGTAATCTAGAAGGCATCTGACTAGGTTTGAAATTCCTATCTCTTACTTGTGTCTTTTGCTTAGCTTCCCTCAGACCAAATTTATGGCGAACGTCATTTGAACTAGTTCGAGACGTGTTCTTGGACTATGTCTAGGGAGGCAAGATGAAAACATGTGATTAGGTCTTGCAAATACTGTTTTAGTCACATTGGGCCTAGTTGGTGAAGTGACTGGTCTAAAAGATGAACCATGTCAACTTGGGAGGCAAACCGTGGTCTCGAGGATTTTGTAGGCTCGGATCTAAATGCAGTCGGTTGTCTAACAGACTGATTTGAGGTGGTTTCCCCAAGATTGATGGTTTTTCAAGCTTAGTGTCCACACTAGTTCCTTTAGTTTTCCTCAACTCGTTTTTCAGAGCCGCTATTGCAGAAACCTTTTCCTGAACTTGAGCCTTTAAAGTCTCATTTTCTTTGAGTTATTTATCTTGGGATGCCAATTTAGATTCTAGCTATTTAATTTGTTTCAAAAGATTATCCTTTTCATCTTTAGAATCTAGAACTTTTTGATCTAATTTTCGTTCAAGAACAACGTTTGACTTTTCAAGTTTTTCAAAATATGTTTCAAATTTGTTCGTTTTCTTCAAAAATTCAAGTTTGGCATCCTCAAGATCTGTAGATTGCTGAGCTACAATCATTTTGATCTCTTTAATCTTGGAATCAGAAGCAGTTAATGAAGCAGTCATAAGGCAATTATCATGATTGTTAGTATTTTGAACACTTTCTCCCCCATTATGACGCGCATCGGATGAATCAGAAATGTTATCGCTATCACTCTTTTCCATCCCATGTTTGTCATAATTAGGTTCGAAATGCTCAATATGCGGCATTTCATCAGCATATACATCATATACAACATGACATTGTACCATATTTGTAGGCTCTTCGTCATAAACGGGTATTATGTCATCATAAGTGATGTCTGTAACATTCCCTGACATGCTGCTGATATCATGCTTTGTTGTTGATTCCATGCCCTTGCAATCTGTTGCAGTCTCTGATTGTAAATCTTATGACCTTGCTCTTCTTGTATCTGCATCGTAGAGACTTGCACTCCATTGTCATACGATAGATGAAGTCGTGATCTTGCATAAATCGAGGATGAAACCGATGTCATTGATTTCAACAGTGTACCACGGAACTCTTGAACCTCTGTATGTGTGTATTGAAGAAATGACTGACATATCCTTGAATTTGCAGACTTAACGACGTTGAATTGGAAGAAGTGCGTAAGCTGTGTCTCTAGAGTTTGATATGCAGATTCTGATGCAGAGTGATTAAAGTCTTCTTTGTGAAGTTGCTCAGCTATTTGGTTCAAGTTGAGGAATATTGAGTCGATGAATATATAACGATCTTAACCAAAGAGTGTCACAAATTCGCTTCCTCCTTGAAACCATGAGATGGTCACAAGATGAGACTGAAGAAGTCGAAGTGAAGTTATACCACTTTCTCTAGCTTTGGCTTGCATTTGATGAAATTCTCCCTCTTGTGATGTCGAATTCAACGATTCCATTGAAGTTCGATAAACGTAATTGTGTTAGTTGTCGAAAAACCAATACGAGTTTTGACAATTCGTGGAGAAACGGTGAAGTCGAATTTGCAAGATTTTACACACCAACAAGAAACTGTAAGGATTCTGAAGTCCTTAATATATAACTTTTTCTCGTCACTTGTCTTGACACTTTGTCACTTTTAAAATCTCAAATACAACCATTAACCCCTCAAAAATAATTTTGACTTAAGTAAGCTTTAACCATTCAACAAAAGATTGGTTAACACTATAATCCGTATGATTGAGCCAAAATAAATTTTGTCATCACTAACCAACTAATGGCAATATTTGGTACACAAGAATATGGAAAAAATACTCCCAAATGTTTTATATCAAATCCTCTCCACTGTTATGTGTTAGATGTTCTAAAACTTAAGGCCCATGAAAGGTTTAAGATTTTAATGGCCAACAACCAAATTGTCACAAATAAAAATGAAACAATCGTCCCAAATCAACACTAAATAAAAACGTAGTTCTCCAATTAATAGTAAAACCCTTAATGTTGTCTAAGAGATAAAAAACTTACATCCAAAACGTCCTCGTTAGCTAATATTTCAACTAGAGCACTGTTTGCTTTAACTTTGCCTAACAACTCTCTTCTAGATAAAGTAACTTTACAGAGAGGATATGAATTTAAAATTAGATAAAGTCATACTTCTTGAAACATCCGCCTGCTTTTTTTTCTCTTTCTCCTATATATTCCAAACCGTTGCCTTCTTAAAACAAATCTCACAGCCACATCTCATCTTTCAACCAATATACAATCTCATCACAAAATATCAATCCCATCTAATCAATCAATCAAATAATACTGATCATCCATCCTCTCCTTCTAAATCAAATCCATGAAGAATGACATCAAGATCTTCGAAGTAAGGTCTCGGGTAGGTGATTTTCTTGTTGCATGTGTCTGAATGTATTTAAATCGAATCCACGAAGGGATGGCAACAAATTTGTTGTTATCCTATCTTGAAACTTCGAATATCAAAAGCGAGAATCCCAACAATTGATCGATGATGATGAACTGTGATGTGATTCGGAGATCTTTATGATTGGGTTAGTAAAAGATTTGAGTCTAACGAGAGGTTTAGTTGTAGTTTTGGTGCGAGGGGATTTGTTTGTTGGAGTCGAGTTTTTTTTTGATTCGGTTGGTGTTGGGATTTGTTGTAGTCGAGTCTTGGTCGTATTGTATTTGATAGAAATCTTGTAAAATCTTGATGTTTTTGAATTTGGGTATCGAGACTTATGAGAGGTTTTTCGATTCAGTTGGTGTGTCGAGTCGAGTCTGTGTCAAGTCCAGCTTTGTTTATCGAGTCAGTTTGTGGAAAGGAAGCTATTGGATTCAAAAAAACTTTCGGACTAAAAATGGAAAACGAGTTTCGATTAAAAACGGAAAACGAGTTTCGGATAAAAACGAGTTTCGGATTAAAACAAGTTTCGGGGAAAAACGAGTTTCTATTATAATTGAGTTTCGGATAATTCAGACCTTTGAGTTTCGGATAAGTCAAGATTTGAGTTTCGGATAAAACAGATGTGAGTTTCGGATATATTTGAACTTAGTGACTTTGGGATAAATGGCGCTTTTGAGTTTCGGATAAAAGGCACTTTTGAGTTTCAGATAAAAAGAAACTTTCGGTTTCGGAATAATTGAAAAAATGAGTTTCGGATAATTGAACTAAGGTCACTTTCAGGGAAAAATTGAGTTTCGCATCAAATGACTTTCGGATAATGTCAGTTTCGGATAAAATGCAAATGTTCAGTTTCGGAATATTTCAAAACCCTTTTCCAAAACTCAAGTTTGTTGGCCGACAGAAACTTTATCCTCGGATCTAATTTACTGTTAATCGAAAAATACCCCGAAAATCACCCAAATAACCAAAAAATTTGCGATTTTGAATTAATCAATTAACCCAAATCACTACCACATCTATGTACTCGATTTTTCTACAAATTTAAACAACAAAAACGCAAAAAAATTCAAGATTTGAGATTGATTATATCAAAACCCACCAAAATCAATCAAAACAAACACAAGATCAAACTAATCATACCATGGCTCTCTAATACCAATTGTAGGTCCACGAAATCCTTGGATTGTTTATGTGATTGATTGATCTAAAAGAGAGAGAGAGAGATGAATAACTTAGAGAGAGAAAGCTAGAGAGATAAAGGAGAGAGAGGGTGGAGAAAACAAGAATATTGGATTGAATTAGACAATGAGAACCAACAACCCCTCCTAACATGTTAGGAGGAGGTATATATAGCCCACCCTACATGTGACAACCCAAACCCGAGGTCATTTATTTAATATTATATAATATTATTTTTACGAATAATTTTGAAATTTTTGATGAGTTGAATGAAATGACGATTGATGGTTTTATTTAAAACCGACGTTGGAGGACTTATTTTTATCTTTTTACTAATAGCGAGGATTATTAGTGACCACGATATCGACGGATGCCCGAGATTATATGTTTTATCATTTGTTGTCTTGATGTTTATATTTTTGACGTTTTTATTTTAAGTTCGTATTAAGTCGAGTCGAGAGTCGATATTATTATTTTTGATGTATGTTTTAAATTTTTAAAAGTATCTTTATGAAACCCGAGCCCCGTAAATATTTTGAAAATTGACTAATAGTTATTTCCCGCTTTTTAGCTAACTATTAACATTTTTAGCCACAACTATTGCCAAATTACAACTTTGGTCCCTACCCCACTATATATAAACCAAAAACAAACACACATAACACAATTTCTCATTCAAAAATTTTCACCACCTACTCTCTCTCTCTCTCTCTTGTTTGCCGTAACATCACCACCATCACCAATTCCATACAAATTTAATTTTATCTCAAGTTTGAGGTTGAATTCATCAAAACCAAGCTTAGACCCAATCTTATATTTGATCAAGGATCATTTTGGTGTAAGAATTTCTTACATGCAAGCACTTTTTTTTCTTGATGTTGGTAGGTAGGAGCTATGATCATGCATGGCATTTTCATGATGATCCATGGTGATTCTTGCTAAAGATCTTGTTAAAACTTCATTTTGATCTTAATATTTTTATTTTGATATTGATTTTGATGTTATGTTTGATGTATGATGATATTAGAGTATAGAAATGACCATTTCTATGGTTGGTTTTTATCAAAAAGTTGATTTTGTACAAGATTTTTATAGTCACAGTAAGTAAAGTGTAAAATCCGAATTTTTATGTTTCGAAAATGGCTTAACTTATAGCCTAGGGTTGTAGATAATTTTCTTAGCTTCGATTTCATATAAGGTAGAGCTTCTAGCTCCAAACCAGCGCGAAGTTATGATGTTTTGAATGATCGTGTACCGGGAGACGAGTATCGGCACTACAAGTAGTTGTTGTCGATATTTGGATCGAATCTCGGGGACTCTAAATCGATGTTTTGAAAAACGTAACCTACTGATAATGAGGTGTTTATTTTATAGGTTGAGTTTACTTTAAAACCCGAGTGTCGGTTTTATAAACGGAGTCGTTTAAATAAGTTAAAACGGTTGTATGAAAAATTAACGTAAATCTGTCTGGATTTTATAGTTTGAAAATGAGTTGGGTTAAGTACTTTAAAAGTAATTTCATTTGATAAACTTGTAAGAGGACTTTCTATATATAGTAAGTTAGTTTATCGAGTCGTTTCATAAACGGTTGACAAGTTTAAAAGGGGTAAAATAAGCTAGTACATGTAGTATGTACCGGCGGACTTTGTAAAAAGTGTAAAATGGTTAAGTAAATGTGTAGTAAAGTATAATGAAGTTATTTATATCGTTTTCTCTCGAGTTTATCGTGACTTTATGAGTTTGAGTTTGATGTTGTTATGTATGATTTATTTTTCAAGATTATTATTGATGAACGCGCCTTATTTGATAGGTTGCAGTTTTTGTGTTTATTAGGCATCAACTATCATCGAAGATCGTCTTACTACTGCTATTACTCCAGGTGAGTCTATAGCCTCGCTTTTGTAATTGTTTGAATGATTTTAAAACCCGCGAGAGGGATACATGCTATTTGAAAGTAAAATGAACACAAGTCATGATTGATTGTTTGGACCCAAATGTAGCCTTTGTTTCCTTTGTTGTTTGAATTGTATAAGTACCTAATTTGCAAAAGACCCTAAATTCATGAGCCGTTAACTATCTTCTGACTTGATGTTGCGAGTTGGGAATAGCCGCTTATTCTAATAATAGTACTATTGGGTTGACGACCCTATCCGAGACCAGGGCTTTACGCTGAGTAACCCGCTGGGAAGGATAATTTTACGAGAATGAGAATTGGTATCCTTGCAAATGGTACCCTAGTAGGGGCACTGGAATTTCATCTAGTCATGCCGGCTTTAGGCGTGGGTGACTAAGTTAAGGGGTCGGTGTCATGAGCTTAATACAATTCAGTAGTTGTTGTTATATACCAGAATGCCTGACTAATAGATTGTAATGATCAGCAATTCTATTAAATGATCTTGATTGATTTTTCTCTTGTGTTCAATGTTGATTTGTAAAACCTATAGACTCGCTCAACCGTTGTGTTGATAATTTTAAGCATGTATTTCAGGTATTGAAGATGATGTATTGCGGAGCTTGCTGGAGAAGGATTGCGGGATTGCTTTTGTGGTGATTGGTCTAAAACGGATTTCTTTCCCTTTTGTCATAAAAATAATACTGTATGGTCGAGTACTTTGGTAAAGTGTTTGTGAATTTGATAAAGTCTTTGGGGGACCTAAATATTACTCTAATATTTCTAAAATTGTTTTACTTGGGATTGAGAGTTTTAGACAGTGGTTAAATTATATTCTTTTATATTTCAAATTTATCATTTTGAGTTTGTACAAAATTTCTTGTGTAACAATGTTTGTATTTAGCACCCAAATGTGTATTTCCGCTGCGCAGTGTAATTTGGGGGTGTTAAAGATTGGTAATCAGAGCTTTTTAGTTATAGCGAATTAGGTCGGTTTTTGAGAAATGTCCTAAACTATAACTTTGGTGTCGAAAATATTTTACAAAAGCAACGCAACTTCTCCGCAAGGCTCCGGTAAGATTATTTGTTTTATATTGTTTTATAGTTGATGTATCCCTTAAAATTGAATTGATTTTAGAGTATTTATTAAGTAAATACTATGATGATATTTGATGATGTATTAATGATATATTGATGTTGTTGAAAGTATGTTGAGTACTTGTTATCGTAATTTTCTTTATGTAATGAATATGTATATAATTTTAAATAATAACCTTATATACTGCCGAGGGTCTGGGACAGTAGACCAGATGTTGAACGATTTTACAACTGAATTCTTGCGACTTGTATCGGGTATGAGGAAGTTTGATTAGTTGATGTATGATAGATATGTGGTTGAAATTGGTGTGATTAGAGGGTTGATATGAAAGAAAGGTGGTTTTAAAGGTTGTATTTGGTATGTGGAGATTTGAGTTTGTTAGGACTTGGAAGATGGATGAGATTGCTAGTCTTGGGTCGATTGTGATGAATTGGTGTGTTTGAATTGAATGGTTTAAAGAGAAGTAGGTATGTTTTGAAAGGATGAGTGAGTGGAGCCTTAGGTGAGATTGATTCTGAGTAGAATTTGGAAGTTTAGGAATGTTGAAATTCGTACTGAGATTTGCTTTGTGATTATTCTGCCGTGTAGGAGTGAGTATTTGGATTTTGAGAGTGAGCTGCCATCAGGTTATAGATTTGACCTTGAGGTGTGAAAAGGGAAATAGACAAGTGTGATGAAGCTGACAGCAATATTAAGAAGGATGAGGAGCTGCTATCTAAGGAACTAATCTCGTAATGGATTTCTTTGTATCTTATTTTCTTTTGTGATCGGACTTATTTAAACCCTTGTGTCGTAGCATTGTGATGGAACTTATTATCCTTTAAGTTTGTTTGGTAGATGATTGTAGTGACATACAGTGCCACTATCCTGTTGAATCCTCAACGCAATCTGAATTACCCTCATGATCTATGATGTGCCCTTTTGTTGACTCTTTTGAGTTTTGGTTGATGAACCATTGTAGTTTGTGTTGTTCGTGCATGTAGTATCCATGAGACATCCTGATAAAGAAATCCTTCTTTATTCTTGATATGTATACTTATCATGTTTCTTTCTTCTGTGATGATGGAAGAAGGAGTAGGGGAATTATATTTCTGTCATTAGTAGATCGCTACGTGACTAAGTTTCTTGAAATATGTTGCCAAAACTAACGACTGCTACTGTGAACACTATGATCGAAAAAGTTATTGCTAGAGCTTTTGGAGCTGATCGTGCTGCCAGGAATTAAAAAATGTTGGGGATAAGTGTGTTGGAGATAATGATGATGCTGCTGAGAATAATGATGATGCTGCTGAAAATAATGATGATGTTGTTGAAAATAATGGCGATGTTGCTAACAATAATGAGGATGCTGCTGATCCAGATGATAGTATTGCTGCTATTTTGCATGTTCAAGAGAATGTACTTATGTTAGTTTTCAGAAGTGTGGTTCTGCGCAGTTTTGTGGTATTAGTGGTGCATTAGAATTGCATAGTTGGATTGATAAGATAGAGAGTACTTTGAGATTATTGGATGTTCAGAAACTAATAAGGTGAAATATGCTGCTACTATATTTTAGGATGGTACACTAAGATGGTGGAATACTAAGTGACTACTTTAGGATTAGTTGTGACTAATCGTAAGGCATGGATCATGATGAAAGGACTATTGACTGCTAGGATTTGTCCCGAGAAGGAACAAGGATAGTTGGAACCCAAATTGAGGTAATTAGTGCTAAGGGACGATGTTACTACTACTTACTGGGAAATTTTCTGAGCTATAATTGCTATGCCATGATACTTTTGTGAATGACCGTAAAACAACGAAGCAGTACATTAGAGGATTGTCTAGTAATATCAAGGGTGAGGTTATTTCTTTAAAACTTAAATCTATCGATGAAGCTGTTTAGAAGACGTTTGATTAATGGACGTGAAAGTGCAAGTTAGGAAAGATAGTATTGTTGAAAACAATAAGAGATAGTGGGAATCTGCTAAGTCCAACCCGAACCAAGGACAGAATTGTAAGTATTACAGTAATAACAATAACCAAAGACAGAACCGAAATCAGTATTTAAACCATGGAAGGAATGATGGGATTCGTGCTGCCACTATGTCTAGAAGTGACAAGATAAATCTCGAGTGTGTTTGCTGTACTCTATACCATGTAGGTAATTTTACACAATTGCGACTAGAGTTAGGACAACCTGGTCATAAAGCTGTTAAGTGCAGAACAAGAGGATTAGTCAAAGGAATTAGTATCCCTGGAGTTGTGATATGATTTAGCCGTGGCGAGAAAGAATACAAACAAAGGAATTCTCCAAGGAAAGGAAATTGAGAAGATAGGAATGTTGCCGCTCCGGTTTATGTTTGAATGATGCTGACAAACCTTAAGGTCATAATGTTGTAAATGGTATATTCTTACTTGAAATTCTTTATTTCAGTATGTAGATGGATTTCAGATCGGGTAGAAACTGTAGAAATGTAAAGATTTAGTTGTTTTATCAACGGCGAGTCAATAAGATTGACAATTAACTATGGCGTGGAGTTAACCGATGGAAAGGTTGCTAATGTTAGTTTTACACTGAGAGTGTGTTCCTTGAATTTAGGAAAGTAGGTGTTTAGTATCGACTTGATGCTCAAAGAGTTGGAATCTTTGGAGTTGGAATCTTGAGGCCATGAAATGGGAGATGGAAGCGGAAACGAGAAACCAGGACGAAGATGAACTGAGGGTCCGGATGGTGACTCATAAGGTTTGGTTCGACAAGGTGAATGAAATGAATAGCATTTTCTAACAAAAGGCTAGGAGAAAGTGGGACATCGAGGGGATGAGAATTACCGTTTTTCACAACGCGATGTAGAGGAGGAGTGACAAAAATAATATCAGGGGTCTTTTGATAGATTTTGTGTGGAGACTGAGAAAGATAAAAGGTGAGATATTTAGATTCTATAAAAGTATATTCCCAAGTATTGATAGAAGATCGAGATTCGAAAACAACCAGGTCCCAAATTTTTGTGATGATGATGCTTCTAATCTCGAAGCCCCATTTTCGAAGGAGGTGTGTAAGGCAGTATGTGGTTGTGGTTGTGATAAGGTTCCTATCAGGCGGTTTAAGTTTTAAGTATATTAAAAGATTTTGAAAAATATTTAAGGAATACGTGTTACTGGCGGTTAGATGGTTTTGGGAAAAAGGTGAGTTTCCAAAGGATGCAATGTGTCTTTTGTGACTCTTATCCCTAAGTTCACAAACCCAATGGGTCTTGGATATTATAGACCCATAAGTCTCATAGGAAGTTTCTATAAAATCGTTACAAAAATTCTAGCATAGAGGGTTAAAAGAGTGATTGGGAAAAATTATCAGTGAGGTGAAAAATGCTTTTATCGAGGGTCGGTATATCCTAGATGGAGTTCTAATTGCAAATGAGATGATGAAGTTTATGAAAAGTAAGAAAATGAAGGGTCTCCTTTAAAGGTAGATTTTGAAAAACATATGATAGTATCGGATAAAAAATTTTAGCGGAGATAATGAAGCTGATGGGTTTTAGAGATATGTGGTTTAAATGGGTGGCTTAGTGTTTAAGGTCAGCTTCTGTTTCTATTATTGTCAATGGGTCTCCTACAAATGATTTTGATATAAGCCGTGGTGTGAGACAAGGGGATCCATTTTCACCATTACTTTTCATTTTATCTGTTGAATGGATTAATGATTTAATTAGTGACGCGGTGAATAACAATTTTTCAAAGGTATTCATGTTGGTGAAGACGGGATCATGGTGTCACATCTACAGTTGGCGGATGACATGATTATCTTTGTAGAATGGAGTAGGTAGAACGCAAGTAACCTGATGAACATCCTTAAATGTTTTGAAGAAGTCTCGGGGCTAAAGATTGTCCTCAGAAAAAGTAAAGTGTATGGGGTTGGGTTGGATAGTGTGGAGTTAGACAAAATGGCCACGTTTATGAGCGGTGTTCATGAGCTTGCTGTAACACCTGGTAATTTTCCTACCTTGTAAAATGACTATTTTACCCTTTGACTTTTTATTTAGTTAACTATGTGATTTAACTGTGTTGGAACCGGGATGTTATCCCGCGTTTTCTGAAAAACTGTTTGATGACGAGTAATGACTTGACACTGTGCTCAGTCATTATTCTGAATAATTTCTGTGAATCTGACCAAAATGCTGAGACGGTCAATGAATTGACGATAATCCGTAAGATTATTCGTTATCCATGAATTATGTGCTTAACTGTTTAGTTTTTAACAGCGTGATCGTATTTTCATGAACATCGTATTTAATTTATTCTGTGGTTTTGCTTTTTACTAATCCGGTGGTCTAGGTGGGTGGTGGAAGGTGGAAGCCATGGATGAGTTGAGAGAGAGAAGGTTGTGTGTGAAAGTTAAGAAAATGTATTAAGATGAAAAGAAACACAAATGAAACACAATCAACACACCTCCTTGGAAGCCTTGGAGGGGTATATATAGTCACACATCGCACCTAAACTATACATTGTTTCCTAGTCTAGTATAAGCGTGTGTGACTATGATAACTAATGGGAATTCTTAAATGTCGTCACATAAAGTGAATTTCCAACAATCTTCCCCCATGGGACGACGTGTAGAATTCCTTACAATATTTTTCCTAACAAGTACATAATGATTAAGAACAAAAGCTTCCATGAAGCGTCCAATGCTGATGAAGTCTTCTGAGGTCTTTGACTTTAAGTCTTCACTTCAAAACGACTCATCTTTAAAGTAACTTGTAGTAGAAATACTGTAACGGCACGAGCTAAGTAATCCATATACTTCTGGTTAAGGAGAAGCTTCTAAATTAACTTCCCCCTAATTCATGCCACATAAACTTGATATAGAAGCTTTTAAATAGCTTTCCCCTAAACCGACAATCCTCGTAAGCAACTTCAAAGCTTTCAATAAAGCTTAGAATGATTAAGCGCACAACGGAATTTAAAAAGCAAACCCCATCATATAACATGTTAATGTTGCTATGAGGTATTTAAAGTTTGGAGCACACCAAGTAGATCAACAACTTCTGTTCTCACTCTTGAATAATTCTTCTGAATTTTTCTTCCCCCTGATAGTTCAAGTTATGCATACTAGAAAGAATCAAGACATTTCTTCCCACACAAAGTTGAAGAAAATAAACCAATCCCAAGTATGAAGCTCAAATACTGAAGTAGACACTTTATCCCATTCATGAAGTTGACATCGTAACACCAGAGTCAATTAAGTCCCGGAAATGCACATATCTTCTTCCGGAGATGCACCCGAGTCAATTAAGTCCTGGAAGTGCATATCTCTCCATATAGGATAATGATGATAAATAATTGCAACAACAAAACAATTAAACATCGAATCAGTAGTGTACCGTTTAGAGATTGATAACACCATGAGTTAAAACACTGATTTTCTCTGCGGTTATGACAAATGTCTTCCCGGAATGTCTTCAAATCAAAAGAAGGTATGAAGTTCATCACGTGTACTCGTTGTGCGTTTAATGTGTCTTCTTCTTCCCCCTTGATGGTTTCGAAACTCGGAACCAACAATAAATCGTACACACATGTACCTGAAATCCCGTGAGAATAATAAATAAGCTGAATTATATATTTGGCGAGAATCAGTTGTTGATTGAAATTCTCTACTCATAAACTCTCCATGGACATCTTTACCAACCCCCTTGTAGGCAATTTGAAGTGACCACTGATAGAATGAACCGGATATACCAAACATGAAACATAATAAGAATCCCTCGATCTTGTGACTTAAGCTTGCACAATTGTTGAATGAGGAACGGTGGAGAAATCTCTAAGTACCCAATGCATCATTGAAGAAGTCTATAAGCACAACACCTCTTGAAATTATCCACGTCGACTAAGCGCGTGACACCGAGTACAACAATGTAACCCCTTTAAGTGATAGTTATCCGAGTCATCAACCAACCACCCCGGACCCGGAAACCAGATAAACAAGTCTTCATTCTAAGATTAAGCACGAGCAAGTTATCTTTGAAGATAAAATAAATACACGCCATCGAAAAATCCGTCTTCAACTTCAAATAATAATACCCGATCAAAAAATCTGTAGCCACTAAAAATATAGCCATCTTCTCTGTCGCGTCAAGTAATTTTGGTCACTTTCTCTCGTCACTTTTATCACTGTGTCTCTCGAATCCCGAAATATTAATCATTATACAAATAATAAAATAATACACAACATCATGTATCATTTTATAACCATTTGCAAAATTTCATTAATACCGTAAATACCAACATTTTGCCATATCCCAGCCCAATATATCGTTACCTCTTTGAATTCATATTTGGCCAGTGTGGCCTCATGCCAACAATAACAAAAGAAAATAACGTGGCAATGGGTATGATTGTCCATCCTTGTTGGTAATAGTAACCGGCCCCACCATAGAAATAAATCTTACGAGCTTCCATTGTTCGGTAATCACATTAGCCCATATATCACAATACCCGAAACTTTGTATGACCCATAAAGAATTAGGTTATATTAATAACCTAAATCCCACCGAACCTCAATCATTTTTATCATTTTGACCTAAACCTAATCTCACTTTCACCTCTGCCTCTTTTTTCTTCCATCTTACACAGCCACAAAAAAAATCCATCTAAACTCCTCACATAATCTGCATCAAATGTCATTTCACCAACAAATAACATCAATCCCATCTCTTAAACATGCGAATCTACACCAAAGATAGTCTATTAATCAAGGTCGAAGCTTGTAATTCGAACCCTAAACCCGTCTTGTCTTGATAATAAGCACAAATCTGATCAAGAAATATCTTCAAGATCAATCAGTTTGGTCTCAGGTAGGTGATGGATTTTAATTGCATGTCGATTTTGATTAAAGAATCGAAACAAGATAAGGATAGTAACAATTTTGTTATTAATCTTATTTTAGTTTCGTATATGAAAATTGGTGCAAAACCAAACATGGGTCTATGATGATTTAGTTTCGTGTAAATGATCTTGCATGTGCAAACACGAAAAATGATGAATCTAAGATCTATATGTTTTATTACTTCGAGTCTTGTTCAGATTTATAGAGGGTTAGGTGTCGATGGGTTATAGATAGATTTGGTGTTGATTGGGAGATAAAAGGATGGTGATTGATTTGTTGGTTCTGGTCTCGGGTTATGTTTAAACAACATGGTCACGTTTTATTCAAACAGTCGCAATGTTTTCTTTAAAAAAAATCATCGCAATGTTTTATTTTCAAACCCATCGCAATGAATTAATTAAAACCCATCGCAATGTTTACAGAAGACAACACCCCATCGAAATATTTTTCACATCCATCGGAATGTTTAAAAAATTTCAGCAGCATGACGTCATATATGCCATTGCGATAGGTCAAACCACCCATCCCAATGTGACTCATCGGAATGAGTCCCATCGCAATAGATAGGTCGAACCCATCGGAATGTGTCAAAAAAACCCATCGCAATCCATGCGATCTAAAGTGGCCATCGGAATGCATGCATCTGAAAACATATCCATAGTACTTTTTTCCGTTTTTTTCAGGGTCATGTATTTTTGAATTTGTGATACTGGATTTTTACATATCTGGAACAGATTTTCATCTTCATCTTCAAAAGAACAAAGAACCAGAAATTTAATGCCAGATCTATAAAAAATTGGCTAGTTTGACTGTTGACCAGAAAAAGTACATTTTGACCAGTGGGAATTGATGACTACACATTTGAAAGTGAGACCAGATGTGAAACAGTGAAACTGTTTGGACAAAAAAAATAAACAAGACGTGACAAAAAAATGTATGAATGTATGGAATCACCGTGACAATAGTTTAGACAAATGAGACCAAAAAGATTTTAGACCACCAAATCGAAAACGAAAAACACGATCCAAGGATTGAACCGAGGCTCTGATACCAATTGTGGATTTGCTTTTTACTAATATGGTGGTCTAGGTGGGTGGTGGAAGGTGGAAGCCATGGATGAGTTGAGAGAGAGAAGGTTGTGTGTGAAAGTTAAGAAAATATATTAAGATGAAAAGAAACACAAATGAAACACAATCAACACACCTCCTTGGAAGCCTTGGAGGGGTATATATAGTCACACATCGCACCTAAACTATACATTGTTTCCTAGTCTAGTCTAAGCGTGTGTGACTATGATAACTAATGGGAATTCTTAAATGTCGTCACATGAAGTGAATTTCCAACATATTCTGTATATGTTTATATGCATGTATTTTAGTATTTTTGCTATTTATAGTAATGAATCGTACTTTCTGTGAATATATAATTAACGTATCGCGTTTTCGTAGTTTAAGTCGTTTTTACGTTTAACCGTTGTTAGCGTGCATAAAATACTTTATAAATTATAAAATATCAGTTTTCGTCGAAAAATCATAAATTTAATATATTTCGTCAAATTTTTAAGTTTTACGTAATTTTAAACTTAACTATATACTTTTCGACATTTACCTAAACTAATTAACTTTTTTACCTTAAACCTTCTAACTAATTACCATAGTAAAAATTTTGAATTATTTACCCTTGTGGGACCCCCCCCCCCCCCCCCCCCCCATAACCGGCAAAACATCACCACCATGGAAGAAAACCATTTTTTTCAAAGTTTATTATATTAAGCTTAACTTACACATCCTACACATTTTTAACCTTATACAAAACTACACTTCACATTATTTTCACTCATTCACTTCACTAAAAAAAACATCTCTCCTTCTCTCTCTAAAACACACGGCACAAACACAAAACACAAAACCACCATTGTTGATTTTCTTGAAACTTCATTTTAAGAAGATTTGACACAAAACAAAAACATCCAAGGGTTTGTACAAGCTTATAGAAGAATGGGTTTTCTTGGTTTGTTGATTTAAGAAGTTTTGGTTGAAGTTTGTAGAAGTTGGGTTATTATTGATTTTTAGTTGATTAGAACGTAGATCGAGTTATCGTGGTTACGTAGAGTCGTTACTCAAGGTTATTTTTTGACCTTTTTCAACTCTTTCTTTTTCATGCATAATCTTTGAAGATCTATGCATGCATGTTACTCATCAACTATTTTCTTGAAATAAAAAGATAAAAATTATTTTTGGTCAAGATATGTTTTAGATCTATAAAAATTATGTGTGGATCTATTAGATCCATGCATGAAAATATTTTAATTGAAAGACTTGTAAAATATAAAAATGTATATTTTTAGATTTATGGACTTGAAAATAAATCTTTTATTTAGAGTTTGTTTATGAATATTTGAAGGGAACTAGTAGTGTTACTACTAGTGGGTACGCTTGAAAATGGTCGAAAACGAGTTTTTACGAAAAGTATATATTCTGTCCGATTTTTGTAAGAGGCATAGAGGGTCGTAAAAATTGTTTTGACACTAGTTTACTACGATATTATGAAAATATAAGTTATTACCTTCGTTTCGATATATTATGGGCTAAAAACGGAGTTAAAATGAGTAAGATATGGTCGTTTAAATTTCGTTGTCGGAAAACTTAATTTTTGTGAAACAGACTATAATTAGCTTGCTGTCTAGATTTTTAAAGTGGTCGAAACGACGTTTTCGAGTTAAACCGAGTTGTTTTAAATGTCGAAATGGGTACTAAATGTTATGTATAAATATTGGACTCGTTTTGTGAAAGGATATAAGCGCGAAATGTGAATACTTGGTTCATTGCTAAAAGTTTGAGCGTTAAAGTGGAAGTTGGTATTATTGCGGGGAAAATGACTTGTTGAAATATTTGTGATTGAGAAGTATTGAAATTAGGGATATTAGGACGAAATTTGGGTACTTACTAAAAATGGCAAATTTTAAAATGACGCCGAAAGGCTGCCAAATTTTCGTTAGAAATTGTGTCGGAAAATTTATTAAGATAAATTTGGGTAAATTAAAATTTACGCCGAAAGGCTGTCGAAATTTCGTCGAGTCAAAAATAAATATTTTTTTCTAAGTATATATATATTATAATGCTTATAACGATATGATATCTACAAGTCATGATTTAACTACAAAATAATATATATGATTGATGAGTAACGTACGTGACGAACTATTGTGACTTATTTGCTAGCGCCTAAACTATAGTATTATATTTAGGTTGTTGCTAGAGTTGCTCGCTACTATTTGATCATACTTGTGCGGTTTGAATCGTTGCTTGAGCTGAGTCTATAGATCCCTATTAAACTGTTTTATATGTTTAATGTTTTGGGATGTGATAAATGCTTTCGATGCTTGCTTCTGGATGCAAGTAAAACTAGTTTTCTGTGAACGCTTTGTGAGCACTGTTTATGAGATAGCTTAAGTTGCTTTAGCCATAGTCCCCACTATCGTGAATCGTTAATTACTCTGCTGGAGTAAGCTCTTATGTTATGGGTAGATCTATTGAGGGTTGACAACCTCCACTCGGGCATTCTGACGCCGGACGAGTGTATACTATTTGTTTGAACGGAGTTATCTTGGCTAGGTACTCTATTGGGGAAAATTTTATATATACAATCTATTGTATGTACTGGATCATTAGTTTCGATGTCACGAGCTTAGCTATTATAAATATTGTGAACACCCAGTTTATCCTACACTTGGCACTATACCTCCTATAGTTGCATGTGTACATGAAATGAAATCTGAAATCGAATTACTATGAATTTTTACTTGAAACCTATATTCTCACCAACTTTATGTTGACCCAATTTAGCATTTATCTCAAGTAATTGATGATGATTTGTATCTGCTGTGTGAAGTACTTGGAGTCCGCATGCATTTCATGGCTATCTTCGGACATTTATCTACTTATGCTTTTGAACTGTTACTCGTTGATGTTTAAAACTTTTATATTCCGCTACGCTATCTTCTGAAACTGAGACCTTTTGTACTTTGATGCTTTTATTAAATTCAACGAGGTATTTTTATAAAACGTCTCATTTAGATTCATTCTCTTGTACCTTGAACTATGATACAATGACGTAACAGCCCCCGAGCTTCACCGCTTCCGCATACTACATTTTGGGGTGTTACAGATTTGGTATCAGAGACTTGGTTATAGAGAACTAGGTTTGCATCTTAGGCCTAGACTATAACCGATGTGGCTACTTGTTACTCTGTATACATATATGTACTACATAATGTATTACGTAAGATAACACTATAAGTAATATGTAATATATATTATGTAATACGTAATATGTATTATATACATATGCATTTCGCTGATTTGCATACTTTAATTTCTATACATGATTATTTCATGCATACCCTACAACTGCTCTAACGCGTGAATGGTTGTTGCAGTCATCTACTATTACTTACCAGTCCGACTCTGCTAACGGAGAGTGGGAAGACGAGATTGAGTTGATACCAGGTCATGTTGAGCCGGAGAATGACCCAAAGGAGGCTCCGGAGGAGGCTGATCCTGAGGAGGAAGGTGCGGAGTATGACCCTGACGAGGAACCGGTGGAGGATGACGAGGGTGAGCCTGATGTGTTGTCTGATACTTCTACGGTTGTTGATGGGATGCCAGCTATTGTGCATCGTACTTTGATCGAGTGGGTTAGTGGTAGTGAGGATGATGAGGGTATGGATGGATATGAGGTAGATCGTGAGGATGATGAGGATATGGATGGTATTGAGGTAGATCGTGAGGATGATGAGGATATGGATGGTATTGAGGTAGATCGCAAGGGTGATGAGGGTATGGATGGATATGAGTTTGATCGTGAGGATGATATGGATGGATATGAGGTAGATCATGAGGATGATGAGGATATGGATGATGTGATACTCACGTTAGGATGGTTGTAGCTAGGAGTGATAGTGAGGATGCTGATGCTAATGATGATAGTAGGGTTGATGCTTTGACTATTGTACCTGAGAGAGTTGAGCCCAGTAGGAGGAGTGAGATTAGGAAGACATCCAACTTGAAGAAGAATCCTACTGTTCCATGTCAGCGGTTTAGAGAGGAGAGGGAAGCTATATGGGGTACAACACCTGCTAAGGTTTATACTGATTCCGATGATACTGTACCACCTGCTGATGGAGCTGGACCATCTGGTGTTAGGTCTCGAGCCTTATCCGATTCTGATTCGTCATGCCCACGGAAGAAGGTTCGTATGTCTGATTCACCCGCTACACCTGAGACATCGCCTACTCATGGGAGTCGAGATGCTACTACTGTTTCTACACCACCTACCCATCATGTTGGAGAGCCCTCTAGACCTAGGTCATGTGTTGTTATGATAGGATCTGCTAGCGATTCAGATGCTGTTCGTTTCTGTCGACTTGAGGATGCGGTTTTTGGATTGTTAGAGGATCATGAGGATACACGTGAGTTGTTGGATACCGCGCGTGAGGAGATTGTTGTTTTGAGGCGTGAGTTAGTCAGTTCGTGGTGAGGAGCGAGTTGCAGTTGGGGGCCCGAGGGGTGACCCACCGAGTTGTGCTGAGTATGATCGTCGTCGTCGCACTTAGAGTTTCACTGTTATTGTGTTAAATTCTAGAGTATATTAACATCTTTTATCTTTTGGGCATTGTATCCACTAAACTAGAGTAGTAAGCGGTTAGTTGGAGTAGACTAGATGTAATCAAAACTCTTATTTTATGACTATGTACTTGATATTTTGATTATGAATGGGAATTTAACTTTATGACTTTGACCAGTGACTATCCTTTCTATGTTTGTTGTATTGTTAAATTCTGCATTTTATTTTAGCATAAGAAATATATAACGTGTATATTCGTGCTTGAACCTTATTTGCATTGTTGTCTTAACGCAAAGAAACAACAGTGAACACACGTAAGGGAATGACTGACGAAGAATTGGAAGAACTAATCACACAACAAGTGACCGCTGCATTGGCAAACATTCAAGCTAACAACAACGTGCACCAAGCACCTCCGAACGATGTTGACAATCGACTGCCTAAGCCGTGTACTTACAAGGACTTTAGGAGTTGTGACCCCTTGAATTTTAATGGTACTGAAGGAGCTGTTGGATTAGCTCATTGGGTTGAAAAGATGGAATCTGTGTTCCGTGTCAGTGGATGTACTGTTGAAAACCGAGTGACTTATTCTACTTGTACTTTAGATGCTGGAGCGTTGACATGGTGGAACACCCATGTGCAGACTGTTGGAGCTGAGGAGGCGTATGGAACGAGTTGGGAGGAACTTAAGAAGTTGTTGACTAAGGAATACTGTCCTCGTAACGAAATTCAGAAAATAGAAATTGAGCTGTGGAACCTGACTGTGAAGAACATTGACATTGGTGCGTACACTAGGAGGTTCCAAGAGTTGTGTTTGCTATGTCCTGGAATGGTTCCAGATGAAGAAAAGAAGGTTGAGCACTACATTTGGGGTTTACCTGGTAGAGTTCAAAGGAATGTGACATCGTCTGGACCGACAAAAGTTAGTGATGTTATAAGGATGGCTCACAGTCTGATGGATCAAGTTGTTCGAGCAAATGCTGGAAATGCCGCGGACAACAAGAGAAAATGGGGAAATAACCAAAGGAACAACAATGGAAACTATCCGAATAAGAGGCAAGAAACCGTGAAGGCGTACACTGCAGGTACTGGGGAAAAGGGAGTATACAATGGGGCGTTACCTTTGTGCAACCGATGTAAGCGTCACCATAATGGACAATGTAATGTACAATGTCACAACTGCAAGAAAACTGGACACATTGCTAGAGACTATAAGTCACCACCAAACCCGAAGGCCAACATCACTTGTTTTGAATGTCAGCAAAAGGGACACTACAACAATGAGTGCCCAAAGAAAAAGAATAAGGACCAAGGAAAGATTTCTAAGGCTGGGGAAGCTCGTGGAATGGTTTATGTGATAGGAGGAGGAGAAGCGCAACAAAACCCTGACGTCGTTACGGGTACGTTTCTTCTCAATGGTCGTTATGCTTCTATTTTATTTGATACTAGAGCCGATAGGAGTTTTGTGTCGACTGTTTTTAGTGTTTTACTTGATGTGACCCCTTCACCCTTAGACACTAAGTACACTATTGAGTTAGCTAACGGAAAGTTGATAGAAGCTGATACTATACTTCGCAGATGCACTTTAAATCTTCTAGGTCATCCTTTCGTAATAGACCTTATGCCTGTTGAGTTAGGGAGTTTTGACGTGATTATCGGAATGGATTGGTAGTCGAGATATCATGCTACGATTATATGTGACGAGAAGATCGTTCGTTTACCATTTGACGATGAAGTTTTGGAGGTACAAGGGGATACAAGTAATGGAAAAGGGAAGTCACGACTGAACATTATCTCGCATATCAAGGCCCAGAAGTTTTTGTCGGAAGGTTGCCACGTATTTTTAGCTTGTGTTACTGAAAAGCAGACGGAAGAAAAACGGTTGGAAGATGTACCTATTGTACGGGATTTTCCGGAAGTCTTTACTAATGATTTGCCTGGATTACCGCCGGCCAGACAAGTTGAATTCCAGGTCGATTTAATACCTGGAGCTGCACCTGTTTCTCGAGCGCTTTATCGTTTAGCACCGTCGGAAATGCAAGAACTAGCGACAAAACTACAAGAGTTGACTGATAAAGGATTCATAAGACCGAGTTCTTCACCTTGGGGAGCTTCATTCTTATTTGTAAAGAAGAAGGATGGAAGTTTTCGAATGTGTATCGACTATCGTGAGTTGAACAAACTTACCATCAAGAACCGTTATCCGTTACCTAGGATCGATGATCTGTTTGATCAGTTGCAAGGATCGAGCGTTTACTCGAAGATTGACCTTAGGTCTGGTTATCACCAATTGAGAGTCCGTGAGGAAGATGTTGCAAAGACTGCTTTTAGGACTAGGTATGACACTATGAGTTCCAAGTGATGCCATTCGGTT
The DNA here is from genome assembly GCA_025667525.1 of Glebionis coronaria. Lineage (NCBI taxonomy): Eukaryota > Viridiplantae > Streptophyta > Magnoliopsida > Asterales > Asteraceae > Glebionis > Glebionis coronaria. Next base: position 1,878,564 of record JANFOE010000053.1, on the reverse strand, counting down.
TGACAAACGCACCTGCTGTGTTTATGGACCTCATGAGTCGGGTGTTTAAACCGTATTTAGACAAGTTTGTCATTGTGTTCATCGATGACATACTGATTTACTCAAGGAATGAGAAAGAACATGAGGAACATCTTAAGATAATATTGGAATTGCTTAAGAAGGAGGAATTGTACGCTAAGTTCTCGAAGTGTGATTTTTGGTTGCCAAGAGTACAATTTCTAGGTCATGTTATTGATAGCAAAGGAATTCATGTTGATCCCGCCAAGATTGAATCAATTAGGGAGTGGACTGCTCCTACGAAACCGACTGAAATTCGCCAATTCTTAGGACTCGCCGGATATTACCGAAGGTTCATCGAGGGATTCTCGAAGATCGTGAAACCACTGACGAAGTTGACTCAAAAGAAGGTGAAATACGAATGGGGATATAAAGAGGAATTAGCATTCCAGAAGTTGAAACAAATGTTGTGTAGCGCGCCTATTCTATCGTTACCAGAAGGATCGGAAGACTTTGTGGTCTACTGTGACGCATCAGCAAAAGGAATGGGAGTTGTGTTGATGCAAAGGAAGAAAGTTATCGCCTACGCGTCTCGTCAATTGAAAACACACGAGAAAAACTACACTACGCACGACTTGGAGCTAGGAGCGGTGGTATTTGCCTTGAAATTGTGGAGACACTACTTGTATGGAACCAAGTGTGTCGTCTATACCGATCACAAGAGTTTACAACATATTCTTGACCAGAAGGAACTGAACATGAGACAACGTCGATGGATCGAGTTGCTCAGTTATGACTGTGAAATCCGCTACCACCCTGGGAAGGCAAATGTAGTGGCGGATGCGCTAAGTAGAAAGGAACAATTGATGACACGTAGAGTTAGATCGTTAGCTATGATTATCAATCCGAACTTACCTGTGCAAATTCGTGAAGCACAAACCGAAGACCTTAAGCCTGAACATGTCGAAGCTGAGAAACTAGGGGGAATGGTTACTAAGAAATTGAAGACTAGCACTAATGGAATGTTATGTCTGAATGGTAGAAGTTGGTTACCACGGTTTGGAGGACTAAGGGACGTGATTATGCACGAGTCGCATAAATCTAAGTATTCGATTCACCCAGGATCTGACAAAATGTATCAGGATATGAAGAAGCTATATTGGTGGCCAAATATGAAAGCTGAAATCGCTACGTATGTAGGGAAGTGTCTGACTTGTGCTAGAGTGAAAACAGAACACCAAAAGCCATCTGGATTGTTGGTTCAACCTATAATTCCTATGTGGAAGTGGGAAAACATAACCATGGATTTCATAACTAAGCTACCTAAAACGACAAACGGATACGACACAATTTGGGTAATTGTGGATCGACTTACGAAATTTGCACACTTTTTGGCTATGAAGGAAGATGATTCAATGGATAAGCTTACGAGACTTTACCTGAAGGAAGTAGTCGCGAAACATGGAATACCGATCTCGATAATTTCCGATAGAGACGGTAGATTCGCTTCAGAGTTCTGGAAATCACTTCAGAAAGTGTTGGGTACGCAATTGGACATGAGTACTGCTTATCACCCGCAGACTGACGGACAGAGTGAGAGAACTATTCAAACGCTGGAGGACATGTTGCGTGCTTGTGTACTTGACTTTGGAAAGCAATGGGACAGACATTTGCCTCTAGTGTAATTCTCTTACAAAAACAGTTTTCATACCAGTATTAAGGCTGCACCGTTTGAAGCGTTGTATGGTCGTAAATGTCGCTCGCTTGTGTGTTGGAGTGAGGTTGGGGATAGTCAACTCACTGGACTTGAACTCATCTGTGAAACAACTGAGAAGATTGTTCAAATCAAGAGCCGAATTCAAGCAGCCCATGATCGTCAAAAGAGTTACGCCGACGTTCGACGTAAGCCTCTCGAATTTCAAGTGGGAGACAAAGTGATGCTAAAAGTATCGCCTTGGAAAGGCGTGGTACGTTTTGGAAAGCGAGGAAAGCTGAACCCCCGTTATAATGGACCTTTCAAAATTCTGGCAAAGGTTGGAACCGTATCCTATCGTCTCGAACTACCACAAGAGTTGAGTCGTGTGCACATCACTTTTCATGTATCGAACTTGAAGAAGTGCCTTTCTGATGAGACACTCGTTATACCGTTGGAGGAACTCCGAATCGATGACAAGATGCAATTTGTCGAAGAACCTGTTGAAATCATGGACCATGAGGACAAACGATTGAAGCAGAGTCGTATTCCGATCATCAAGGTGAGGTGGAAGTCTAAACGTGGACCTGAATTCACTTGGGAGCGTGAGGATCAATTTTGCAAGTAATATCCGCAACTCTTTGATAACTCTAGAGCCCGTGACACTCCTAAGCTTTGAGGACAAACTTCTCTATCAAGGGGATGATTTAACACCTGGTAATTTTCCTACCTTGTAAAATGACTATTTTACCCTTTGACTTTTTATTTAGTCAACTATGTGATTTAACTGTGTTGGAACCGGGAAGTTATCCCGCGTTTTCTGAAAAACTGTTTGATGACGAGTAATGACTTGACACTGTGCTCAGTCATTATTCTAAATAATTTCTGTGAATCTGACCAAAATGCTGAGACGGTCAATGAATTGACGATAATCCGTTAGATTATTCGTTATCCGTGAATTATGTGCTTAACTGTTTAGTTTTTAACAGCGTGATCGTATTTTCATGAACAGCGTATTTAATTTATTCTGTATATGTTTATATGCATGTATTTTAGTATTTTTGCTATTTATAGTAATAAATCGTACTTTCTGTGAATATATAATTAACGTATCGCGTTTTCGTATTTTACGTCGTTTTTGCGTTTAACCGTCGTTAGCGTGCATAAAATACTTTATAAATTATAAAATATCAGTTTTCGTCGAAAAATCATAAATTTAATATATTTCGTCAAATTTTTAAGTTTTACGTAATTTTAAACTTAACTATATACTTTTCGACATTTACCTAAACTAATTAACCTTTTTACCTTAAACTTTCTAACTAATTACCATAGTAAAAGTTTTGAATTATTTACCCTTGTGGGACCCCTCCCCCCCCCCCCCCCCATAACCGGCCAAAACATCACCACCATGGAAGAAAACCATGTTTTTCAAAGTTTACTATATTAAGCTTAACTTACACATCCTACACATTTTTAACCTTATACAAAACTACACTTCACATTATTTTCACTCATTCACTTCACTAAAAAAACACACATCTCTCCTTCTCTCTCTATAAAACACGGCACAAACACAAAACACAAAACACAAAACCACCATTGTTGTTTTTCTTGAAACTTCATTTTAAGAAGATTTGACACAAAACAAAAACATCCTAGGGTTTGTACAAGCTTATAGAAGAATGAATTTTCTTGGTTTGTTGATTTAAGAAGTTTTGGTTGAAGTTTGTAGAAGTTGGGTTATTATTGATTTTTAGTTGAATAGAACGTAGATCGGGTTATCGTGGTTACGTAGAATCGTTACTCAAGGTTATTTCTTGAACCTTTTCAACTCTTTCTTTTTCATGCATAATCTTTGAAGATCTATGCATGCATGTTACTCATCAACTATTTTCTTGAAATAAAAAGATAAAAAATATTTTTGGTCATGATATATTTTAGATCTATAAAAATTATGTGTGGATCTATTAGATCCATGCATGAAAATGTTTTAATTGAAAGACTTGTAAAATATAAAAATGTATATTTTTAGATTTATGGACTTGAAGATAAATCTTTTATTTAGAGTGTGTTTATGAATATTTAAAGGGAACTAGTAGTGTTACTACTAGTGGGTACGCTTGAAAATGGTCGAAAACGAGTTTTTACGAAAAGTATATATTTTGTCCGATTTTTGTAAGAGGCATAGAGGGTCGTAAAAATTGTTTTGACACTAGTTTACTATGATATTATGAAAATATAAGTTATTACCTTCGTTTCGATATATTATGGGCTAAAAACGGAGTTAAAATGAGTAAGATATGGTCGTTTAAATTTCGTTGTCGGAAAACTTAATTTTTGTGAAAAAGACTATAATTAGCTTGCTGTCTAGATTTTTAAAGTGGTCGAAACGATGTTTTCGAGTTAAACCGAGTTGTTTTAAGTGTCGAAATAGGTACTAAATGTTATGTATAAATATTGGACTCGTTTTGTGAAAGGATATAAGTGCGAAATGTGAATACTTGGTTCATTGTTAAAAGTTTGAGCGTTAAAAGTGGAAGTTGGTATTATTGCGGGGAATATGACTTGTTGAAATATTTGTGATTGAGAAGTGTTGAAATTAGGGGTATTAGGACGAAATTTGGGTACTTACTAAAAATGGCAAATTTTAAAATGACGCCGAAAGGTTGCCAAATTTTTGTTAGAAATTGTGTCGGAAAATTTATTAAGATGGGTAAATTAAAATTTACGCCGAAAGGCTGTCAAAATTTCGTCGAGTCAAAAATAAATATTTTTGTCTAAGTATATATATACTATAATGCTTATAACGATATGATATCTACAAGTCATGATTTAACTACAAAATAATATATATGATTGATGAGTAACGTACGTGACGAACTATTGTGACTTATTTGCTAGCGCCTAAACTATAGTATTATATTTAGGTTGTTGCTAGAGTTGCTCGCAACTATTTGATCATACTTGTGCGGTTTGAATCGTTACTTGAGGTGAGTCTATAGATCCCTATTAAACTGTTTTATATGTTTAATGTTTTGGGATGTGATAAATGCTTTCGATGCTTGCTTCTGGACGCAAGTAAAACTAGTTTTCTGTGAACGCTTTGTGAGCATTGTTTATGAGAAAGCTTAAGTTGCTTTAGCCATAGTCCCCACTATCGTGAATCGTTAATTAATCTGCTGGAGTAAGCTCTTATGTTATGGGTAGATCTATTGAGGGTTGACAACCTCCACTCGGGCATTCTGACGCCGGACGAGTGTATACCATTTGTGTGAACGGAGTTATCTTGGCTAGGTACTCTATTGGGGCAAAATTTATATATACAATCTATTGTATATACTGGATCATTAGTTTCGATGTCACGAGCTTAGCTATCATAAATATTGTGAACACCCAATTTATCCCACACTTGGCACTATACCTCCTATAGTTGCATGTGTACATGAAATGAAATCTGAAATCGAATTACTATGAATTTTTACTTGAAACCTATATTCTCACCAACTTTATGTTGACCCAATTTAGCATTTATCTCAGGTAATTGATGATGATTTGCATCTGCTGTGTGAAGTACTTGGAGTCCGCATGCATTTCATGGCTATCTTCAGACATTTATCTACTTATGCTTTTGAACTCTTATCTCGTTGATGTTTGAAACTTTTATATTCCGCTACGCTATCTTTTGAAACTGAGACCTTTTGTACTTTGATGCTTTTATTAAATTCAACGACGTATTTTTATAAAACGTCTCATTTAGAGTCGTTCTCTTGTACCTTGAACTATGATACAATGACGTAACAGCCCCTGAGCTTCACCGCTTCCGCATACTACATTTTGGGGTGTTACACTTACATTCACTTACTTGGGTCTCCTCATTTGAGTAAATATAAGGAGGGTGTCGGTGTGGAACGGTGTAATTGATAGATTTAAATATAGACTTTCCGAGAGGAAGGCAGAAACGATGTCTTTCGGGGGAAGACTAATGTTAGACAAATTTGTACTTGCCAGTTTACCGTTATATTAATTCTCAATGTTCTACGTCCCGTCAAGTGTTATTATGGCCCTTGAGGGAGTGAGAAAAAAAAATTTGGGGTGGGTAGGGGGAAACAAAAATGTCGGGATAAATTTGATATGGTTATCGCTTCTTACGGGGATGAGGGCTTAACATGGGTCTTTGATTGTAATAAAAAAATTAGCTTTATTAGGGAAATGATGGTGGAGATTTTGGACCGATAGTGGAGCTCTTTCGTGTAGAGTTGTTAGGAGCATATATGGTACTGATGGTGGGTGGTGTGGCGTTACGAGGCCTCGTGGTGGAAGGGGTGGGGTTTGGGATGATATAATTAGTACCGGGAAAATGTTGGATGGTATGGAAAGGGTTTTTGTTAATCAATTTATAATAGGAATGAGAGAGAGACAAAGTATTGTTTTTTGGACGGATAAATAGGCTGGTGATATGCCTTTGTGTAGGCGTTTCACGAGATTGTATCATTTAGATAGAAATAAAGAGGTGATGGTGGATAGTATGGGTAGATGGGAGAATGGCAAATGAGAATGGATTTAGGATTGGAATATGTATTTGTCTTTCTAAATTACTTTTAACTTATAATAATATAAGTTCCCCTAGGCTGTGTTTGGCAAAGGGGTTTTGGGTTAATTCTTGAAATGTCCCAAAATGATACTTTATTTGTTTTTATGCACCCGTCAAACCAAAATTTCTTTAAATACCCCATGCGACCTATGCGACTTAGGCAACTTATTAAAATTTATTAAATACAGTTTTTTTATTTTGTACTAAGCTTCATAGGTCGCATAAGTCGCATGGAGTATTTAGAGAAATTTTGATTTTGTAGGTGTAAAACTGAGTGATCTTGGGGTATTTCAAGAATTAGCCCATGAGATTTTGAGGGCTTATAGAGACCTAACTTTTAAAACAAACCAGCTCAAAAAACAAGGTTTGTTTGTTTGTCACACTATCTTATGGAATTTTTTATAAACCGTAAGCCTTCATAAGCTCAAGCTCATATAAAATGGTTTATAAACACTTATAACTAGTCAAATTACATAAATATTTTTCATAACATAATGATTATCACTCAAAAACTGAAAATATATATGGACTTAATATTATTTATTTTTATGCGATTTTAAATCAATAAGATTCGACGCAAATGAAGTCTAGCTCAGTTGGATGGATGCATTTGGTTATAGTCTCCATGTGGGGGAGGTTAGGGGTTCGACTCCTGTCATTCTCCATGTGGGGGATTTTCCCAGAATTGGCAGCCGGTTTGAATCACATCGCAATGCCTTGAAGCCCCTTAATGGGAAACTGGATGGCTAGCATGGGGGTTGATATTCTCTTTGTGAGAGAATTCGAACTCGGGTCGAGAGACTTGGTGCCTCGGTGGCACGCAAGATACTCCGCTGCACCAAACTGTCGTTAAAAAAAAAAATCAATAAGATTCGACTCTAACTAATTCATCAAATAACTTTCTTTCGGTTTTCAATTTATAGGATATGTTTGTTAAGAGCTTTTTTAAGCTTGTTTAGAATTGTTAGCTTTTTTGTTAAAAAAATAACTTAATAGCTCTGTTTGACAAAACAATTTTTTTATAGTTGTTAGCTTTTTATTTTAAACAAGTAGCTCATAAATAAAAAGTTGATTCAAAAAACTTTTTAAATTATCCTGTTAAACCTGTAAATTATTGATATAGCCTCGAACATATTATAATTTTTTTTAATATATCATTTTAAATTATTTTACATTTTAATTTTACAGTGAACAGCTAATATATCAAACATTTTTATTAAAAAATACGACTTATAACTCATGTTAACATTTTTTTTTAGTAACAACCTAAAATTAAGTTAAGAGCTTACCAATTACATTTAACAATTTATATACTTATAGCTAGTTTTGTCAAAGATAGCCATAGTATAAGCCCAAGCTCTAGCCCACTGGGCGAACATATCTAAATGTGTTTTATGAAAATTATGGTGGAAAGTTGCTATTGTGTTGAAATAACTCAACAAAAGGTATATGAAATTTAGGATTCAGTTTGTTCTTTGCAGTTAGTTTGATTTGCTCACATTTCTTTTATTATTTGTTTATGATTCATGATGTTACTTTTGTTTTTATATTTTTTAAAAACTGGAAATGAATTTACATGATGCCCATCAAGTGTTTGATAGAATTCCTCAATTGTCATATATATAGGTGGAAGATTATATGACGATTTCGTACTAGTACTGATTGATGTCATGAATGCCATGCTCGCGCAGGCGCAACCCATTGTTTCCTCCACCCTCAACTACAACCATCTCTTGAATTCCCTCTCGGCTTCGTCCTCGGTCTCACACCTCAAGCAAATTCACTCCAATATCATTCGCTCTGGCCTTCACCGCTCGAATTCACTCCTCATCAAACTCGTGCTATCTGCGTGTACCCTATCTTCCCCGTCCTTTGATTATGCGTTATCTGTATTTTACCAAATGCACAACCCACAGCCACATCTTTCTAACAAGTTCCTGCGTGAATTGTCACGAAGTAACAGACCTGAATATACCCTTTTAGCTTACGCTAACATGAGGGAGCAGGGATTTGTTGTTGACGTTTTTAGCTTCCCGTCGCTTCTTAAAGCATGCACCAAAGTTTCGGCCTTAAGTGAAGGGATGGAACTTCATGGGTTTGCGTTAAAAATGGATTTTCTGTCTGACCCGTTTGTGCAAACTGGTTTGGTTGCAATGTACGCAGCCTGTAGACATATTCAAGATGCAAGGCTGGTATTTGATAACATGTCTGATAGAGATATTGTCGCGTGGAACATTATGATCAACGGGTATGTATCATCTCTTACCATGCAATTCTTTATTATACTCGTAATGAATTGCTAGTGTCTCGCAGTTTTTCAACTTCTAAATTGTAAACAGCTACTGTGAGAGTGGTCACTTTGATAATGTGTTGCACTTGATGGAGGAAATGAAGAGATCGAACGTAAAACCAGATGACAAGATCTATTCAACTATTCTTTCTGCTTGTGGCCGTGCTGGAAATCTAGAATTTGGGGAAGCTTTTCATGAGTTCATCACTGAAAACAAAGTTGTGGTTGATTATAAACTGCAGTCTGCACTAGCTATCATGTATGCCGGTTGTGGCTCCATGGACATGGCAAAAAGTTTGTTTGAAGAGCTGTCACCAAAAAACATAGTTGTTTCTACTGCCATGATTACAGGGTACTCAAATGCGGGACAAATTTTATCTGCACGTTTGATTTTTGATGATATGGCAGAAAAGGATTTGATATGTTGGAGCGCAATGATTTCTGCATATGCAGCAGATGAAAGTCAGCCCCAGGAAGCCCTTAAGTTGTTCGACAAGATGTTAAGTTCGGATGTAAAACCCGATCAGGTCACTATGCTAAGTGTCATATCTGCTTGTGCTAGTCTAGGTGCTCTCGACCATGCAATAAAAATCCAATTATATATTGATGAAAATAGGTTAAGCGGAGTTTTGCCTGTAAACAATGCACTTATTGACATGTATGCAAAATGCGGGGAACTCAAGAGGGCGGAATCAGTTTTTGGTAGGATGCCTAGGAGAAATGTCATTACATGGAGCAGCATGATCGGGGCTTATGCTGTTCATGGAGATGCTCTGAATGCCCTTGACCTCTTCCATCAAATGAAAATCCAAAAAATCAAACCAAATGGTATAACGTTTGTCGCTTTGCTGTATGCTTGTAGCCACGCAGGATTGGTTGAAGAGGGTCGAAAAGTCTTTGCATCAATGATTGACGAGTACAATATAACACCCAAGCAAGAGCATTATGGTTGCATGGTGGATCTATATGGCAGAGCTAATTTGCTTAGAGAAGCTCTTGAGGTCATCGAAGAGATGCCCATGGCACCGAATGTTATTATCTGGGGATCTCTCATGGCTGCATGCCGAGTCTACGGTGAAGTTAAACTAGGCGAATATGCAGCAAAACGGGTTCTTGAGTTAGATCCTTATCACGATGGGGCCCACATCCTACTGTCAAACATATATGCCAAAGAAAGAAGATGGGAAACTGTTGGGGAAATGAGGATATTGATGCAGAAGAAAGGTGTAGTGAAGCAACGAGGATGTAGTAGAATTGAATTGGATGGTGAGATACATGAGTTTTTAACAGCGGATACAGATCACAAACAAAAAGATGAAATATATGGCAAGTTAGATGAGGTTGTATGCGAGTTAGAGGTGGCCGGCTACACTCCAAATATGGGTAGCGTTTTAGTTGATTTGGAAGGAGAAGAGAAAACAAAGGCATTATTATGGCATAGTGAGAAGTTGGCACTCTGCTTTGGGTTACTAAAACAGGAAAGAGGATCTTGCATTCGTATAATAAAAAATCTCAGAGTCTGTGAAGACTGCCATAACTTCTTGAAGTTGGTATCTAAAGTTTACGACACTCAAATAGTTGTACGCGATCGAACCAGGTTTCACCATTACAAGGACGGCGCATGTTCTTGTAAAGACTATTGGTGATCGATGGAACAAAGGAAATGTAGTATACTAATGTGCTATATGTAAAATCTACAAATTTCACATATAGAAATCATCATAATTATGTATTTTTGACGAAAAATGAGCTGAAATGAAATTCCATTTCTCTCTTCTATGTTAGCTTTTGTATACTGTATATGCAGGGCTGAGAAGGTCAAAACAGACGACTCGGTTGGTTTTGGTTTTGTATTGACCTGCTCGGTTTGGTTTGACGGTGTCGGTGTCTATTTCTTGGTTTTGGTTTTGGCCTGAGTTTTCCATTGGAAGGTAACATATCGAGTAAATAGTCGAGATAACATATTATATTGTCTCACACAATAAGAACAATTAATAAGTACTGTAGTAAAGATTGGACTCGAACATCCGACTGATGTAAACCTGCAACCTTTAACGTCAAGGACTAATCGATAGATGACAACAAAACTGTTAAAACGCTCCACAGAGGACCAAGCTCCATGTCCTCAAAGGTGCTTATGCCCTCAATTTTCTGTGAGCCTCATGTGAACCCCACGATTTGATGCAGACTCGTGTTGTTGACCACCAGAAATGGAAAGAACCAAAAGACAATGGCGGAGCAGTAACACGCGAGTTGGCAAATAGGACAGACGGGTCATGATTCATTCTGTAAGGGACGTTTGTGTTTGTGTGTGTTTATGCGTCTTTTTGCACGCACAGAAGTGAGTAGTTATCCTCGATTCACAATTATGAAACATAACCAATATTTTTCAACCCACAAAATTAGTAACACGGTCGATCGTTTCAACTATTTTGTTGACATCCAAAGCAGCGCCCAATACTCTTACCTTTTACTTGGTCAATACAACACGAGAAATAACTTCCGATGAAGCACCAACTCGAATAGGCAGGAATTGAGACTCGAACATTTGAGAATTTATCCACAAAATCTCTCAAATAAGCCTCTATAGTTTGAGTGTCGGCTCGGGATCATTTCAAGTGGTGCCCTTCAAAGTTGTTATTTGTGGGTGAACAATGGTTGGTGCCAAAAAGTCACCCAAAATCAGGTTGTTCCTACGGATCTGCACCTTTTTGTGAAAAAAGACTCGTGACAACATTACCAACTTCGTAGTTAATCAAACATAGTTTTCCCAGAAATTTGTAAACGTTATGACATAAATAGGGTGATGACACAGGCACACAAAGTGAAGTTTGCAACAAGTGTTGCCTGAGAACTCAAACGACTTGCTTAGTTGCTTTTATCAAGTGTTGTGGGAGGCGAAAACTTGGAAAACTCCAAGAACTTCCGAGCTCTGTTATAAAACCTCTCTGTTTTAAAAGCTATGTTATAACCATGTTAGGATGTTATGGTTTGATGTTTTATAACGTATGCTTATTTTGCTTTGTGCTTTAGAACAAAAGATATATACCTTTCATTGTCACAACAACTTTACCCTAGATATTTAAGATTTATTTTGTGTTTCTTTTTAACTGATTCTCATCCACAACCTTCTCGCCGCATTCATCCACCCAGATTTCCTTATCTCTTACTAGTAGCAATTGTATTTCTGTGGTCGATTCATTGAAATATCATTCACAAATGACAAATCCATCAAACATTTCGTCTCTATAACCCAATCTTGGCCCTACTATAACTTACAGTTAATATCAAAACCACACCATTTGTAAGCAGTCTCGACATTTTTCATCAAGTTCATCACAATTCTTGCATTTCCAACGTCTTATTTATAGGATCGGCGATGCAACTCGCATATACTTACTAACAATATGTCTATTAAGAGACTGCATACGGTTAGGGATGAGCACGGTACCGGTACCGTACCGAACCGGTACCGAATTAGTGGTACCGAATTTTTCCCGAGCATAAATTAATGGTACCGGTACCGTACCGAACGGGATTCGGATATCGGTACCGGTACCGGTACCGGGAAATCGGAATTTTCCCGTTTTATTTCGGGAATTTCCCGATTTGGTACCGGTCCCGTACCGAATTAGTGGTACCGAATTTTTTTTCACCTTATTTTATGGTACCGGTACCGTACCGAATGGGATTCGGGTACCGGGAATCGGTACGGTTCCGGTACGATTCCGGTTCGGTTTCGGGATTCGGGTCCAAATGCTCATCCCTACGTCAATCATCAACATCTTTAATATCGCCTATGATTGATTTCATTAATTCATTACATTGGTTTTTTTAAGTAGTCAAGATGGCAATCAAGTTAGTAGTAATCAAGTATCAAGTAGACATGTGACTTAACTCAATGGGATGCACAACTAAACTTGCCTACGCATACCCAAAGTGTACAAACAAAGCAAGTGCAAATGTGCAATGAGAGTCGCTAAAGCCAACAAGCTTGGCAAGCACCAAACTCTGCTCAAGATGACTACAATCGTTGCAAATGTACATATACTAGAATCATTTGTAAAAATAAGTCTAATAAGAAACTGCATATGCTAATTCGAAATGTCTAGGTTTCGATAACCCATAAATAATCCCTCACGTCAATCATCAACATATTTAATATCGCCTATGATTGATTTCTTTATGCAATCAAGTTAGTAATCAAATTTGAAGTAGACATGTGACTTAACTCAATCGGATGCACAATTAAGCCCGGCATACTCAAAATGTACAAACAAAGCAAGTGCAAATGTGCAATGAGAGTCGCTAAAGCCAACAAGCTTGGCAAGCACAAACTCTGCTCAAGATGACTACAATCGTTGCAAATGTACATATACTAGAATCATTTGTAAAATAAGTCTACTTAGAAATTGCATATGCTAATTCGAAATGTCTAAGTTTCGATAACCCATAAATAATCCCTCACGTCAATCATCAACATCTTTAATATCGCCTATGATTGATTTCTTTACATTGGTTTTTTTAAGTGATCAAGAAGTTAGTAATCAAATTTGAAGTAGACATGTGACTTAACTCAATCGGATGCACAATTAAGCCCACCATACCCAAAATGTACAAACAAAGCAAGTGCAAATGTGCAATGAGAGTCGCTAAAGCCAACAAGCTTGGCAAACACCAAACTCTGCTCAAAATGACTACAATTGTTACAAATGTACATATACTATAATCATTTGTAAATATAAGTCTAATTAGAAATTGCATATGCTAATTCGAAATGTCTTTCGATAACCCATAATAATCCCTCATGTCAATCATCAAGATCTTTAATATCGCCTATGCTTGATTTCTTTACATTGGTTTTTTTAAGTGGTCAAGATGGCAATCAAGTTAGTAATCAAATTTGAAGTAGACATGTGACTTAACTCAATCGGATGCACAATTAAGCCCGGCATACTCAAAATGTACAAACAAAGCAAGTGCAAATGTGCAATGAGAGTCGCTAAAGCCAACAAGCTTGGCAAGCACAAACTCTGCTCAAGATGACTACAATCGTTGCAAATGTACATATACTAGAATCATTTGTAAAATAAGTCTACTTAGAAATTGCATATGCTAATTCGAAATGTCTAAGTTTCGATAACCCATAAATAATCCCTCACGTCAATCATCAACATCTTTAATATCGCCTATGATTGATTTCTTTATGCAATCAAGTTAGTAATCAAATTTGAAGTAGACATGTGACTTAACTCAATCGGATGCACAATTAAGCCCGGCATACTCAAAATGTACAAACAAAGCAAGTGCAAATGTGCAATGAGAGTCGCTAAAGCCAACAAGCTTGGCAAGCACAAACTCTGCTCAAGATGACTACAATCGTTGCAAATGTACATATACTAGAATCATTTGTAAAATAAGTCTACTTAGAAATTGCATATGCTAATTCGAAATGTCTAAGTTTCGATAACCCATAAATAATCCCTCACGTCAATCATCAACATCTTTAATATCGCCTATGATTGATTTCTTTACATTGGTTTTTTTAAGTGATCAAGAAGTTAGTAATCAAATTTGAAGTAGACATGTGACTTAACTCAATCGGATGCACAATTAAGCCCGGCATACTCAAAATGTACAAACAAAGCAAGTGCAAATGTGCAATGAGAGTCGCTAAAGCCAACAAGCTTGGCAAGCACCAAACTCTGCTCAAGATGACTACAATCGTTGCAAATGTACATATACTAGAATCATTTGTAAAAATAAGTCTAATAAGAAACTGCATATGCTAATTCGAAATGTCTAGGTTTCGATAACCCATAAATAATCCCTCACGTCAATCATCAACATATTTAATATCGCCTATGATTGATTTCTTTATGCAATCAAGTTAGTAATCAAATTTGAAGTAGACATGTGACTTAACTCAATCGGATGCACAATTAAGCCCACCATACCCAAAATGTACAAACAAAGCAAGTGCAAATGTGCAATGAGAGTCGCTAAAGCCAACAAGCTTGGCAAACACCAAACTCTGCTCAAAATGACTACAATTGTTACAAATGTACATATACTATAATCATTTGTAAATATAAGTCTAATTAGAAATTGCATATGCTAATTCGAAATGTCTTTCGATAACCCATAATAATCCCTCATGTCAATCATCAAGATCTTTAATATCGCCTATGCTTGATTTCTTTACATTGGTTTTTTTAAGTGGTCAAGATGGCAATCAAGTTAGTAATCAAATTTGAAGTAGACATGTGACTTAACTCAATCGGATGCACAATTAAGCCCGGCATACTCAAAATGTACAAACAAAGCAAGTGCAAATGTGCAATGAGAGTCGCTAAAGCCAACAAGCTTGGCAAGCACAAACTCTGCTCAAGATGACTACAATCGTTGCAAATGTACATATACTAGAATCATTTGTAAAATAAGTCTACTTAGAAATTGCATATGCTAATTCGAAATGTCTAAGTTTCGATAACCCATAAATAATCCCTCACGTCAATCATCAACATCTTTAATATCGCCTATGATTGATTTCTTTACATTGGTTTTTTTAAGTGATCAAGAAGTTAGTAATCAAATTTGAAGTAGACATGTGACTTAACTCAATCGGATGCACAATTAAGCCCGGCATACTCAAAATGTACAAACAAAGCAAGTGCAAATGTGCAATGAGAGTCGCTAAAGCCAACAAGCTTGGCAAGCACAAACTCTGCTCAAGATGACTACAATCGTTGCAAATGTACATATACTAGAATCATTTGTAAAATAAGTCTACTTAGAAATTGCATATGCTAATTCGAAATGTCTAAGTTTCGATAACCCATAAATAATCCCTCACGTCAATCATCAACATCTTTAATATCGCCTATGATTGATTTCTTTACATTGGTTTTTTTAAGTGATCAAGAAGTTAGTAATCAAATTTGAAGTAGACATGTGACTTAACTCAATCGGATGCACAATTAAGCCCACCATACCCAAAATGTACAAACAAAGCAAGTGCAAATGTGCAATGAGAGTCGCTAAAGCCAACAAGCTTGGCAAACACCAAACTCTGCTCAAAATGACTACAATTGTTACAAATGTACATATACTATAATCATTTGTAAATATAAGTCTAATTAGAAATTGCATATGCTAATTCGAAATGTCTTTCGATAACCCATAATAATCCCTCATGTCAATCATCAAGATCTTTAATATCGCCTATGCTTGATTTCTTTACATTGGTTTTTTTAAGTGGTCAAGATGGCAATCAAGTTAGTAATCAAATTTGAAGTAGACATGTGACTTAACTCAATCGGATGCACAATTAAGCCCGGCATACTCAAAATGTACAAACAAAGCAAGTGCAAATGTGCAATGAGAGTCGCTAAAGCCAACAAGCTTGGCAAGCACAAACTCTGCTCAAGATGACTACAATCGTTGCAAATGTACATATACTAGAATCATTTGTAAAATAAGTCTACTTAGAAATTGCATATGCTAATTCGAAATGTCTAAGTTTCGATAACCCATAAATAATCCCTCACGTCAATCATCAACATCTTTAATATCGCCTATGATTGATTTCTTTACATTGGTTTTTTTAAGTGATCAAGAAGTTAGTAATCAAATTTGAAGTAGACATGTGACTTAACTCAATCGGATGCACAATTAAGCCCACCATACCCAAAATGTACAAACAAAGCAAGTGCAAATGTGCAATGAGAGTCGCTAAAGCCAACAAGCTTGGCAAACACCAAACTCTGCTCAAAATGACTACAATTGTTACAAATGTACATATACTATAATCATTTGTAAATATAAGTCTAATTAGAAATTGCATATGCTAATTCGAAATGTCTTTCGATAACCCATAATAATCCCTCATGTCAATCATCAAGATCTTTAATATCGCCTATGCTTGATTTCTTTACATTGGTTTTTTTAAGTGGTCAAGATGGCAATCAAGTTAGTAATCAAATTTGAAGTAGACATGTGACTTAACTCAATCGGATGCACAATTAAGCCCGGCATACTCAAAATGTACAAACAAAGCAAGTGCAAATGTGCAATGAGAGTCGCTAAAGCCAACAAGCTTGGCAAGCACAAACTCTGCTCAAGATGACTACAATCGTTGCAAATGTACATATACTAGAATCATTTGTAAAATAAGTCTACTTAGAAATTGCATATGCTAATTCGAAATGTCTAAGTTTCGATAACCCATAAATAATCCCTCACGTCAATCATCAACATCTTTAATATCGCCTATGATTGATTTCTTTACATTGGTTTTTTTAAGTGATCAAGAAGTTAGTAATCAAATTTGAAGTAGACATGTGACTTAACTCAATCGGATGCACAATTAAGCCCGGCATACTCAAAATGTACAAACAAAGCAAGTGCAAATGTGCAATGAGAGTCGCTAAAGCCAACAAGCTTGGCAAGCACAAACTCTGCTCAAGATGACTACAATTGTTGCAAATGTACATATACTAGAATCATTTGTAAAATAAGTCTACTTAGAAATTGCATATGCTAATTCGAAATGTCTAAGTTTCGATAACCCATAAATAATCCCTCACGTCAATCATCAACATCTTTAATATCGCCTATGATTGATTTCTTTACATTGGTTTTTTTAAGTGATCAAGAAGTTAGTAATCAAATTTGAAGTAGACATGTGACTTAACTCAATCGGATGCACAATTAAGCCCGGCATACTCAAAATGTACAAACAAAGCAAGTGCAAATGTGCAATGAGAGTCGCTAAAGCCAACAAGCTTGGCAAGCACAAACTCTGCTCAAGATGACTACAATCGTTGCAAATGTACATATACTAGAATCATTTGTAAAATAAGTCTACTTAGAAATTGCATATGCTAATTCGAAATGTCTAAGTTTCGATAACCCATAAATAATCCCTCACGTCAATCATCAACATCTTTAATATCGCCTATGATTGATTTCTTTATGCAATCAAGTTAGTAATCAAATTTGAAGTAGACATGTGACTTAACTCAATCGGATGCACAATTAAGCCCGGCATACTCAAAATGTACAAACAAAGCAAGTGCAAATGTGCAATGAGAGTCGCTAAAGCCAACAAGCTTGGCAACCACAAACTCTGCTCAAAATGACTAGAATCGTTGCAAACGTACATATACTCCGGCAACTGAATTCATAACGAACTTATTACTAGAATCATCGTAATCTTAAATTCAATAGTCTCATGAAAAAAACATAATTACAATTCTCCTGGAAAAAATAATATATATTCATTCATTCATATAACAATCGTTCTTATTATAACAAAATCAGCATAACGATAATCATAATCATACAGCAAGCGAAATATCCCCAATTTCAAGCTCAGCCGCAATATCTTCCAATTGTTTCTTAACACTCATATCAATCAATTTGGACCCGGAATTCCCATACCTAATAGTAAAACCGGCCACCAACGACTCATCAATCACAGTCTTAATCCTAACATTCTTGGCACTTGTTAGTTTCTGCACTTGTTTCGCAATTTGGGACAAATGTTGCTCTTCTAAAGGGACGACAGACGATACGACAGCTAGTTCGGTATTAGTCAAACTATTGTACACAAGCTCAAACTCCTTAACAATCTCCTTAATACAATCGATACGTTTCGACTCAACTAAAATGTTTAAGAAATTGCATACATGAGATTGCAGCTTACCTGAAGATGTGATATCGTCTAACAAAGCCCGTTTGGCTTCGAGTGTGATGATTGGGCTCGTAAAGTATTCGAAATTCGCTTCGTTGGAGAAAAGCTCGTCGAGGATGTCTACGTCCTTGACGGTGGCTTCTAGGGTGCCGTTAGCGACTGCGACTTCGGCTAGAGCGGCGGCGTAGCTGGAGGCGGCGGAGTCGGCCATGCGTGGGGCGGAGGTGGGTTTAGCGGAGCGTGAGGTTTTGATGAGGGTGAGTTTGGTGCCTTGGAAGGAGGATTTGAGGCGGAGGGTGGAGGGGGAGCGGTGGTGGAGAGTGGTGGGGAGGAATGCGGCGGCGGTGGTGGCGGGGGATGACGTGGCGGCGGCGGCGGTTGTGGTTGTGGTGGCGGCCATTTTTTTTTTTTTTTGAAATGGGGGATGTTTGGTGAAATGAAATGAGTTTGTGTGGGTGCGTTTGATTTTGATTAAAATGTGTGAATGAGAAGAGGATGGTGTCTTATCTGTAGGGATAACTAAAGTGACACGTGGCGGTGTTACATTTGTTTCAATATCTTGCCTTTTCAGTTTTAGTTTTCAAGAGGTTTTAATCATCACTTGACCTTTAAATTGGACACTTGCTTAGAGAGCTGGGGCTTAAAAGTAGTGTTAGAGAGCTGGGAGTCGTTGGCACGAGAAAGTGGTGTTAAAGTCGCCACATAGGATGTTGGGGTTTTGGTATCAGAAACTTTTTGTCACCACATTTACGGGGTGTGGTTGACACGAGAAAAAGTTGTGCCAGAGGGGGCATACTGGCCCACAAATACCCCCCTTTATTACTAAAAAAAAAAAAAAAAAAAAAAACTCGTTGGCGCTGGCTGGTCCGTTTGGCGCGAGACCCATTGGTGCCAGACTTGGAATAGTGCGCCAATAAAACTTTAGTGCCAAAGCTCTAACAGCTCAACTAATAGCCCTTGCTCCCCTTACTTTTAAGGTGTCTTGTAATTTGAAGCTTTTGCAGTATAATGTTTTGGCTCTACATTTATTGTGTTAGGACTTAAAATGTGATGTCAAATTATTATTTTTTTCTTAAATATATATTGCATAATAACTTAAATATATTAAATTAAAAAAAACATTTTATAGAAAAAAAATTACAATTCAGTAATTACGGCTCAAATGCTTCATAAGATCGGCTCGAAACTCGTTGTGCACTCTTTGGTCTCGAAATTCTTTTCTTTTCTTTTTATGTTTTTTCACATCGTTCGATCCAACTTCGCACAATATTCGGTTGAGGATCAACATAAACATCTCTAGAATTCAATGTGAATTTCTCGTTCCAAAATCATGTTATGTAACATGATACAACAATACATGATTCGTTTCAAGTGGTTTATTTCATAAGCACGAGCAAGTTGTCGTATAATTCCTCAACGACCTTGTTAAGACACGAAAAACGCGTTCGGTATCTTTTTTAGCACCTTCTTAAACTCTTTTAAACCGCAACGTTTATTCATCCCTTGTAATCGAAAATGTTTTCACAAAAAAGAGAGAGAAAGTTTAAACGTTTTGTCTTTTTCTTCGTCGTGTAACTGGCGAGAGAAGCGACTAGCGAGCTTGCACGGTGTGGTAACGGGGAGTGACGAGTGCCACATTGGATTGACGAAGGTGGCTCGTTGCCGCACCTAGTGCTCTAAAGATCATTGAAAGTAGTAGGATAGGTGGAAACACGTTAGGTCGTTCGTGAAAAACATGTGACCAGATTATTAAAAAGCTTGAATAGGTCGAGTTTAAATGAACTCGAGCTCAAGTCTAATTTGCAGCTCATTTATTAAACAAGCTTAAGCTTGACCTCGAGCTTTACGTACAAAGCTCGTTTGGGCTCATGAGCCGAAACGAGCTTAATGTTTTATATACAAGTTTCTTAACGAGCCTAAATTAGATATATTGCAAAGCAATCTCGAGCAGTGTTTTACTTTAACATTCTTAAATCGTGTAAACGAGTCGAGCTCGAGCTTTAGAAAACTTAAACGAGTCGAGCTCGAATTCTAACATGCTCAAACTCGTATCGATTCGTTTCCATCCCTAAATAAAGATCTAGGGATGGTAATGTAATTAAAAGGTGATAAGGCGTTCTCTTTACAACAACATTAAAGTTTTTTTTTACTAAACTAAACATGACCGCACTCACAACCGAAAACAATCTCACGCAAGTGAGTTAAAAAACTGCACACACAAACGAACTCACCTTTTCTCTTTGAAATAAAAGAAAGGGATTTCTTCCGTCTAGCTCGAAGGGAAGGATTTTGTTCGGTCGTTTGAAAGACCAAAACAAATAAAAAAATGAATGGGGCACGTCTGGTGCATGATTCATAGGAGGGAAGGGAAGCATCTTAAATGGAGAAAGATCAAATGATCCGGTTAGATAACTATCAACAAATGGTTACCAAATCAATTCGAATCGTGTTACCACTTTCTATGTTGTTAAAAATTATAAGCAGCTCCACAAAACATAACTCAAATACAAATGTTAGTTTAGAATTTGGATTGGTTTGTTAATCGGATTTGAGCCTTTCCCGAATAGGCTCACATATCTTGATTTGAGCTTAATATTGTACTGAAGATAGATAAGTAATAACAGGGCTTTTGGCCAGGTAAAAAGATTCGTTTAAGTATGTCTCTTCGAATTGAAAAAGGATTTTAATGTGCGACTCAGTCGATCTTTGGTGAAACAATAGTTGTGTCGTTGTAGTAATTGAAAATGTGCAAAGACGTAAATGTAAATGACGTAAAAGTAAAATGCGTTAACGTAAATCTAAGTCTAATTAAAAGAAAAGGTGCAATATTAAAGCTTTGAAAAGTAAATAACTAAATGACGAGAAAATAAAAACGTAACGAGAATTAAAATTAGACAAAATATGAAAATGTAAACTTAGGAAAATAAACAAAGTTAAATAGAGAAAAACTATACCCAATCGGAATGTATTCCGATCAGATGATGATCGGAATGTAGACTTACCACCTAATCGGAATGTACACAACCCTCCCAATCGGAATGAGGTCCAATCATAATATCATAAACCTCCCAATCGGAATGTTGAATAGACTACCCTGATCGGAATGTAGATTGGAATACCCAATCGGAATATGTCACCTTTTCAGATCGGAATAACCAACTTACCTAGATCGGAATACGTCAAACCCTCCAATCGGAATATGAAGAACCAAATCCCTGATCGGAATATTAAACTACCCTTGATCGGAATGTTGTAAACCCTTTTCCGACCAAGCCAAGGAGCTATGGTCGGAATACAAAACCCCTTTCCGACTGGTATGGTCGGAATACAGTAAAAAGAGTCAAAAATAAGCTAAACAATTAAGCTATCACTCAAATAAGCACACACCTAAATTCCTAATCAAAACAAGTATAAGAAAAACTAATAAGCTGAAATTTAAAGACTTTTGAAACACGAAAAGGAAAAGGTTTACGAAAAACAAACTTTTATATAAAAATAACTTTTATAAAAACTTTAGAAACTTGAAAATAAACACAAATAAGCTATAAAAATCAATGATTCAAAACAATCAAAAGCATAAAAACATAATCTTTAGTTAAATAAGCAAGACAATAAGCATGTAATCAACAAGATCAAGCAAAGAAAGAAAGGTAGAATGAGAGATTAAAAACAAGAAAATTAAAGAACACTTACTTGGAATTAAAAGGTATTAAAAGTGCAAGACAAGTATTTAAATTGACATGTATTTAAAGAGCAAATAATTAAAAGGGTGGAAGAACTAGTGTCACTCTAGCCAAAAAAACTAATGAAATGAAAATGAAGGCTATATATAGGAGATTAGGAAGGTGTTTAGAGGAAGCTTCCTCCCCTCCTTCCTTTCTTCTTAATTGCATGATCAAGTCCTTAAGCTTCTTTAATCTTCTTAAATCTTCTTAATACTTGGACTTTGTTTTGGGATTTCTTCGAACTCGTCTTTTAATTCTTCAATAAATAAGACTCGAGTTCTTCGGCTTTCAAGTAAACTTCCGTCTTTTGACTTTTTCTTCGATAAATCTTCAGAATTGGTCTTGGACTTCCGTTATTTTCGCACTCTTGACTTTTTGACTTCATCTTTCATCTTTTTCTTCAATAAAAGCCCGTGAATGTCGTGTTTTCTCCACTTTTCACAATTTCGTCCTAAATCACAACAAAAACACAAACCACGCATAATTCCGACATAAAAGACATAAAATACACGTTTTGGCTCGGTTATTATTGTAATTAAGTGGTAAAAAGGATGGGTGTTTACACACCTATCAATAAGTGAGATGATTTTCTACGCAAGTAAATGTAAACCGTTGGTCATATCATAGAAACGGACTCACGATTAGACTCCGGTGTAAGAGTAAGCTTTCATATTGTCAAATAAATAGGTAAGGGTATCTTGCCTTAGAATGGCAAGATACATGGATATATATAGCCTTGATTGGCTACAACATTCAAGCTTATAGTACAAGCATTCTTACTTTTACAACTTATTGCCGTATGACCTAAGCGCTTACATCGTATGGCATTATTTCACACTAGAAAACACTAGAAACATTAAACATACTTAAAAATAAAACACACAGTAATTAAACATTATTCTAAACATTAAATGTTTAGTCTTCTTCATGGACTCCAGCGTGCATCAGGATGGGTCGGATCATCTTCGAATGGGTCAAAATGTCCATCTACCACTGAACCAAATGAGACCGAACCAAATGAGCCTTCGTCGTCTGATGAATATGGGTTAGCATCTTCGTCGGTTGTTGTTTCGACTTCGCTGTTGTGGTTGTCAGTGACCCGATGGTGGTTTGCTTCAACCCATTTGAGTGAATCTGGATGGTTATCACCCTATGTCGTCATGTTCCACCGAATGTAAGTTGGATTTGTGTCGGGGTTGATGCCATTTGCTCTTGCCATTAGATTTCTTGCATCTGCATAAATGTTTATGTAATTCCTTTCACACTTTTTGCTGCTGGATTAATCTCATACCAATCATGAATGAAGCATGACCCTGAGTGGTAAACAAGTGAACCTTCATCGCTAACAGCCTTGGGTGGTAGAAAAGATCCCGGTCTTCGAAACATTACTAGAACGTACTTCCCTTTGCGGGTTACTGTTAACCATCGTGTCCACTGGTGATGAGGAACAAACCATTGTAGCATGGTAAGTAAATGCTTGGAATTAGGGTGAACATCATTGAATTGGCTTTTGACTACATATGACAGAAGTTTTTCTGTAATGAAAGAGATGCTAATCGTGAAGCTTTTAAAGAGGTACCAGAAAAAGCATATTGTTTCCTTGGGAAAGTTCCAGAGGTCATGGATATGAAACACATTAAGAAATGGGTAATCTGGGTGGAATTTGAGACCGTTAATGCATAAATAACGCTTTTGTATGAGAACAGTGAGAAATGTTTTGTAGCATAATTTAGACCTTTTTTCAAAGGTTAAATCTACAATTGTTTCCATTATTTCTTCTGGCAGGTTGAGGACGGTGGGTGGTAGTGTAGGGGTGGAGGAGGATCCTTAATCACTTTGGGCAGTGACTGAAATAACCATTGAGAGAATGTTAGGAGTGTGTTTTTGGACTTGGCTTACTTCCTTTGGGGTCTTTGCCTCTATTTTATAGGCACTTGGACGAGATAGAAAATCTGCAAGTATATTCTTTGTTCCTTTGATGTGTTTTACTGTGAACTTCCACTGTGAGAACCAATTTGCCCATCTCAAAAGTTGTGCATGAGGGAGCATATTCCGTCTGAATTGTAACATACGCGGAAAAGAGGACATGTCCATTTCGACGTGGAACTCGTGTCCTATTAGATGGAATTAGAACTTCTCAATGCCTCTTTTGACTGCAAAGATTTCTTTGAAT
This sequence comes from Glebionis coronaria, assembly GCA_025667525.1. Lineage (NCBI taxonomy): Eukaryota > Viridiplantae > Streptophyta > Magnoliopsida > Asterales > Asteraceae > Glebionis > Glebionis coronaria. The sequence continues at coordinate 1,854,395 of JANFOE010000053.1, read as the reverse complement.
GTAAAGTGATAGTGCTGTTCGGAAGGCTTAAACGTGCCACTCTTATAACAACACACGTGCCTCTTATTATTGCTATCTTGAACAAGTAGAACAACTCCCCAACACTTATCACTAGCATCTGTTTGCAGGATTCTTTTTTCCGATGTGACGGGAATCTTTAGTGGAGGCATCTTTTCAGCTAGCAACTTGATTGCTTTCACTGCGCTTGTTTGTTGCGGCGTCCACTGTGGAGGATTCTTTTTTAACATAGGGAACAGTAAGGCGGTGTGATTTGATAGCTTGGGCAGGAAATCGGACATGTAGTTGACTAACCCAAGAAACTACTGAATCATTTTTTGCGAAGATAATTCGTCCGGATACTTAAGTAGTTCTTGAGCAACATGTGGTTGAGGCTGGTACGTGCCATCTGAGATCTACATGCCAAGAAAATGATATTTTGTTACACCAACCTCCATCTTCTTTTCAGATAACATTAATCCATACTTTGTGACGAGAGAATAAAACTTTGAAAGTAACTCTGCATGGGACTATTCATCTGGGGAGAACAATAGAATATCATCAATGTAAACCATTGTATTGGCAAGGATTGGCTCAAAAATGGTTATCATTGCTTTTTGAAAGGCCGACGAAGCATTTTTAAACCAAACGGCATTACCCTCCATTGGTAATGATGGTCAGGGATACAAAACCCTGTTTTTGGTCGATCTTCGGGCTTAATTCCCACTTGCCAAAACCTAGACTTAAGATCAAACTTAGAAAGGACTTTAGCATTTACAAGGTGTTGGAATAACGACTTCTTTTGTGGGAGTGGGAACTTATCATCAGCTAAGAAGTCATTTAATGGTTGATAATTAATGACCAACCTGAGGTTTCCTCGAACTTGTTCACTCCTTTTATTGACATAGAAGGCTTCACATGCCCATGGTGAGGTAGTGGGTTCAATGATGCCTTGGGTGACCAGCTGATTGCATTCTTCTTGCGCAAGCTGATAATGGTCCGGGTTCATTCTAGGGTGACTAGCCTTGGTAGGGTTGACGTCTTTGTTTTGCTTGAAAGGGAGTGAGACAAAAAATGAGGGATTCAACCACAAAGGTGAGGGTTTTTTTGTTAAGAATTCAGTATGGGAGGAAGCACACGTTGTTTGTATAAGCTTTTGCTTGATACAATTGATATCAGCAATTTATAGAGTGACACTTGCAACAAAAAGGCGATGCATGGTTGTCTATGGGTTCAAAAAGCTCTTGTAGTAAAGACCTGCACCTGTCCACCGTAAATTTGGTAGCTTGTGTAGGATTTCAAAACCTATCAAGAGGTCTTTCCCGTGTGAGCTCGATCCTAATAGCCTTCTTTTGATTACACACTTTGGAAACAGGCGAATGTTAACAGGGATACTTATTTTGTCAATGACAAACTTTTCTCCATTAGCGGCCATAAAGCTCTGATGGTGAGGTCTCCAATAGTGTTCCGGTAGGATATTAGGGTTTAGGATAGAAACTGATGCACCGGTGTCAAAAATGCAATAACCGGGATAGTCTTTGCATATACGTCTCATAACGAGGTGGATTTGGGCTAGTGGCAATGGCGGTTCTTCCTGTACGGGTAGAACATGTGGAATTGGATTTATCATGTGAATCCTAAAATCATCATCACTAGTAAGTGAATCAGAGTCAAAGTCGTCATCTGACGAGAAATCTGAATAGGCGATCGTGCATAAGACCGAATCTCCCGGTTCATCATCCAAAGAGTATAGCGACTCTAGATCAGAAAGATTAACTGGTTTAACCTGATTCAAGGCTTGTATGAACGCTTGTGATTTTTTCTTATCTGGACAGTTTCTTGCAAAATGACCTTTCTTTTGGCATATGAAGCACCTATCTGAAGTCTTGCTTGCTTCTTCTTTGTTATGAACTTCCATTTCTTGCTTTGTCGTTGAGAAAAATGGGGTTTTCTAGAGAAGCTTGAAAATCGTTTAGAATGAAGTTCCTTTTTGTATGTGTACAATCACATGATGACTTATCATTGCACTTAATTTTCAGGTACTTTGTAACACCCCCAAATTGGCCCAACGGAAGCCCACGAGTATTGGGGCCTGTTACGTCATAATTATCTGAGTCTTGATCCGAGAGAACGACCTTTATTCCAAATATCACAAAGCAGAGTCCAAATAATCATACAGTCAAGTACCTGAGAATACATGCTTAAAAGTGTCAACACAATGGTTGGTGAGTTCATAAGTTTTATTAAAATGTTTACGACACTTTAAAAGTTTACAAGGACAACTACTAAAAGTAGTGTCGCAAAAACGTTCAGGAATCTAGAGTTTCACAATAAAGAGACATTACATCGAAGTTCAATCATAAATCAAAGTTTAGAACTAGCATAACAGTTAACACAAAAACTTCAGTTCATACACAGTTGTAATTCATGCTCACAGTTCATTTCAGTTCGGATTTTAGGTTCATGAACTCATTCACACCCAAGTTCAATTCAGTAGCCACGGTCAATATACATACCAATGTCATATTCTCGGTTCATATCAGTATCACAATCGAGGTCACATATTAGAACTATAGCAATAAGCATATGAGCATCATACCAAACCAGCATATAAGTATCATATCAAACCAGCTTACGAGTATCATATCAAACTAGCATACAAATATCATAACAGACCAGCATATAAACATCATGTCAAACTAGCACACAAGAATCATATTAGATCGACATATAAACATCATGTCAAACTAGCACACGAGAACCCTATCAAACCAGCATGTAAACATCATTTCCAACCATCTTATAAGTGTCATATAAAAACCACATGCATGAATCACGTCAATACCACACCTAAGGATTAGATCAATCCACGTACAATAATCCTATCATATCTCATGCAGGAATCATGTCAGAACCACATAATAAATTCACGTCAAGATCATTTCATACTATAGTCAAGATTCGTATCGATATCACAGCTAAGATTCATATTAGATCAATACATGATTGCAGTCAAGATTCATATAAATATCGCAGTTAAGATTCATATCAGATCAATACATGATCGTAGTCAGGATTCATATCAGATCAATACATGATCGCAGTCAGGATTCATATCAGATCAATACATGATCGCAGTCAAGATTCATATTCAAGATTCATAGCATGATCAAGGTCAAGATTCACATTCAAGATTTATAGCAGATCAAGGTCAAGATTCACATTCAAGATTCATAGCAAGATCAAGGTCAAGATTCACATTCAAGATTCATAGCAAGATGGACCGTAAAAGTTCCGTTCAAGTACCCAAGGAAACTATAGGAGATATAGTTCCAAGTGTAGGATAAATCGGGTGTTTCAGTGTTTATGATAGCGCTAAGCTCGTGACATCGAAACTAGTGATCTAGTACATGCAATAGATTGCACATATAAATTGCCCCAATAGAGTACCTAGCCAAGATAACTCCGTTCATACAAATGGTACACACTCGTCCGGCGTCAGAATGCCCGAGTGGAGGTTGTCAACCCTCAATAGATCTATCCGTAACATAAGAGCTTACTATAGCAGAGTAACTAACGATTCACGATAGTGGGGACTATGGCTAAAGCAACTTAGGCTAATCATAAACGTCACTGAATGTTCACAGGGTTCAATTCTTTTGCGTCCACAAACAAGCACAAGCAGTCATTTCACTTCACAGTATTAAACATACAAAGTAGTTTAAAAAGGAGCCATGGGATAGCTCAGATATTCACAAGTATAAGTCGTCAATAATCCGAAAAGTGTAAACTCCTATGTCACGTAAACAATCCTCAAAAGTACAAGCACGTACATAATATAAACAATATTTAAAAGGATATCAACGCACATGTATCACAATACTACTTGTAAAGTATAGACATGTAATCGCAACAATCATTGAAATGCACAAACACGTATTTGACATCGACAAGCATGTATCTCCCCCAAAAGAGATTCAAAACATTTATAAAGCGATTTGAAAGTAAAAAGAGGGGGTATGAACTCACATCGATGCTGCAGACAAATTAGTAGAAATGCGAATACCAAGAGAAGCATAACATAAGCCGAAACTGCTCGACACCGGAAGTCACAGTTTATCTTATCGATCATCTCCCAACATCCCAAATCGATGCATCCAAGCTTCCCCGATGAAGGGTTTCTTCAATACCATCAGTTCGTAAACCGTTTAAATCCCATGTCGAAATTGTTCGGTAATCGGTTCGGTAATCGGTTCAGTAATCGGTTTAGTAAGGTGAAGCGGTGGATACCACCATGTATGTAATATATACACCTAGTATATGTTACACACGAAAGAAAGGAACATGTGTATATAATTCATAGGTTGAATTATATAACAAGAACAGACAACACACGAATAACTCGGGATGCACATGACACGCGATATGTATAAAACTCAAGAAGATGACAAAAAAATAATAAAATAGTCCAAGCATACAATAACTTGCAACTATTATATAAACAAGAAAAATAAACAAAACCTAAATGATTCGATACATTTTTCAAAATCACCCATTAATTAAATAAGGATCATTTAAGAAAAGAAAACACATGTTTTAGAGTTTCAGGTGATGTTTTAAAAGCATTTACTTAATTATTATTGTATAAAATAATATTTTATAAACCATTGTTTCTTTATTATCAATTTAATATTTCTAAAAGGAGATTTTAGTTTCTAAATAAAATTTAAGAAAACTAAATAAATATTACATTTATAAAATTTTTGGCATGACCTATTCGTTTATACAACGTTTCCCATAATCACAAAACATAATGTTTTCACTTTCAAAATCAGTCCATGTTTCAAATATCCACATCTTTTCATTATATCAAATTAATTGTTGTCGAATCATAAGTGATATAATTTAAAACGAATTTACCGATAACCAAGTGAATAACCAACACTTTCAATAATAACACTTTCAACCAAACAATGCCGATAATCAACACTTTCAACCATTCATTAATCACAACACCAAACGCCTCATTAACATATTCCAACCTCACAACTAACGCCCTTAGCGGTTGTTAAACAAAACCAAACGACGCTAACAACCGTTATATCACAAAATCAAACATACACTTATTAATTTAGATATATACCCATTTTGAATCAATAAAAACTAAATGATTATCAACAATACCACCACACGCTCGACACCACCATGGTGCGGCTGTGGCGGCGACACAGATCCAAACACCACCGTATGGTGGTTCCGGCGGTAAGACCAGTGAACAAACACCCCTTTAGGGCTGAATACGAACACAATAAACACCTCCGTCGGCAGCTCAGTGGCGGCAACGACGTGGTGCTGGTGACAACAAAACGAAGATGGAGGTGGTGGTCGCAGTTGTTGTGTGACGGCAGTAGTGAGGACGTCGGATGGTGGAGGTTGGGTGATGTCGGGATAGTGGTCACAAGGGTGGTGAGGATATGTTGTTAGTGCCAGCGACGGGAGGGTGAACGGGTGGTGGGTGACGGATTAAGCAGCAACGACGGCTGCTGGTGGTTAAGGTGGCGGTGATGGTGTGGTTGATGACGGTTGGGGTGGAGTCAAATAGTGATGGTGGTTTGTGGTCGAGCAGCGGGGGTTTGGAGGTGGTGGCTGGTTATAACAGTGGTGGTAGTAAGTGGTGAAGTGGTGGAGGCGCCGGAGTTTAGATCGGTTGATGGATCGAGTAGATCCGGTGACGGGAAGTATTTTAAGACTTGGCCGGAAAAGATGACGGCGCCGGAATCTGGTGGCCGGATTAGGGTTCCGGTGGCCGGAAAACCTTTGAGGGAGAGAGAGAGTTTTATTAGTTTAGGGTTGTTTTTGTATATGAGAAGTGAAAGGAAAATGAGGGGTTTTGTTATTTATATAAAAGAAATAAAAATTGTTAAAACTAAATGAGAAGTATAATATAGTTGAGGGTTTATTATGTAAATTATTTTCACAACTTTTCTTTTATCTTGTTTAAACATGGCTCGGGACTCGATCAGGATCCGATAAAATTAGAATGAAAACTCGAAATTTTCGCCATTGCGTTTAAAATAATTTTTCCACGAAAATAGATCATTTATACGACTAGTAATTCATAAAAATCTTATAAATCCATTTAAATGTTAATTATCTTCCAGGTTTTTCAGAAAAGCATAGTTTTAACGAAAAATAAACTTCAACTCGATTATTCGCGTTTATAACAAATGTTATTGAAATAAAATATTAAATAATTTAATAAATCATTTTATTACAAATCTCAGGACAAATCAAATATGAAAACTTAATATTAAATGTGTCGGTACGCAGACGGTGCGATTGTCGGATTTTGTCAAAGTATGTCGCGTTTTCAAATCCAATAAGTTTATTAGCGCTGAAAATTAATTTCGAATAATAATTAATATAATCTATTATTATTTATAATGAGGAAAATTCTCTGGTGTTACATCATCCACGTGTTACTTTGAGTTTTGTCCTCAAAACTCGATCGTTGTTACTAGGTTTAGAAATGTCAAGAATGTTAGAAAGAAATAGGTAAAGCTGGAATGTATCTGAAAGGTTTGGCAATCAATCTGACAAAGCAGTAACAGTTCAAAGAACAGATATGGACAACTAGAAGCGAGGAGTTCGACAAGTCACCAACATCTTAAATGTCGGTAAGGGTTCATAGAATAAATAAAGGACAATTAGAAGTGAAGAATTTTAAAAGTCGTCGACTCAGGAAAGTCGAAGTAGGGTTCACAGCAGTCAGCTTGTTAGACTCACGTCGATCGGTGTTCATTCGGGAAAAAAAATCCGTGCAACAATTCATGAGTCAAATGAAATTTTATTTCGCCAAAACGTAATAATGATAACGGTAAGAAGAAGAGAAAGCAATGATTAAAATCATACAGACGAATCATGAGTCAAAAGAAACACATTCCATAATTGGAATCATAGAATAATAACGTAAATATGAAATGATGTCAAATGTGCTTAAGGCCGCTTGTTTATAATTCACATTTACATACAGAGGCGTCCCAATCTATGTAAATATAAATAATAAACCTTTGGTTAAGCGATTTATAACTTCTTTATTCAAATGTAAAGGCGTCCCAATCCATTTCAATAAAGACCTCATAACTCATCTTACAAAAATATTCTCGACAAGAGTTACCATCGGAGTAGATAAAATATCTAAGAAATATATACTGCCAAGAGAGTTTACGGTCAGTTTATTTACACCTTCCGTATTCAAACGTCCCATACCATCTCAATACGGAGCCATAAATAAGCTTCGGGTCTGGTGGCTTATGATTTCACATTTGGACGTCTCATACCAACGAAATATAAAATCATAATTAACTTGTCGTCAGGAGACTCATGTTCCATATTTAAACGTCCCATTCCATTTAAATATGAAATCATAAGTACCCTGATTGGAGTCACACCACAACATTTAGACAGGCAAACTATCCAAATGATATCACATAAAATTACATCAAATAATCAAAACGAGACGTCGACTAGTTACACTCCAATAATAGGCGTTTGCGATAACGTGAGTGTAGACGTGTATGGAGTGTAAGGTCATAAATCATAATTAAGAGGATAATATATCATAATGGTTATCAGCGGGAAATCTCATTGAAAATAGTTATAATCTCTAAAACGTTATTAAGTGAAATTATCAAAAGCAAGCGCAGGAGTCATCAATGAGTGGCTTTCCATAAATAGACGTTCAAATTCATAAGCGGTAGAAAGTAAATGCCAATCACGCAATAACGTGCGCAATAACACGTACCAAACAAGGAACCCGTATATAACATAATGATATATTATAATAGTTATCAAATAATTAAAGGAATTAGCCGATTACATGAGTCTCACTCATCGTCGAGGGAGACTCGTAAATAAGTACAAATGTATATATAAAACAGTCGTAACTACGTAATGCATATAGTCAGGTGGCAGCATATAAAGCAATCATAAACAGATAAGGCAACGATATCTACGATGCATAAAGCAATCGCAAGCAGAAGTCACGCATCAGTATATAAGGTAATAGTAAACACGTAAATTAACATTTATTGCATCCCAAAACATTAAACATATGAAGCAGTTCGATATGGATTATAGACTCGTCTCAAGCAAAGATTCAATCCACACAAGTAAGGTCAAGTAATAGCGAACAACACCAGCTGCAATCTAAACACAATACTATAGTTCAGGTGCGGACAAATAAATCACATAAGCCTATCACATATGTCACTCGCCAATCATGTGCTTAGTTTTATAGATAAAATATGACTCGTCGAAATCATATAGTTAATATTAGTATATTATACTTTGGCAAGAATGTTCATTTTCAACTCGTTGGGATTTTGAAAGTCTTTTGACGTAAATTGTAGTTTACCAGAATTTAATTTAATAAATATCGCAACACACTTTTTACGGAAAATTCGACAGCCTTACGGCGCCATTTCAAAATTTGCCATTTTTAGTAAGTACCCAAATCACAATCTAAATTCCCATATTTTCAACACCTTCTCAAATCACGATCAACCAACAAATCACTTTTCCGCATAATACTCACTTACAACGTTCACGTAGTAACAATTGCCAAATCCCAATACACGCTTTTACCCCTTTTCAAAACGTTTCCAGCACTCATATACAACATTTTATACTCATTTGGACACTCAAAATAGCTCGGTTTAACTCAAAAACGTTCTTTCTACCATATATAAATTATAGAAAGCAAGTAAACTTTTAGCGTTTCCACAAAATTTAAATTTTCCGACAACAAATTTCAAACACACATATCCTGCTCATTTCAAATTCGATGTTTGCTCATAATATATCAAAACGAAGGTATTAACTTGTACTTTCATAATCTCGTGCTAATCTAGTGTCAAAACAATTTTTATACCGCTTCAAGCTCAATATAAATTTAGGACATAATGTATAACTTTTGTAAAAATATATTTTGACCACTTTTAAACACACCCACTTATAGCAACACTGCTAGTTTACACCCAAAACTCATAAACACCAGTGATTTATCAAAAACATACTTCCATCCATAGATTCTATAAATACTACAGCTTATATTTTTATAAAAACTATATTTATGTTTTTAAAATATATAGATTTAGTAAATCGGTCATAAAAATATATAGATCTACAAGATACAATGTAGAAAAGAACTTTACTTCTTTCATTTTTCAAGAAAACACATGATAAGTGACAGCATGCAGAGATCTAAACAATGCAAGAATAAAATTAACGAAATATATGATATATTACTATATGAGCAACACATAAGGTAATAACAAATATGTAGGTCAAATACCCATATAACAGCGCATGAAACAATCACAACATGTAAAGTAAACATTCATATAACAGCGGAACGAGAGATCGCAAACATGCATGGAAAGTTTTCATATAGCAGCGGATAAGAAATCATATTATGTGAAGCACGTATTCATATATCAGAGGAATAAGCATAACGACATGCTAATACACAAGAGAGCATCGGTTACAGTCTAGGCCTATACAATAACACCTAGTTCTCTATAACCAAGGCTCTGATACCAATCTGTAACACCCCCAAATTGGCCCAGCGGAAGCCCACGAGTATTAGGGCCTGTTACGTCATGATTATCCGAGTCTTGATCCGAGAGAACGACCTTTATTCCAAATATCACAAAGCAGACTCCAAATAATCATACAGTCAAGTACCTGAGAATACATGCTTAAAAGTGTCAACACAATGATTGGTGAGTTCATAAGTTTTATTAAAATGTTTACGACACTTTAAAAGTTTACAAGGACAACTACTAAAAGTAGTGTCGCAAAAACGTTCAGGAATCCAGAGTTTCACAATAAAGAGACATTACATCGAAGTTCAATCATAAATCAAAGTTTAGAACTAGCATAACAGTTAACACAAAAACTTCAGTTCATACACAGTTGTAATTCATGCTCACAGTTCATTTCAGTTCGGCTTTTAGGTTCATGAACTCATTCGCACCCAAGTTCAATTCAGTAGCCACGGTCAATATACATACCAATGTCATATTCTCGGTTCATATCAGTATCACAATCGAGGTCACATATTAGAACTATAGCAATAAGCATATGAGCATTATACCAAACCAGCATATAAGTATCATATCAAACCAGCTTACGAGTATCATATAAAACTAGCATACAAATATCATAACAGACCAGCATATAAACATCATGTCAAACTAGCACACAAGAATCATATTAGACCGGCATATAAACATCATGTCAAACTAGCACACGAGAACCCTATCAAACCAGCATGTAAACATCATTTCCAACCATCTTATAAGTGTCATATAAAAACCACATGCATGAATCACGTCAATACCACACCTAACGATTAGATCAATCCACGTACAATAATCCTATCATATCTCATGCAGGAATCATGTTAGAACCACATAATAAATTCACGTCAAGATCATTTCATACTATAGTCAAGATTCGTATCGATATCACAGCTAAGATTCATATTAGATCAATACATGATTGCAGTCAAGATTCATATAAATATCGCAGTTAAGATTCATATCAGATCAATACATGATCGCAGTCAGGATTCATATCAGATCAATACATGATCGCAGTTAGGATTCATATCAGATCAATACATGATCGCAGTCAGGATTCATATTCAAGATTCATAGCATGATCAAGGTCAAGATTCACATTCAAGATTTATAGCAGATCAAGGTCAAGATTCACATTCAAGATTCATAGCAAGATCAAGGTCAAGATTCACATTTAAGATTCATAGCAAGATGGACCGCAAAAGTTCCGTTCAAGTACCCAAGGCAACTATAGGAGATATAGTTCCAAGTGTAGGATAAATCGGGTGTTTCAGTGTTTATGATAGCGCTAAGCTCGTGACATCGAAACTAGTGATCCAGTACATGCAATAGATTGCACATATAAATTGCCCCAATAGAGTACCTAGCCAAGATAACTTCGTTCATACAAATGGTACACACTTGTCCGGCGTCAGAATGCCCGAGTGGAGGTTGTCAACCCTCAATAGATCTATCCGTAACATAAGAGCTTACTATAGCAGAGTAACTAACGATTCACGATAGTGGGGACTATGGCTAAAGCAACTTAGGCTAATCATAAACGAAGTTCACTGAATGTTCACAGGGTTCAATTCTTTTGCGTCCACAAACAAGCACAAGCAGTCATTTCACTTCACAGTATTAAACATACAAAGCAGTTTAAAAAGGAGCCATGGGATAGCTCAGATATTCACAAGTATAAGTCGTCAATAATCCGAAAAGTGTAAACTCCTATGTCACGTAAACAATCCTCAAAAGTACAAGCACGTACGCAATATAAACAATATTTAAAAGGATATCAACGCACATGTATCACAATACTACTTGTAAAGTATAGACATGTAATCGCAACAATCATTGAAATGCACAAACACGTATTTGACATCGACAAGCATGTATCTCCCCCAAAAGAGATTCAAAACATTTATAAAGCGATTTGAAAGTAAAAAGAGGGGGTATGAACTCACATCGATGCTGCAGATAAATTAGCAGAAATGCGAATACCAAGAGAAGCGTAACATAAGCCGAAACTGCTCGATACCGGAAGTCACAGTTTATCTTATCGATCATCTCCCAGCATCCCAAATCGATGCATCCAAGCTTCCCCGATGAAGGGTTTCTTCAATACCATCGGTTCGTAAACCGTTTAAATCCCATGTCGAAATTGTTCGGTAATCGGTTCGGTAATCGGTTCGGTAATCGGTTCAGTAATCGGTTCAGTAAGGTGAAGCGGAGGATACCACCATGTATGTAATATATACACCTAGTATATGTAACACACGAAAGAAAGTAACATGTGTATATAATTCATAGGTTGAATTATATAACAAGAACAGACAACACACGAATAACTCGGGATGCACATGACACGCGATATGTATAAAACTCAAGAAGATGACAATAAAATAATAAAATAGTCCAAGCATACAATAACTTGCAACTATTATATAAACAAGAATAATAAACAAAACCTAAATGATTTGATACATTTTTCAAAATCACCCATTAATTAAATAAGGATCATTTAAGAAAAGAAAACACATGTTTTAGAGTTTCAAGTGATGTTTTAAAAGCATTTACTTAATTATTATTGTATAAAATAATATTTTATAAACCATTGTTTCTTTATTATCAGTTTAATATTTCTAAAAGGAGATTTTAGTTTCTAAATAAAATTTAAGAAAACTAAATAAATATTAAATTTATAAAAATTTCGGCATGACCTATTCGTTTATACAACGTTTCCCATAATCACAAAACATAATATTTTTACTTTCAAAATCAGTCCATGTTTCAAATATCCACATCTTTTCATTCTATCAAATTAATTGTTGTCGAATCATAAGTGATATAATTTGAAACGAATTTACCGATAACCAAGTAAATAACCAACACTTTCAATAATAACACTTTCAACCAAACAATCCCGATAATCAACACTTTCAACCATTCATTAACCACAACACCAAACGCCTCATTAACGTATTCCAACCTCACAACTAACGCCCTTAGCGGTTGTTAAACAAAACCAAACGACGCTAACAACCGTTATATCACAAAATCAAACATACACTTATTAATTTAGATATATACCCATTTTGAATCAATAAAAACTAAATGATTATCAACAATACCACCACACGCTCGACACCACCATGGTGTGGCTGTGGCGGCGACACAGATCCAAACACCACCGTATGGTGGTTCCGGTGGTAAGACCAGTGAACAAACACCCCTTTACGGCTGAATACGAACACAATAAACACCTCCGTCGGCAGCTCAGTGGCGGCAACGACGTGGTGCTGGTGACAACAAAACGAAGATGGAGGTGGTGGTCGCAGTTGTTGTGTGACGGCAGTAGTGAGGATGTCGGATGGTGGAGGTTGGGTGATGTCGGGATAGTGGTCACAAGGGTGGTGAGGATATGTTGTTAGTGCCAGCGACGGGAGGGTGAACGGGTGGTGGGTGATGGATTAAGCAGCAACAACGGCTGCTGGTGGTTAAGGTGGCGGTGATGGTGTGGTTGATGACGGCTGGGGTGGAGTCAAATGGTGATGGTGGTTTGTGGTCGAGCAGCGGGGGTTTGGAGGTGGTGGCTGGTTATAACAGTGGTGGTAGTAAGTGGTGAAGTGGTGGAGGCGCCGGAGTTTAGATCGGTTGATGGATCGAGTAGATCCGGTGACGGGAAGTATTTTAAGACTTGGCCGGAAAAGATGACGGCGCCGGAATCCGGTGGCCGGATTAGGGTTCCGGTGGCCGGAAAACCTTTGAGGGAGAGAGAGAGTTTTATTAGTTTAGGGTTAGTGTATGTGTGTTTTTGTATATGAGAAGTGAAAGGAAAATGAGGGGTTTTGTTATTTATATAAAAGAAATAAAAATTGTTAAAACTAAATGAGAAGTATAATATAGTTGAGGGTTTATTATGTAAATTATTTTCACAACTTTTCTTTTATCTTGTTTAAACATGGCTCGGGACTCGATCGGGATCCGATAAAATTAGAATGAAAACTCGAAATTTTCGCCATTGCGTTTAAAATACTTTTTCCACGAAAATAGATCATTTATACGACTAGTAATTCATAAAAATCTTATAAATCCATTTAAATGTTAATTATCTTCCAGGTTTTTCATACAAGCATAGTTTTAACGAAAAATAAACTTCAACTCGATTATTCGCGTTTATAACAAATGTTATTGAAATAAAATATTAAATAATTTAATAAATCATTTTATTACAAATCTCAGGACAAATCAAATATGAAAACTTAATATTAAATGTGTCGGTACGCAGACGGTGCGATTGTCGTATTTTGTTAAAGTATGTCGCGTTTTCAAATCCAATAAGTTTATTAGCGCTGAAAATTAATTTCGAATAATAAGTAATATAATCTATTATTATTTATAATAAGGAAAATTCTCTGGTGTTACATACTTGTCATCGCAGGGTAACCCGAGTCGTTTTCCCGTACTTTAGAATTCGGCAATAAATTTTTTCTGGTTGCAAAGCTTGGCTAAGGCATTCATGCTCAACTGGTATAGTTCGCCAAGAGATGATTGAGCTATGGTAACATTTCTTGCTTCCAATGCCCGATATGCTTCATTGGAAAGAGATTCCAGAAAAGAGTTTAGGAAGACTTGCTTTAGATTGACATCATCAACTCCATTCAAGTAATAAAATCGTTGGGATATACGATCATAGTGTTTTTCTAAATCTTTCTTTTGAAAGGAGCAAAACTTCATATTGAGAAATTCTTCCTTATCATGGGTAGTGTGTTCATAGGGGCTGCCAATGAACTCAGAATATATGGAGCCTATAAAAGCTTCCGGGGAAGCTGACTGCTGCAACTGTAGCTGGCGATATTCTCCAAGACTGAGGTACCAATCTCGGAGGCGTCCTTGGATCCGAGTAAGAAACCGCTTGATGACTATGTCAATGGTGTAATATTTCAATTCTAACGAACACCATGTTAGCATTTCTATACTTCTTTCTCGCCACTTTGATGGTGGAAGGTCATCGAATGTGAAGTACTGCTTTATGTCAGACTATGGGAAATCCGTGGTACTTGTTTGGGGTGCTTGGTTTTCTCCGTAGTCATCTGGATCAATCTGTATTGTTGATTCTGCGTATTCTGGTTCTGCTATGAACAAGTGTTCAAATGCATTAACAAGATCCACATCTTTAGACTCGCGTTGGGAGTGGACGACTGGAGCTACGGAATGGGAGCACTAAGGTTTTTCGGTTTGTGTGAGGGATTGTAGGAAAGTTGAGACAGGGTTTACCCACTCAATTGAAAGGACATATTGAACTTTAGAATGGGTTGTAGGGTTGGATTCTTGCGGAGGAGTTTGGTTTTTACTAGTGGAGGCTTTTAACTTTCTTTGCTCTGATGCCCACATGTTTAGTGAAGGTGACGATGTTTGGTTGTGGGATTGTGGTAATGGTTGAGGGTCAAACGGTATTCCTACAAAAGGGGCGGATGGCAATCTTCAAGGATCATCAACAAGGGTTGAAATTCTTTTTTGCTTATGTTGTCGTTCTAGATCTTGGAGTTGGATTTTTAAGTTCTTCACTTCGGCTTCCTTTTGGGAAACTGAAGAGGAAGATTGGGTTGCGGGTGATGTTTTGGATAAGTTCTCTGTGAAGTTCTTGTATTTTGAAACGAAGTTCATGGATGATACTCTAGGGATCCGACTTTTGACGAAAGATTTTTTTGGGTATTTGCGAGCATGGTTTTTTATGAGAGTATTTGGAGAACCTTGTTTTTAGCGACAACATTTTCACTTTGTCAGTTTAGGGTAGCTTCTGCGAGGACTAACAGTATTTGTGATTCCTGTGGGACCAATAGTCGTTGGATTTTTTATCTTCCAGTCATACTTGGTTCGACTATTAGGATGCTCAAATGCAGTAAGGGTTGGGAACTCTTGTTCATATTCTTTTGAATACGATATTGAAGAGGGTGTTGTTATTATGAATACTGGTGAAGGGATTATTTCTTTATCTTTCTTTGGTTGTGGATTTTGATGGATGATAGATAAAGCTTTTTGATGGTAGGGTGTAAGTGTTTGTGTTTATGGTGGCGTGTTTAGGTGGTTGTGGTGTCTTTGGTGGTTGTGGTGCCTTTGGTGGTTTTGGTGTCGTTGATGGTTGTGGTGTCTGGTTTTTCTTTTGGTACAAAACATAGTAATCAAATTTCCCTGAGGGTTCTCCAAGAAGTCCAACTGTCGGGTCACCGTATCTCTTTCTAAGTCTTTGTTGTGAAGATCTCTGTTTCTTAGGGACATCTTCTTCATCCTCAAGCTTCTGAGCTTCATCTAAACAACTTTCGCAATTGCATACGTCCCACCATATGTGTTTGATTTCCTGACTAGGCTCACTGGTTGCAGTTTGACAAGGTTCTGATGGTGTGATCATGTGGATTCCTGTTGGAAACACATTAGGTGCCTTTGGTTGCGAGAATTTGATCTCCACAAGACCATTCTCATGTCTAACAAATTCTGGAGCTGAGTTCGATCGAACAGGAGCTTGATGGATTTGCTAATAATTTGTTACCCACTTTTCTGGGAGTAATTTGAGTAACTCGTCTCGACATAACTGCTTCGGTATGTATGTGCAGGTTGGAGTTGCATTTGCGTCTATGTCGATGAGTAACGCATTACCTGCATCGTCTTGTCCTGGAACCAAGATGTCTAACAAGTGGTTTTGAACTCGATAGGACATTTGATAATGGAACGTGGCTTGAAATGTGTTCACTTGGGGTGTACCTCCAATCTGGATCTGGGCATTGAGGGTTGTGAACAGTAAAGGATCATTGAGAGGCATGTTAAAATTTGGGTAAAACGTGACAAAAATTGTTACTGCGTTCAACGTAGTTTGTATTGTACCAATACAAGCATGCTGATATTCTGCAAACCTTGTATCAAGCAAGGCTATTCTTGAATATGCAGGAGGTCCTTTTCTTCTATGAAAGGTTAATGCTAACCTTATAGCACCGAAATGAATATGTGTGTACCCTTGTGATAAACAATGTCGAGGAAGGTCGGAAGGCAATGACAAACGTAGCAAATGTTCTATCTGGGATGCTGGTAACTGATGTGAATCAAACTTTGATGTTTGGACAAATTCTTTTATTTGTTTGTGTGGGTTAGATCCAATTAGCTGTTTGACTCTTTTTGTGATGGAATTGGATGGTTTAGTGAAAACACTGTATGGGTTTACTAAAGGCATTTTAATGATTGGGGTCCTGGAATCATCAGAACTATATGAGATTTTATATAATTGGTCTATTTTAGATGTAGATGATTGGCGGAAACTGGACGAGGTTGAGCGGTTGAAAAGGTTATCGTGACTCATGGTTTTAAGAATTATAGACTTTTTCCTCTTATTCTATACTCTCCCGGAGGAAACAACTGCGACCACCTTTGTCGACTTACATATCTTGCAACAGCCCTGATAGAATAAAGGGATAGAGAACTATAACACTTAAAACTATAGAAGTCAGACCTTTAAGCTAAATTCTAATTTTTTGATATGAGAGATCAGCACTAAGGCTGCAGTCACAGAACATACGATTAAGAATTTAGTACAAAGGAAATAGTAAGGTAAGGGTAATGGTGATGGTGAGTGCGTAAGGCTCTGATACCATAAGGGTATAAACGAGTCGAGCTCGAGCTTTATAAAACTTAAACGAGTCGAGCTCGAATTCTAACCTGCTCAAACTCGTATCGATTCGTTTTCATCCCTAAATAAAGATCTAGGGATGGTAATGTAATTAAAAGGTGATAAGGCGTTCTCTTTACAACAACATTAACTAAGTTTTTTTTTACTAAACTAAACATGGCCGCACTCACAACCGAAAACAATCTCACGAAAGTGAGTTAAAAAAACTGCACACACAAACGACTCACCTTTTCTCTTTGAAAAAGAAAGGGATTTCTTCCGGCTAGCTCGGAGGGAAGGATTTTGTTCGGTCGTTTGAAAGACCAAAACAAAGAAAAAAAAATGAATGGGGCACGTCTGGTGCATGCTTCGTAGGAGGGAAGGGAAGCATCTTAAATAGAGAAAGATCAAATGATTCGGTTAGATAACTATCAACAAATGGTTACCAAATCAATTCGAATCGTGTTACCACTTTCTATGTTGTTAAAAGTTATAAGCAGCTCCACAAAACATAACTCAAATACAAATGTTAGTTTAGAATTTGGACTGGTTTGTTAATGGGATTTGAGCCTTTCCCGAATAGGCTTACATATTTTGATTTGAGCTTAATATCGTACTGAAGATAGATAAGTGAGATGATTTTCTACGCAAGTAAATGTAAACCGTTGGTCATACCGTAGAAACGGACTCACGATTAGACTCCGGTGTAAGAGTAAGCTTTCATATTGTCAAAGAAATATGTATGTATTGAGATGTGTGAGAAATCATATCTTTATAGGCGAACTAAATACTAGGTTGCCCTACTATTCCGGGTGGTGCTCGAAGTGAGGCCTTGTCGGTTAAAGACCTTTGTTTTTATCTGTTAATTGTGACCTATGTTCTAGGTTGCCCTACTATTCCGGGTGGTGCTCGAAGTGAGGCCTTGTCGGTTAAAGACCTTTGTTTTTATCTGTTAATTGTGACCTATGGATCTGCTTTTGAGGTGATGATGACTAAAGGTTTGCGTATCCACTCACGGAGAGTTGATCCGTTAGTGGTTTGCGGATCCACTCTTCGAAGAGCTGATTCAATATTGGCTTGCCACCTGTGGTGGGCTTATATTCAGCTCGGATGTGTCCCGATGTGTGATTTGGGCTAAACGGACCATGTATGTATTATATACTATATAGGCTATCAACACATACCTTGATGTTATTGTCTGTACGAGTATTAACGGTTTTAAATGTTTTTAAGATCCAGAGTTGCAAAGAAGCTTGAGTCCAAAATAGTTTTGAGCTTGGCCCAAGTAAAGTTTGAAGAGCTGAAGCTTGAAAATAGCTTCTGGTCCAAAGTAATTTACTATTTTACTGAACACATATTTATATCATAGAACTTAGCAGAATTATTTTGGTTGAAATCTGGAGTAAATAAATTACTTTTTTACGGCATAGCACATAACACTTATGAGAGTACATAACAAGTGCACACAAAGCAAAACAAGCATAGAAACCACAACATCCTAAACTACAAACGCTACTTTTCATTTTGCAACACTTTAGAAGCTCTCGACCTTGTCCATGTTGTCGCCTTCGACAACACTTGATATAAGCAAGTCGTTCGAGTTTCTCACCGAGCACTTGTTGCGAACTTCACCTTGTGTGCCTGTCAACACTTCCATTTGCCCCATCTTTATCATCACGTTTACGAATTTCTCAAAAAACAACGTTTGATTTACGGCAAAGCTGGTAACAATGTCACGAGTCTTTTTATTAGTGTACAAGTCTTGATCCGATGTCAAAAGTCCTTGTTTGTTCATGAGATCGACAAAATACTTATTATCAAACACGTTGGGAGATCGAAGGTCCATGAAGGTACTTGAATTAGTATTGGCAGCCGGGCACACACCTTTAAGGGTAGTGGCAAAGGTCTTGTCCAAAGTTGTGTCTTGTGTGGGGTAAAGACGTCTTGTGAAAGATGAGCAGTGAGCGATACCGATGGTGTGGGCACCTGATAGGGCCACAGCATCGGTGGCGTCAAAGTTCTTAAGAGCAAGGTTGGTTAGTAGTGTATCGGTTGGGACAAATGGTGATGGAAGATTGGCAAGTGTTGCATCTCTTGTGGCAAACGAGAGTCCATCTCTTCGGCCGAGTGGAACGCTATAAGTTGGACCGCCGGTCTGATATAAACGCAAGATACATAAAATATGTTAAATGTTGGTACTAAGTTACTAACAGAACACAACTACTGAATCCAAATAAGTTTGACATGTAATGACAATAGTTTCTTTACCAAGACAATAGAATCGCGGGCAACTATGGCAGTAATATCAGCACACGAAACACTACCAGCACCACATTCCTTGTGAACCCTGCGACGAAGATCCTCAATAACATCGAAACCCCTCAAACTTAGGTTCGGTGGTGCGGTTTTCTCGCTATCAACTGGACCACTTGCAGATCCATCCAACAATACTGAACCATCACAACCCTGTTTACAACAACATATAATCAAACATAATTAAAACAAACACTTATATAAGTTCTAGTTAGAGATGAGCATTTCTTCCGAATTTCGAAACCGGAACCGTACCGATTCCCAGTATCTGAATCTCGTTCGGTACGGTACCGGTATTATGAAATAAGGTGGAAAAAAATTCGGTACCTTTAATTCGGTACGGGACCGGTACCAAATCGGAAAATTCCCGGAAAAAAAAGAGAAATTCCCGATTTTCCGATACCAGTACCGATATCCAAATCCCGTTCGGTACAATACCGGTACTATTCATTTATGTTCGGAAAAAAATCGGTACTATTAATTTGATACAAGATCAGTACCGATAGTCCTCATCCTATTTGAAATAGGCTATTTCTACTCAGGTAATGTAACATAAAATGTGTAATGTAGTCACCTTTAATTGAGAGCATTATGGCAAATTGACAATTATATTTGACGAATATTCTTCATTATTTAATGTACCATGTGTCAGTTGGCTTTAAGGAAAAAGAAAACATAGGAAAAGATAAAGGTAAAAGGTGTTTCCTATAAATTAATCACAGTTATATGACTAATCATTCCTCTTAATCTATTATCTTAACTCGTGAAAATAAAAGAATAAAATTAGTGTTTGATTCATGTAATAATAGCTTATTTTTACAAAATAATAAGCTCATACTACAATAAGCTCTAATAAGTTTACGCGCCAAACATAGCCTATATACGATGAAATACAAGTTATTATTAGTGATAAAAACGATAAAATTTATCACAATCTTCACTAGTGATAACTAGTATTTAGTCATATTTACAATTTTAATTTTTTAATTTTTTTATATTCTTTTATATTTTGACAAAAATAATCATTTGTTTTTTTTATAAAATTAATATTAAATAATGAATGATTAAAATGAGGATCATTTTAGAAATCAAAGTCGTAAACTAAAAATAAAAAATGAGGTTCATTTTAGAAAATTGTTAGGGTTCCCGTACCCCCACGTACTCAACCCTCATCGAGAGTTATCGTTGAGTATGTCACCTCTAGTTTAACATAGTCAAAAGCTCATTTATAAAGCTCGAGTTTGTCACCTAAATTTCCACTAGCTACTTAGTTTGAATTTAGCTTTATACCCCGGTTTAAATAATTGTGAGTTTGTGACAGCGACTCAAATCATTAGTAGGTCAAAAGAGCGAAAAAATCATGATTACCTAAAAAAACATTTTACTCTACTTTAAGTTTGATACTCCGTACTATGCACGTTTGCATAGTTAGTAGTTACACCCGGGTTGCGACATTTACGATAAATAAATGTACGCAACCCATTCACGGTAACAATAGGTGCACGTGGATAAACCGTGCACCCGGATTATAAGACACTTATGTATAGACCTTGTTAAAGTAGTGCAAAAAAGTTGATGGATAAACAGGGGCGGAATCACGATTTTTTTACTTAAAGGATGCTGACTATACTTAAGTCATAAAGTATAGTGTTGAGGAGAGCTTAATTTAGAAACTAGTAACCAGTAGAAAAACGACATATAATACACATAAATAATGAGTAAAATAGGTTCACTGGGCGGATAAACCTTGATCATGGCTAACTAAGCTAAATATGACAAAACACAGTACAACAAACAAATCCATATCATTTACACATTCAAAATAAAGGGTTTATATATATCAACTTATACCTGAACAAAGCAATCATGAAAATGCATTCTCAATAGGGCAGCAGCAAGACCAACATCTTTCTTAATCACCTTCTCTAATTGCTTTCTAATTATAGACTCCAACTTTGGACAACTACTTTGGTAGTAGCTCCATGATAGTCCCTTAACCAATGGTGGTTGTTGTGCTTCTAAGCTTTGCAAATGCATTAGCATCACTACTACCAAAACACTTGCAAACAATGTCATTTTAGAAACCATTGTTGTGTGTACTTGTGTTAAGTTGTTGAGTACTAGGAAAATGTATGTTCTACTTATAGATTAGCAAGTTTCATTAGAGCCCTTAAGGATTGAAGTATTTGTGTCTTTGGTCCTTCAATTAAAATAGAGGTGTATTGGATAAGGCAAAAAATAGAGACAAGAGGTCAGGAAGGTGATGTGGTCCATGTGAAATGTATATCTAGGGTCTTGGTCATCTTTGAAGTTTGTGTTGAGCACAGTCCATAGTGAATCTAGTAGAATAGACACTCAAATGGTCAAACTAAGACAAATGAAATGACCCTTGTTTTAATTGGAAATAAACTGCATGTGATTTGTATAGCTTATAATGGAGTAATTAAGTAGTCATTATTGAGAAAAAATATTTAAGATCTAATTTGCAAGATTTCTTTATACATCATGATTATGTATGTGTGTGCAATGGTGCATATATATGTCTACTGTTTTAGTTTCTGAACCCTTTTAATACAACTAGCTAAATGTAAAATCCTACATGATACTGTATTCCCAAAAGGAATTCTATTTTTTTTAAAAAGAATACAAACAGTTTTAAGTTTTAAATATTAAGTGGCTTTGGAGCGGTGGCGTTTTTCGCTAGCGCTAAGTCATGGCGCAAGATTGGTGTTTAACGCGAGACTTTGTGGGTTGGCGTCGTGCCTGTGACGCCGTGGCTACCAGCTCACGCGGTGGATTTTCTAATTTTTTTTTATATAACGGTAATATTACTGTTGGGAGTGTATTTAAAAAAAAACCCCTAAACCCTAATTTTACCTCTTTAAAAATTGTATAAATACCCCTTATTATTTCATATTTCTAACACACTTTCAATACATATTCTCCATTAATACTTCTCATTTTTTTTCAAATATGGATCCAAATAATGTCAACGATTTCGTCGAAACCGACACATACGATCATTTTGATGATTTCTTTCAACCTGACTACGATCGATATATGCGCGATTATGAGTCGTATCAACATTACGTGGGATTGTGTGAACAAGAAGCCAGGGGTTCGCGTGATGGTTCAAGTATGAGGAGGACATACATATTTCGTGAACGAGAACTAGCCGAAGAAAGGCTAATCGATGACTATTTTGATGATGACGAGTACGAACCTAAATATCTTGAGAAAAAGTTTCGTCGAAGGTATCGTATGAGCTCTATACTTTTTAACAAAATACTCCATGATATCTTAATTATGATGTTCGTCCCTTTCCTGAGTACTTTAGTTATTTGGTTCCCTATTATTTGATGCTGAAATTGTTGATACGACTCTAGTGTGTCCGTTTGTAGTAAAACGGGTCTACATATAGGAAAGGTCACTATTTGGCCGATGGTATTTATCCGGCACGGTCGACGTTTGTCAAAACTTCTTCTATTGCACGAGACGAAAAGACGTTGAAATTTAAGCGAGTTTAAGAAGCTGAAAGAAAAGATATTGAACGGGCATTCAGAGTCCTACAAGGTTGTTGGGGTATCTTACGACAACCTACACGTCCAATAGAAATCAACACCCTTAAGAAAATCATGTATTGTTGTATAGTTTTACATAACATGATATTGGAAGACGAGTGATTTAAGTTAACTTGAGAGATATGTTCGTGGATCTAACACCAGTCATTGTTAGAAACTGGCTCGAAAGATGCGAGTTACATATTAAGAAGATAAAAGGAACTTCGAGATAGGAAAGTGCACAATGATCTCTGAGAAGACCTCTATGGAATGAAGAAGAGTAGTTTGTGGTTTATTATGTAATGTTTAATTGTGTGTCATGTTTAAGTTTTATGTAATGTTTTAAATTAATGAATTTTAATTTTTAAGTTTATAATAAGTATTTAAATTTAAAAAAAAAGTTATATGGCACCAGAAAAGATATGACACATTAATGCCATTGAAAATTGATGCAATAACAGGTGTCATAACCCATTTTTCGGAGGTAACACCAATTTTTGGTTATACCAAAACTCTATGACACCACTTCTCCTTATGTTCTTAAGGAAGAACTTCATTTACAACTTTAAGAAAATAAGGGTAAACCGCAAAAAACGCCATGTACTTTCCCGAAAATGCAAATATGCCCTTCAGTGAGAACTACAAGCGTTCTTGCCCCTCAACTTGCATTTCCACTGCAAATATGCCCCCGAGTCTTCTTTTTTACCTTTCCTAACGTTTGGCCATTAACTCCCTCAAGTTCCTTGCACGTGAGGGAATTTTCGTCATTTCCCCTGCCACCCTATCTCTCCACCTTTCAACATATGCAAAAAAACGTCCATGTATAGGTTTAGCCACTAGCATGTCATATTATAGATATGTGGATAAGCAAATAAACCTCTCGATTACATAAAACATTGTAAACGGTATTTCAATTTTTTTCCCAAATTATGTATCGAGTACGCAATGATTAATCTAACGCAAATTGGAAACTAACAAATGGGAGTTACTAGAGAAGATAATGCACAGATCCCCCTTTCTGCTTTTGTTAATGGTAAGGTTTTTTTTTTACTTTGCCCGGTTTTATAGTTTTTGTACTAGTTTACGGCATGCAAATACAATTTACCCTTAATGTTGTAATTGTAGATGTTAGTATTTAATTGGAACCTTATGGTGGTTTTTGATTGTTTATGTTTTGGTTAATTTCACAGACATTTATCAGAAATTATTCGCCCTAAAGATCAATTATAGTGGAACCTTTTCACCAAAGCCTGGAAGGACATATGAGTCGTCGACAATAGCTTTGTATGATTCGGTAGTTGTTGATCGATTTTCACTTGGTGATTACCATTCGTTCTTACGTGATTTAAGATTCATTGATGTTAGTATTTTCCAGTCTTATTTTAGGTTACCAGGTCAATCCTTAGATGAGGGATTGGTACCCCTAAATTCTGAGGATAATGTAACACAACTAAAGAACTACGTGAATAGCTACTCCAAAGAAATAGAGGTTTACATTGGGACGATTAATGAAAATGATCTGGATAGGCAGGCTGATGTGGGGATGTTTGTATATAATGAGAGTCAAGCATCAACCGGTCCTTTTATTTACACAACCATGTTGCAAAAAATTGATTCTAGAAATCCAGTAGATGTGTTTGAGGATGAGTGGATTGAGCCTGCCCAATTTTCTAGAAATGAGCCTTTGGAAGGCCTAAAATACTTTGCTGACATTGCAGAACAAGACGCGGATTTGTGTCAACAGGCGGCTCCGGATGATCCCTCCGTTATAGTGGATGCCGAGGAGTATACGGTGGATGATTTATTTACGCAAGAGACTGAAAACCCTGCCCATGAATAGGTCGATGAAGGAGTTGGGGGTATGGAACACGAGGTTGAAGATGTGGATGATGTAGATAGTTTGAGTGCGACTAATAAAAGTGATTTTGAACAAGAAGATACAGCCCTCATGGAAGAGGTTATGCAAGAGGTGGACATGCACGATTTTGATTTTGACTTTGATATACACATTCAAAATACCAAAAATTAGGTTTTAGAGGACTACGAAGTAGATAATATGGTTGAAACCTTTGACCTGAACGATTTTTACAGTTATGATCCAACTGATATCGACTTGTATGGTACAAGGAGGAGAAGGATTAGAATAATTAATGGAGACTACGAGGGCAGGGACGAAGTAAATGTGATTATATACGCTAGAAAGGAATATAAATCAAGATAGTAGATACATGAAGACATAAAATTATTCCGTCCAAAGTAGGAGAATGATTAAGGTCAAGAAGTGCGATGCTGGCAGGATTACAACTGTTTGTTACGGGACTGTGTTATGTCCTTCGATGAATGTTGGTGAAGATGATTCAGGGCCTTTGAAGAATGAAGATGATTCGGGGCTTACTATGGCTTTTCGTCAAGATGAGTCAGGGCCTTCGATGGATCCTTCTAGTTCAGATTTGAAGGGCAAAAATGCAGATAAAGGAAACTTATGTGGTCAAAAGGTATGGAATAAACCTAAGTGTAAATGGTCCCTACACGCCTCCAAAACCAAAAACGACCCATCATGGAAAATGAATACATGCCTCCAATCAAGAAAAAATCCGCTTTGTAATTCACTATTCCTATCTAAAGAAGTGCTCAAATTCATTGTAGCACACCGTAACATCCCAATCCCTAGTCTACATGGTATTTTAGTGCAAAAATTCAATATCAAACTCTCCGTTGACAAGGTTGGCCGAGCAAGACGAATTGCCATGGAAATATTAGAGGGTGATTATAAAGAGCAATATAAAAAACTGTGGGATTATGCGATGGATTTGAAACGGAAAAACCCAGATACGACTGTCAAGATCCAGGTTGAAACAAGCACTGATTTAACCCTTGATTCAAGTGTTTTTAAACGAATTTATATATGTCTTCGTCCACTGAAAGCATGTTTCAGAGCAATTAAAAGGGAGATACTGGGTTTGAATGGAACATTTATTAAAGTCCAATATACTGGTCAAATCTTAACGGTTGTTGGTGTCGATGGCAATAATGGTGTGTACCTGGTAGCGTATGCAATTGTTGAATTTGAGTGTAAGAGTTCATGGTTATGGTTTCTGAACTGTTTAGGAGATGATCTTAATTTTGCAGTCTAATTCAAACTTCACCTTCATTTCCGACAGACAAAAGGTATAATCGTTGACTATTAATTAAATATCTATATTGTTCGTGTCACAAATTTGAATTTTTAATTTACTGTACTGCTTTAGGGGATATACCAGCCATTGCAGAATTGTTTCCAGCTGATGAGCATAGATTTTGTGTTAGACACATTTATGAAAATATGAAAAAAGAACACAAAGACAAGAGATTGAAGGATCTTATTTGGAAGTGTGCAAGAGCATCAACAATACCTCAGTTCGAAGCATCAATGGATAAAGTCAAATCAGTTGAACCTAAATCTTGTGACTGGTTGAAAAAGATTCGTCCAGATTCATGGTACAGGGCATATTTCTCAGGTACTTTTGTTTGGTTGCTTGTATATGCAATTTCAAATTTTATTACCTGCCTGCTTATAATATATGCCGTATTCAGGGAGGCCTAATTGTGATATCCTGCCATATTCAGTAAGTTGGTTGATGGACGCGGTATGCCAATTATTGGGTGTTTGGAATATATAAGGGATTATCTTATGAAGAGAATTGTGACTGTGCAGCAAGTGACTGATAAAAGTACTTGTTTGCTAACCCCTACTGCAACACGTATTTTTAACCATATTAAGACCTTTGCAAATGATTACAGTGTTCTTTATAATGGAGGGGAATCATACCAGTATAAGGGACCTAATGACCAGTGTGTTGTGAAGCCCAACCTTAAGCAATGTGATTGTGGGAGGTGGGAGTTAATTGGCATACCATGTTGGCATGCTATTGCAGCATTGAACAACAAGGCTGTTCACGGAGAACCTGTTCGGATACCAGAGGAATGGGTGGCACCATGTTATTGGTTGAAAACATGGAAAGAGATGTATGAATATAAGGTTGAAGCTGTTAGTGGTTGACAATTCTGGCTAAGATGCGACTTCCCAATTGTGTTACTACCTCCTCATCACAATGTTCCAATAGGTAGACCAAAGAAGAAGAGGAGAATTTCTAAGGATGAAGCTTTAGAGTTGGCTATAAAGAAAATGGGTAAAACATGAAAGCTGACTAGGATTGGAGTCCAGATGACTTGCAACAAG
This sequence comes from Glebionis coronaria, assembly GCA_025667525.1. Taxonomy (NCBI): domain Eukaryota; kingdom Viridiplantae; phylum Streptophyta; class Magnoliopsida; order Asterales; family Asteraceae; genus Glebionis; species Glebionis coronaria. The sequence goes on along the minus strand of JANFOE010000053.1, from coordinate 1,827,023 downwards.
TGTAAAGGAAAGGGTCATAATAAGCGAGGATGCACAAGTGGGAGTGCAGGCCAAGGAGCTACAAACAGTCAAACAGCAAGCCAAGGAGTCCCAGATAGTCATCCCATGGCATCACAAACAACTCAAGCATCATCAGGAACAACTCCAACTGGTAAGGGTACAAGAAAGAAGAGCGCAAGCAAGAAAGTGGATGGTTGTTCTGCAAAGCAGAATAAGAAATGACGATGGAGCTGTGAGTTGTCATAAGTGAATTTGCACCAGTGAGAATTAATGGTGCTAAATATTCACAATTCGTTTTTTCCATATATTATGTGTGATTAAGGACAAAAATGTTATTCTTATACTTTGAAACATTGTGTGTTGTAGACAGTATAAATTTTAGCTGTTTAGTACATGATTGCCAATGGAGGTTAGTTAATATGGTCTTTCGCTGCATTTTTTTTGATACAATAGATTTGTGCAAAACAAATGGTGTTATAGACCAACAAATAGTCCACAACCACCTAAAAAATTAGCCTGTTTGTTAATGTCAAACACGAATACCATTAAAAAACACCACCATATGTTGACTTAACCGTATACCCAAACATCCAGGACAAGTCAAAATAAGCAGATTTTATTTAACATGAAAACGAACATTACAACCAGGTATGCCCTTATTCCCTTAAACATGAAATGAAGCAAGGAACATAAGATTTCAAACATAAAAAAACTTGTATGTAAGGAACATAAAAATCCAGGATAGAAGCAACATCTTTTTTAACTTTTCACAAGAGCTTCCTTTTCGGTCAACAACATTAGTTGCTCATTTAAATCTTCTTCGAGCTTATTCCGTGCCCGCAAAAGCCCATGAATCACATCAACTGCTCGGTAACACATCGAGGGATCATTCCAACCAATAAAACCACAGCGAGGACAATAGTAGAACTGTCGCCCCAGGTTCCTTTTAGTCTATGAAGTTTTGATTGTTGCGGGTTTGCCACATTCACAAATGATCACCATGACTGGTCAAGATGATGGTTATAAAGATGATATATGACTGAAGATGAATGTGTCGACACATCTATATTTACAAGCTACCAACCACATAGGTTAGTAATGGCAGGAAACCTATTCAGGGACGTTGTTTGCATATGCTGAAAGGTGGGGAGATGGGTTGGACCGTGAAATGACGAAAATACCCTCACGTGCAAGGCACGTGAGGGAGTTAACGGCCACACGTTAGGAAAGGTAAAAAAAGACGTCTTGAGGGCATATTTGCAGTGGAAATGCAAATTCAGGGGCAAGAATGCTTGTAGTTCTCACTAAAGGGCATATTTGCATTTTCGGGAAAGTACATGGACGTTTTTTTTAGTTTACCTAGAAAAGAATGGTCAAAGTTAATATGCGGTTGACTTATTAATATAAGTAAAGTTACAATTGTAGTCCTAGAAGTAGACTGACACTACTTAGACTCGGTCTATAAATTTCATTGTTTCAATGTTTTTTCATATAGAGATGGTTCACAAGTATGTACAGGCGTATTTCTTAGGCTGGTCGCATCAATGTCGGTTAACCAAAAAATCGAGCCTAATTTTAGTCTATCGTTCCAATGGAAATATTGAGTTATTCGATCGTGGGAGGAGAAAGATGATCGTAGGCTCGATCATGTTCGTGTCAGTGTTAGTGTGTGTTAATTAAATTAAAATATATTTTTGTGAGGTATGTTTATTTAATTATTTGAATGTAGGTCGTTTTGGTATGCAAAAATTTGTTTGTAAGTTATCAGAGAGATAAAGTTAAAACGATGAAGTAAATGAAAATCGACCCATTCCATTGATGCGACATGCCTTAATCACTTATATAGCTGGTTCACAACAATAAACCAATATTTTGGTGGTTCATAACAGTAAACCAATATTTTGGAAGTTAGAGGGTGTTTGTTTGGCTTATATAACGTAAGCTTATTTCGGCTTATATTATAAGTTTTAACTTTATGGTTTATCTGGAGATTTTTAGGCTCATATAAGTTTATTATAGCATGATAAACTTATATAAGACACTAAGGGGGTGTTTATTTTTCTATTTGTGCCTCTTAGTGGAAAAAGATGTGGGCCCAAATCTTTTTGGAGCTCTTGTTCTACACTCACACAAAAAATTCTCTCTTCCCACTAAAAAGCTAATTTAGAAGTTAATATGATAGTACTTAAAAAAAGTAAACAAACCCTAAGTCTCATAATAAGCCATAAAATTGAGCCTTATGTTATATAAGAAAAAATAAATCATATTTCAACTTATATTTCGTACACTCTAATTTTTTAAAAATATAACTAGTTTGTGTACTTTCATTTGTGTGCAAGACAAAAACAAATTAATTTGGCATTTATGAACCTAAACCCCTTCACACCCCCACGAAATCAAACGCACATAATTTTTTTTTTTTTTTTATCAAATGTGACTCGCCTGCAATCCAAGCATCAATTAGACCCTTTCTAAAGTTTTTATTTTAACTTTTTCTTCTTCTTTATTTATAACTAATGAAATATTATTCCTTTGATTAAACATGATTATCTTCTTGACGATATGAGTATGCACCAACTCAAAATTGCTCTTTTATCCAAAGCCACAACCCACATGTTATTTGTTTTTTCAAAGGTGCATGTGTGCATATTATATAAGCCTTTTATTCAACTAGGGACATCATTAAGCCTAATTATTGAGTTTAAAGATGTATATAAGTTTTCTTGTGAGCTCCATGTTGATAATTCTTTTAAATGTTTAGGACCCCAAGCGATTTAAGTACACTAACAATGAGTTGTAACAAAGCATAAACTTGTGTGTTTTGTATATTACTTCCGTCTTTAAAATTATTATCCTACTGTTTATTATATTTTTCTTTTTGAAAAAATAAAAGTTTTATTTTTAATTAATTAATTAAATTATTTTTAAAATTTTGTAATAATAATTTTCAATAAAGGTAATACAATAATTTTATCAAATTTTTATATTTATTTTTGGTAATTGATAATTAATTTGTAATATCTTAAAAAGAAATATGAACAATAAAAATGAGATGATTGGAGTAACCAATTTTTGGGAGCTTTGGACGAATTCCATTATGCTTTAAAAAATAACGTCTTTTGTGCAAACTAGTTAAATAAACGTTTAATATACGAATTATTTGAGAAAGTTTCTCTAATAGTTTTTTTCTTCAAGAAAAGTGTATTTGAACGTGTATATAAACTTTTTAAGCCTTGTGTGTTCGTATTAGACATAGTCTTATGTAACTATTTGAATCATGATTAACGTAGTTAACATCACAAAAAAATGCACCCTTAGTTAATCGTAAAATTTTCCAAACCATATTTGTACAACTGTATTAGCATTTCATTAGGTTTATTATAAAAAGTACTTTATATAAAGATTTTTACTATACTTTTGCTTTTATACAAAGGGCATCTTTACAATTAAAAACCATACACTTGATCATTACACCAATTAATATTAGAACGAATATAGCTCACTCTAACACTCGCTAAGAGCGCAAGGTGTCATGAAGAACAAAAACTTTTTTATTTGGGCTCCACTAAGTACTACATCACTTGACACTCTTAGAGTAAACGGTGTCACGACGAGGGGCCCTCGCCGGTCCGAGGTGGCATCCTCGCCGGTGCTCATCGTGACACCGACCTAGCCCTCGCTGCTCCCTATTCGCCAAACTTCAACGAGATGAAAAAGAGAAAAAGTGGGACCCACATGCAAAAATATCCGTTAGACAACGGTTTTAAAAAAAATAAAAATTTATTTTTTTTATAACTTTTTTTTTATAAATACCACTTATTTTTATCTTAAAACACACACACACAACAAACACTTTCAATCAAATCTTTTCACAAAAACTTTCAATCAAACTTTCAAAAAAATGAGTACCTCGTCTGATTATTCCAATCCGTCTGATCTCGAAGATATGGAAGAATACGAAATGGTGATGTAGATTAACGAAGATGAAGAAGATGAAGTTCAGCAGCATCGTAGATACATTTGGCGTGAACGTGAAGTCGCCGAACAACGTTTAATGGAGGATTATTTTAGTACAAATCCGAAATATACAGAGGAAACGTTCAGAAAACGATATCGCATGAGACAAGAACTATTTTTGGAAATAGTTGAAGGTATTGAAACTTAATGTGCAACAAATAATCCTTTACCCAAGCATTTTCACCTTTTTACTATTCGATATGATGCTACGGGTATGAAAAGTATGAGTGTCATCTTGAAATACACATCCGCCCTTCGCCAATTGGCAAACGCCACAGTGGCGGATGGAGTAGATGAGTACTTGCAAATGGGGGAACATTGTGCGCGCGATTGTCTGGACTTTTTTTGTACGTGTCATAGATTTGTATCAGCCCGAGTGATAGGTGTGAAAACACCCATCTTTTCTACCACTTAATTACATTAAAACTGGACCTAAGCGTATATTTTATGTCGTAAATGGCGGAATTATGCGTGGTTTGTGTTTTTAATGTGTTTCAGGGTCAAAATGTGAAAAGGAAAGAAAACACGGTCTTTCACGGGCTTTTATAGAAGAAAACGACAAAAGACGAAGTCGAAAGATCAAGAGTGGAGAAAGAACGGAAGTCCAAGACCAATTCGAAGATTTATCGAAGAAAAAGTCAAAGACGGAAGTTTAATAAAAAAAAGCCGAAGAACTCGAGTCTGATAAATAAACAAATTATAAGACGAGTTTAATTAATCCCGAGACAAAGTCGATAAAGTCGAAGAACTTAAAAGACGAGAAGACGTGAAGAAAGAAAGAAAGAAGAGGCAACACATGCACCTCCCCATTTCCTATAAATACCCTCCTAAACTCATTTAGGAGGGTTGGTTAGTTTTAGTTTAGCTTAGTTTTTCTTTCATTTTTGTAGGTGATTCTAGAGAGAGAAAGTGACAGTTTCTCTCACTAGGATCCCAATCTTTTATCTTCCTTTCTTGTCTTTAATCAAGCCTTCACCTTTGATAATTTAATTCTTGTTTTAAGCTTAATCTTATTCTACCTTTCTTAACTTTTTATTTGTGCTTAATCCGAAATTCTTTACACAATTAGTTTTTGTTTTATGTTTGATTTATGAAAAGGTTTATCTTTTGGTTAATCTAAGTTTCCTACGAATCAAGCTTTGAGCTTGACATGCTTATTGGCTTAATTTGTGTCTAGCTTATTGTTTTAAGTTTTCTTAAAAAGTTTTAGTCTTTTTAAAGCTTGTTTATTTTGTGTTTTTATAAAGTTTATGAATTTTGTCTTTTAAAAAGCTTTCAAATTTATGCTTATTAAGTTGTTCAAGTTTCGGTTTAGTAGCTTATTGTATGTGCTTATTATGTTTTAAGCTTACCACCAATTTCGGTTTAAGGTTGGTTTCCATCGCAATATAAGGGTTTTATACATTCCGACGGGCAGCCTATGTTCCATCGCAATAACCATTCTTGGTTCTACTTTGCGATGGCTTGTGTTTCATCCCCCTTATTCCGATCGGGATTGCGATCGCTCATTGCGATCGCATATTCCGACGGGGTTTAAGGTATATTGCGACGAAGTGCTGCCCAAATTTTGACAACCACATTCGGATGGATTTTGGTACTTTAGTTATTGCGACATTTTTTATTTTTTAGACATTTCGATAGTTTAAAAAGAAAAAAAAAATAAAAAAAAAATAAAAAAAAAATAAAAAACATTACGATAGAATCATTTAAACACATTCCGATACTACAACCACATTCCGATACATATTAACTAAAATATTCCGACAGAATGTCATGCCTACCTGCTAGCTTCATTTTCTTTCCCGCCAATTTCAGCAGGCAGCTTGGCTGCTTGAGCTAGCTGCCTGCTAGCTTGCTTATTCATTTATTTTGTTCCGTAATTGTTTAATTTAATCTGAAAGTTGTTCCGATTTTATTTCTGAAAGTTATGTATTTTTAGTTGAATTTTTCTTCCAATTTTAAAATTAATATTTTTTCGTAAAGTTCAAGTTTTATCTTTTATTTAGTACCCGCTTTAGGTTTTGCCTCGTTTAGCTTTAAAGTACCATTTTAGTTTTATTCTCTCCTTTTTCATTTAGTAAACTTTATTTTCAAGTCGATAGTTAATTTCTTCGTTTAGTTTTATTTTTATTAATTGTTTCGCTTTAAATTACGTTTTATTATTTGTTTTACTATTAGTTTTAATATCGTTTTAACTTTTAGTTTTTAGTATTCACCTTGTTTTACTTTTATTATTTGTACTTGTCTTTAGTTTGTTTTTAAATACTTTTCGCATTTACCTTTTAATTAGTTATAGATAATCAACTTCCCTTTTTCTTAACCAAAAACAATTGAGTCACACATTTAACCGGAAATCAATTCGATTAGACACCGAGAAAAACGAACTCTTTCAACGAGTAAAAATTCGAATATTAAAATGGCGCCGCTGCCGGCTCTTTTCGTGAAGATTGAAGTTTTTTTGTGAGTGACGCGTTGGATTTTGGGACCCGTTCACTTGTGAACGTTATTTTTCTTGTCAAAAGTTTTCAAAAATCCAAAAACATTTGAAAAATCATAAAAAGCATTTCTTTTTCAAAAGTTTTGCACCAAAAATATTCTTCTTGCTTATCTATCTTTCTTTATGGATTTTTATGTCCATTGCGTCCGGTGTGGGAAACAATTCTCTGGGAACAACTCTTGTCAATGGTGTACATGTGAGCGGTGTGGAAACGATATCGACTACACACAATCCGGATTTTGTCCCTTCTGCAACTCGACTAATTCATTCTTTTTGAACCCACCTCCTGTTCCCCCATGCATCTATTGTGGAAGCGATTCTCATTGGCATGTTTCGTGCCCGGTTCGATACCCGTATGGTCACGGGCAAGAACCGGGGTACAATTATGACAATGATAATAGCTATCAACAAGAGGCACCCAGTTTTTCTCCATACCCATGGTGCTATATTTGTGGGGGCCCTCACGATGCTTCTTTTTGTGATCCGTCGCAAATCTTTGAGAAAGTACCGTGCTATCATCCTAGTGTCTATAACCGTGAGCCCCCACATCACACCGTCAATCATCAATCCTCTCAGCAAAATAGTCTTGATCAACAACTCGCTACTTTGAATGACCTTCTAGAAAGTATAGCTCAACTTCGAGCTGACTTACATCAGGAAAGGCAACCGTTGCTTGATGTGGACGAAACCTTGAAAACCACCGACACCTTTTTGAGCCAATTTAGTCGTTTTCCCTTCTTTTCTACACCTAAATGTTTACTTACAGCGTGGGATAGAATTGGTGAAATTGAACATACTCGGGGCGATGAACAACAAAAGTTGCTGCATGAGCTTCTTAAAGATGTGGAGGTTATCAAAGAAGAGTTAGCCGACTACGTCACGCCTAACTGGACTCGTCCCATCTATTATGATGATGATGACGACGATTATGTCTACACTTTCAACCAATCTTCTGAAGTTGCTGCTCCTACTGTCGATGTTCCTACTGCATCTAAGGATCTAGATTCGTTGAATGAGCTTAGTGATGTTGGTCTCGACAAAGTATTGGATGATGAGGTTTGTGACTTACCTGCAATGGAGCCTGAGGACGACATTCCTTTTACAGAAGAGGTCGATCCTAGTGATGACGATTCTTCTCTCTGCTATGAAAATTTCACTTTTGAAATTTCTCAATCTCCACCGGGAGATGCAGACAATGACGATTTATTCTCTCCGGTTTACGAGAAGTTCACCGATGAACTTGATCTTGTGGATGAGGTGGAAGATGTGCTTCTTCGCGATAGATTACGGAAAGTTCATCTTCTTATTGCTCAAATCGAAGAGTTGACTTCTCCTTCTCTTTTCAAGTCTTTACCTCCATCTATTCCTCCCGTTGAAGATAATGACCCATTGCAGGAAGAAATCGATATCCACTCCATCCCTCCAGGTATTGATGATTCTGACACGGAGGGGGACATTATATTTTTTGATAATTTGCTGCAGGAAAGTATTGACCCAAGTCCCCCTCCCGAGCACCTTTCATCCACTCCGTTAGAAACCATCACGGAGGATGAGTGCTTTGACCCGGGAGGTGACATTGATTATGCTATGATTGATAACCATACGGCTTTGCCGTTTGCTCAACATCCATTGTCTTTAGGGGAGGACAATGTGCTTACTATACCCAACCCACCTCCCGTGGATCTTGAATTCACATACTTCTCGTATGTTGAAAGGACCTTTCTTCCATTCAAGACTTATTCCCCCGCCTCTCCTTTGTTGATGTCAACCGGGAACGAGGACAAGGTCTTTGATCCCGGTATCACATTCGAGGTTTCCCCATGGACTATTTAATTCGGGGACGAGTCAGGCTCGTGACTCGGTTAACAAAAACAAGCGCTTTTTGGGAGGCAACCCAATTATCTATCTATTTTCATCATAAGTGTAGGGGGGAGCCCCCGTTGGAGTTTCTTGTTTTCTTTCTTATCATTGCAGGGATTAGAGCTTCAAAGACACACTCTTGATGACTCTTGACGAACCGTGATTCCGTGTTCCCTTCTTCCCGGTTCTATCTTAAACTCTTTTCGATTCACTATTTTATATTTCTCAATATTAAAATAGGAATCTCTTTAGTTGTCTTTTCCTTAACGCGATTTAAACAAAGTGCACAATGTCCTAAGTGTAGGGGAGTTTACTCCCACATGCTTAAACATTGAGGACAATGTTTATATTAAGTGTAGGGGGGACTTCTATCGAAGTTAAGTGGCATTTTCCTTGTATTTGCCCTCATTTTAACCAGAAAATCAATTTTTCGACATTTTTCAAAATTTTTAATCTATTTTGGCCCAGTTGTAGTCTCCTTTATTTTTGTTATTTTAATAAAATGGTTGTAGCAAGTTTAGATATCTTAGATATATTAGGCCCGTTGTGAATATTTTGACTCAACCCGAGTTTACTTATCCAAGTTCACTCTAGCTAGTATCCTTAACCATGTAGACCTTAATTGGTTTATTAGGCTAAGCATCCACGACTCTCATTCCTTGAGATTTTAAATTGTGGAGAATGAGAAATGATAGAGTTGGTTACAAGTTTGGTATTCTCTCATTAACTTATGTGAGTTAATTATGATCTTTTTCTCCCATCACTTGCTAATAAATTATCTGCAATAAGTAAGGTCGTACGATTTGAAAAGTTACTTAGCTTCTAGCCCAAGATCGTTTAAAAGTTGCTCGGTAATGATAAGAGTTCATAGCCAAGGCATAACTTATGAAGCGGGGCGCGAAGATTGGCGAGTCCGAAAAGGCCCTAACAAGGCATGATGATTCAATTTTATTGCTGAAGATCCAAAGTGATGTGAAAAGCATTATTCCTAAAGTCAATATGAAGGATCAAGACTCACGACGAAAAGCAATCAACTCCCATAAAGATCATGGAGAAGTCTATCCGAAAAGACCCTAACAAGGTATGAGGATAAATAGATCCAAGTCCGAAAAGGAGGCGGATCGTTGTATCTCAAAATCCCAAATAGAGATTGAAGAAATAATCATGAAGTCGTGGTCAACAAAGTTGGAGTACCTCTCAAAAGTCTCCAAGTGAAGAAACTCTATGAACAATGAGAAGACCATTATCTCAAGCACGTCTCTCAAGATATGAAGTATGAAGTACATGCCAAATATCGGCCCGAGAAAGGTCTCAAATCGTGAACCAAGTTATGCCAAGATATGAACTTTTTGATATCCCGAGAAGCAGTTTTAAGAGATTTTGTCCTTTAGCTAACTATTGATCAAATCGTCCTACTTTGCTTTCAGCCTAAATAAACTATCGAAATAAGTCAACAATGCATCCTCGTGATCATTCAAGACATCAATAAAATATAAGAGATACCCATAGGAATAAGGGAGTTTAAGTGATTAATTGAACCGCATGAGTAAATGTTTGTTATGCTAACTTGTACTAACAATGATCTTGTTTTTAAGCTTGGCATGGGGAACGTGAAACTTGAGGGTGATAAACATTCATGACATACAAGCCCTAATGTAAGTCTTAGATTTCTTTACAAGTTTCTTCCTTGCTGCATCTTGTTATTTTCTATCTTTTTGATTTTCCTTAGTTGTTTAATAAAGGCCAAGGTAGGTTGATTATGATGGAAAGTGTAAACCTTGCTTTATTGCTAAGCATTGCATGAGGGCATTGCAATGGTTAAGTGTAGGGGATTTGATAGGTGTGAAAACACCCGTCTTTTCTACCACTTAATTACATTAAAACTGGACCTAAGCGTATATTTTATGTCGTAAATGGCGGAATTATGCGTGGTTTGTGTTTTTAATGTGTTTCAGGGTCAAAATGTGAAAAGGAAAGAAAACACGGTCTTTCACGGGCTTTTATAGAAGAAAACGACAAAAGACGAAGTCGAAAGATCAAGAGTGGAGAAAGAACGGAAGTCCAAGACCAATTCGAAGATTTATCGAAGAAAAAGTCAAAGACGGAAGTTTAATAAAAAAAAGCCGAAGAACTCGAGTCTGATAAATAAACAAATTATAAGACGAGTTTAATTAATCCCGAGACAAAGTCGATAAAGTCGAAGAACTTAAAAGACGAGAAGACGTGAAGAAAGAAAGAAAGAAGAGGCAACACATGCACCTCCCCATTTCCTATAAATACCCTCCTAAACTCATTTAGGAGGGTTGGTTAGTTTTAGTTTAGCTTAGTTTTTCTTTCATTTTTGTAGGTGATTCTAGAGAGAGAAAGTGACAGTTTCTCTCACTAGGATCCCAATCTTTTATCTTCCTTTCTTGTCTTTAATCAAGCCTTCACCTTTGATAATTTAATTCTTGTTTTAAGCTTAATCTTATTCTACCTTTCTTAACTTTTTATTTGTGCTTAATCCGAAATTCTTTACACAATTAGTTTTTGTTTTATGTTTGATTTATGAAAAGGTTTATCTTTTGGTTAATCTAAGTTTCCTACGAATCAAGCTTTGAGCTTGACATGCTTATTGGCTTAATTTGTGTCTAGCTTATTGTTTTAAGTTTTCTTAAAAAGTTTTAGTCTTTTTAAAGCTTGTTTATTTTGTGTTTTTATAAAGTTTATGAATTTTGTCTTTTAAAAAGCTTTCAAATTTATGCTTATTAAGTTGTTCAAGTTTCGGTTTAGTAGCTTATTGTATGTGCTTATTATGTTTTAAGCTTACCACCAATTTCGGTTTAAGGTTGGTTTCCATCGCAATATAAGGGTTTTATACATTCCGACGGGCAGCCTATGTTCCATCGCAATAACCATTCTTGGTTCTACTTTGCGATGGCTTGTGTTTCATCCCCCTTATTCCGATCGGGATTGCGATCGCTCATTGCGATCGCATATTCCGACGGGGTTTAAGGTATATTGCGACGAAGTGCTGCCCAAATTTTGACAACCACATTCGGATGGATTTTGATACTTTAGTTATTGCGACATTTTTTATTTTTTAGACATTTCGATAGTTTAAAAAGAAAAAAAAAAAAAAAAAAAAAAAAAAAAAAAAAAAACAAACATTACGATAGAATCATTTAAACACATTCCGATACTACAACCACATTCCGATACATATTAACTAAAATATTCCGACAGAATGTCATGCCTACCTGCTAGCTTCGTTTTCTTTCCCGCCAATTTCAGCAGGCAGCTTGGCTGCTTGAGCTAGCTGCCTGCTAGCTTGCTTATTCATTTATTTTGTTCCGTAATTGTTTAGTTTAATCTGAAAGTTGTTCCGATTTTATTTCTGAAAGTTACGTATTTTTAGTTGAATTTTTCTTCCAATTTTAAAATTAATATTTTTTCGTAAAGTTCAAGTTTTATCTTTTATTTAGTACCCGCTTTAGGTTTTGCCTCGTTTAGCTTTAAAGTACCATTTTAGTTTTATTCTCTCCTTTTTCATTTAGTAAACTTTATTTTCAAGTCGATAGTTAATTTCTTCGTTTAGTTTTATTTTTATTAATTGTTTCGCTTTAAATTACGTTTTATTATTTGTTTTACTATTAGTTTTAATATCGTTTTAACTTTTAGTTTTTAGTATTCACCTTGTTTTACTTTTATTATTTGTACTTGTCTTTAGTTTGTTTTTAAATACTTTTCGCATTTACCTTTTAATTAGTTATAGATAATCAACTTCCCTTTTTCTTAACCAAAAACAATTGAGTCACACATTTAACCGGAAATCAATTCGATTAGACACCGAGAAAAACGAACTCTTTCAACGAGTAAAAATTCGAATATTACCGAGTTTTTAAGAAAGCCTAACCCAACTGACGTTCAAAGGTTGTGCAACGCACATAATACGATTCATGGGTTTCCGGGGATGCTAGGTAGCCTTGATTGTATGCATTGGGAATGGGTGAATTGTCCCAAAGGGTGGCACGGGCAATTTGGGAGAGGTGATAAAAAACACCCAACCATCATTCTAGAAGCTGTTGCATCATACGATTTGTGGATTTGGCATGCATTTTTCGGGGTTGCAGGTGCGAATAATGATATTACCGTGTTGCATCATTCACCATTGTTCGATGACCTTTTGGCTGACAACGAACCAGTGGCACCGTATATTGTAAACGGGCAACAATTCGAAAGAGGGTACTACCTTGCAGATGGTATTTACCCTCAATGGTCATGTTTTGTTAAGTCATTCAGCCAAGCACGCGATGACAAAATCTCTCTATTTAAACAGCGTCAAGAAAGTGACCGGAAAGATATTGAAAGGGAATTTGGTGTCCTACAAGGACGACGGCGTATAATTGCTCAACCGGCGCGTGCTTGGACTGTGAACAAGCTACGCAGAAGCATGTACGCGTGCATCATTTTGCATAACATGATTTTGAAGAATCAAAAGTTTGCGATATCCGAAGCAGCTGAAATGTACATCCCTCCTGGGAACCATTTGTTACGGTCATGGGTCGAGCGATGTGCAATCCGTCGTAGGAAACAAAGAGAACTCCGAGATAGAGAAGTACATTTAAGCCTTCAACAGAACGTCATTGAGCATCTCTGGGCACAAGAGCAACCATGAATAATCGACCGTATTTTATATCGTATTTTTTTCGTATTGTGCTTTTTTTCGTATTTGTATATTTTTTAAGTATTTGTATTTTTATTTGAAGTATTCGTAACTTTTAATTTTATGAAATGAATTTTTATTTTGTGTGAAAAATGAAAAATAAAATAAAATGGTGAGTGGTGGGACCCAAGTGAAGAGGAGAGAGACTAGTTGTGAGTGAGGGGTGTTTGGTTGATTTTTTGTTTTGGTTAGTTGAGATGATGTGGCGCTGAGGTGGCACAAGTGAAGAGGTTTAACCAATTCGTGACACCTTTTACTGTTATTTTCAAAAAACCTATTTTATCACAACTAGGGCTGTCAATGAACCGGACGAACATAAACAAGGCCTTGTTCATGTTCGTTTATTTATTTTAACCAGTCAAATAAATGAACACGGACATTTAAACGAATGGATTTTCTTGTTCATGTTCGTTTATTAAGAAAATAAGTTGTCTGTGTTCATTTATCTTTCTCTGTTAAGAAACCAAACGAACATTAAACGATCAAAACTAACTGAACGAAGAAAAAAACATAAAATTTATCAAAATATGCATAACATCTTGTTTTATAATTGTTATTTTGTTTAAATATATCAGATTTAAATGCAATGTTGCAAAAATCGCGAATCGCTAGCCGACCGATCGACCACCTTGTAGTTTGTAATCGTTCTAGGCGGTATGAATCGCCGATTAATCGGATCGGAAATATTAGCAAATTTTTGGTATTTTCGGTAAGTTTTGGGTATTTCTAACGAGTTTTAGTTATTTTAGGCAATGTTCTTCTTATACCCCAACTTATCATACATATAAATATTTAATATGAGTGATAAACACATGTTTACAACGAGTTTTTGATATTTTCGACAAAAATGCAAGTTTTCGCCAAGTTTGACCTCCCTTGACCATCATTGACCACAATTGACCACCGTTAATCGTCTTTTCATTAATAGGTAAGGTAGAGGGCCTTGTAGTGATTAATCAGCGATTAATCGGCCTTGTAAACCTTGTTTTGCAACACTGTTTAAAAGTATACAATTAAAAGATATGATATACGTACATAAACAACAAATGAACATAAACGAACATTACTGAACGCATAATCGGACGTTCACGAACATAAATGAACGAACGTGACTTTTGTTCATGTTCGTTCATTTAATTAAACGAACGTAAAATTTTGTTCATGTTCGTTCATTTAATAAATAAACAAACATAAACGAACTTTTTATCGAACGATTCATGAACTGTTCACTGAACGTTCAGTTCGTTCACAGCCCTAATCACAACAAACTTCCTCTCCTCATTTGGGCTCCACCACTACCTATTTTATTTTATTTTCCATTATTTATAACCAAAATAAATTCATTTCATTAATTTAAAAACTACAATACATAAAAAAATACATAAACTAACTAAAAATTACAAAAAAATGAATAAAATATGAAAAAAATGACGAAATAACATTATTTTTTTTGCCCGTTCTAAGCATTTGGATATCGCTTTATTACGTCTTCTTATTTCTTTCGGATGAACGCGGCTTTGTATGGTAGTGCGTTGTCATGATCCAACAACAGAAACTCTGGCTCTCTATACTCCCTCATCGCCACTTCCTTGTCTTTTTTCGCCAAGTAAGCCGATTCTGCAACTAGACATTTTCGGTGATAATCTTCTTGAAAGATGTCCGCCGCCGTAGACCCTGCCTTACTTCCACTAGTGCTCGCAGAAGTTTCGGATTTTGTTTTCTTTGGTAGACGTTTCTTTCCGGCAGGACAAGGTTGTGGATCTAGGGAGAATAGTTCTTCAAGAGTGTCTATGTCAATTGCTTCGGCCGCATCCCATTTTGGATAATTTTTCAAAATGTTCCAACAGTAGACGTAATTAAACTTTTTCCGATCGCCACGTTGAGCGTACGTCTTCTTTGCATTCTCGATGTGATCATTCTCATTTTTACTGCTCTTACGTTGCAAATGATTGTAGACAACATTGAATTTTTGGCAATCCCTGTTAATTCGTGTCTATTCATATTCTTCGTCCGTTGATCCCCAGTTGTACTACAGTTAAATTCTACGCTTCATCGGATTGGTCATTTCTAATGTCAATGTTTTGTGAAACCTCGATCCAAGTCTCCGTAAGTAACGTTTCTTCAGCGGTTGACCAACGGGTAATAATGCGTGGTGCGTTCTCCTCGACCTCATCGGCATCATCATCCAAATTAATCGGGGCTTTCTTTTTCGATTTGGATTGTTTTGAGGGACGTCTGCCTTTGCGTATTTCTTCTCGATATGGTTGTGGTACGTTGAATTGAGCTTGTGATTGTGTAACAAATGGTTGTTGTTGCGGAGGAAAATGTTGTGATGAAAAGTAGTTTTGGTGAGACGGTTGTGATGAAAAAATTGTGGTGTGTTGTTTCTCGAATTTTGAAAATTTTGAAATCCTAGTTGTGGTTGGTAATTTTGATAGCCAAATTGGTAATTTTGGTCGGGTGAGTATTGAGATAAGTTAGTCGGATATTGTTGTGAGGATCCGACAGAGTTTTGTGACGACGGAGTAGAGGGATTAGAAGAAGGTGAATATTGTGGTGGTTGGGTTTTAAGGAGATCGGTATAATACCCGTCATTTGGATTTTAAGATATATTTTTTAGTGTGAAGAGATTATTTGAGAAGTTTGTGTGTAAAATTGTAGGTTAATGTAGTGTATTTATATTAGAAAGGAGGTAAAAAAATTTAGAAAAAAAGGGTAGACGTTGTACAACGGTCGAAAACAAAACCTGCGTTTTTTTCCTCACTTTAGTGGCGAAAAACTCTTGTGGCGAGCAACCCTGGTATCATGGGGAGATGTGGCGAAATTTGGCAAGCCTCCACGTAAGACTAGCGAACATGCAATGTCATGACACCCAACACTCTAAAGTTGGAATGATCTTCAAACCTAAAAACAATAAGACTAAAATAACTTTATTGCCATTTCTATTTTTGTAATAGTGATCTTAAATGATCTCTTATATATATGGATGCTTCACTACCATATGCATACCAAAAATAGTCGTAGAGTATTTATTTATTCAGTCAATCAATTAATGTATTTTTGGCCGTTGGTACATAGTCGATCGATACATGCATAGTAATAGGATATATGTACCAACAGTGGCGGAACCAGAAATCTAAAATATGGGGGGCAATTATTTTTTTCCGATTGAATAATGTATAAACAAAAACTTTAAGTAAACATGTTAAAATCTTATAGCGAATAACAAAAGGGGATTTGTGATTGAAGAAAAAACGAAGCAAAAGCAAAAGACAACTAATATCTAAAGGAAAAATAAACAACTTAAAACAAAATTTAACATAAAAATATAGGTTTTTTGAAGATGTAAATGATTCGTTTAAATAAATAAAATTGTATATAATACTTTCACATGAATTTTTAGGCCAAAAGTGAACCACAGGTTATTAAGATTAATTTGGCCCATATCTATAGTTCTATCTTGATTTCTGTGAAAATAATACTTTTACTTATTAAAATAAACCCATCTTCTTCTCACCATCATCTTCTTCTTCTAAAAACTTTATTTAAAACTGTAAAACCCTTCCTAATACTAGTTCTTTCTTCACTTTCTTTCCAGCGTCTTTCAAATAGGGGACATTCTCAGTTTTTAGGTGGGGCACTACAGTTAAAGCCCTAAATTTAACCTTAAAAGTTGTGATTATTGAAGAATTTATGGGGGCAGTTGCACCCTATCTCCTGAATGGATCCGCCCCTGTGTACCAACAACAGTAGTAGGTTTATAAAAATGTTCGTGTGAATGAATAAACAACGTTTAGGGAGTCATTTTTAATGTTTTTTAGTGACAAAAGAAGTTTCATCATTTTTTGAGAAGGAACTGAGTGAGAGTCTTTGAACTAGAAAGAAGTTGATGGAGTTATTTGTTTATTAAGATGTTCTAAATATGAATCTGAATCGCACATCTAAATCTGAATCTGATGTGTAAATGTCTGAATTTGAATCTAACAAAACTGTTTGTTTTTTATTTAAAAAATGTCTAGATATTGTAAATATAATTTTAATGTTACAAAACATAAACACACCGAGATATTAAAAACATTTGAGTCATAAGATTAAGTTATAAAAAAGATTAAAAGCTTTTAGTATTATCTAACCAAATGAGCAGTTAATGAGCATTTCATAATTACACATAAATTAAAAATATACATAAAATGAGTGAAGGCTAAAAATCAAATTCATAAAATACGACAATGACCAACAAGATGGTAAAATATCTACAAAAGTATAACATTGCTATGATTAAAACAACAAACCATCAACTAAAATATATACGTACAGGTGTTTATAATTAAACTTATAACATGGGACTTGTAAAAAAACTAAACGTAATATGAAGAAAGAAACAAGATTAAGTGGAGGCTCGATAATAATATATAGATTGGGAAAGTTTTTGTATTTTATTAAATATCAACAAGAGGCATTTATACACCCTTCTCAAGTCTAAACTACTAAGATTTTTTAACATCTGACCGCGTCTGTATGAAAGAAAAAAAACAATGATTTGAACGATAAAAATATCTGACCAATTAAAAGATTGGTCTCATTAAGAGGTTATTAAGACATTTTCAGAAAAAAAACAAACACCATCTTAGTGAGTACGAACTCATTGACACCCTAATAATCTGAACAATTAAAAGCAAATAACGTGAACTTTCTTTGAAGATAAGTAAAAAAATCAATTATAAGAAAAGTCGAATAAGATATTGGTGTTGATAAAAACGGACAAACAAACATCTACATTGTTCCCTAAACACAACTAAAATCAGAATTTGTATTATAAACCCAAATTTAAATCATAAACACAATTAAAACCAAAAGAGCCCTTAGGCTGAGGAGTTAAATTTCCACCTGTGAGTTTGATTATATGGTAAAAGCAACTCGTGACTACCACTCCTTTCAACAAATGCTTAAGGTAGGATTTTACTTCAGGAATACCGAATGATGAGAAATTCATCGGTAGTGAGTTTACAAATGATGAGCCCTATTTTTTAAAGATTTTTTTATTATTTTTTTAATATGATTGTGAGTGGAGAATATTTAGTAAGGTTATTTAATGATGTATATTTTATATAAAACAAAGGTAAGATGGAGGTGAGTTTTTTGTACTTATTACTTTGAAATATGAGTTTTAAATAGATTAGTGAGAAGAGAAAGAAACCTGAGATTATACGGAAGTAAAGATGAGTTTTTTTTTTTTTGCCAGTCCCCCAACCTTACAATATACTTTTGCTTTTTAAAACAAAAGCATCTTTACAATTTAATACTATACTTTATTGACCATACCGATTAATACTTAAGGATGTTTTTGTTCCCACTAATCCACTATCCTTTATATAAGTACTTTAGATAGGGATATATTATTAGAACGGATATAATTTTTTCTAACCCTTACTAAAAAGGCAATGATCTACAGACATACAAAACGACAAGATTTTAAAATTTTGTATGGTATTTCTATTTTTGTAATAGTGATTTGAAAATGATCTCTAAGCATACTAAAATTAGTCCTAGAGTACTGATTGATTTGATAAATTAATAAATTTCGATGGGCGTTGGTAAGTAGTTGATTGGCGATGAAGAGACCGTGATATAGATCATGGATGTAATCGGGGGGGGGGGGGGGGGGGATATAGTGTTCAATTTTAACAAAGACGTTGATTTTTCTTAAATGTATGCTAAATGGATCCGTTCTATCGAAATATATTTTTAATAGTACTTTTCAAAAAAATTTATGCATCTAACGATATTTAGTTTTAGTCCCGTTGCTTCTTATTCAACGAGTTCTTCAATTTCCACAATATACTTCTCGATCGGAAGGCATGAATAGTTAATAGTTTTATACTTTTATCTTTGCATAGATTCATGCACAGAAATTAGAAATGTGTACCAACAGTCCAACACTATATACTTCTATGATTGTAAATGGTATTCTAGAGTGTGTATCCTACTAAAAATAGTTTTTTCAAACACAAAAATCTATTTATGGCATCACGATATAGAGTTAATGAAACATAGTGTTTAGAACAATAAGGTGAGTTATTTTGCAAACTTGTACAAGTAACAATTTGATCTTATATCACATTATATGAAAGAAAATACGAAAGGACTAAAATTGCAGAAATTATACAAAAGGTGTAAAAAATGACGGAAGGAATAAAGTTGTAAATATAATGGAATAATGTTATCACCAATAATGTTTCATTGCTTTTATCACTAATGATATATTTATAAGTTTAGTCATTTCATCATTTTTTATAACTTTTGCACATTTTGACAATTTTAG
Source organism: Glebionis coronaria (assembly GCA_025667525.1). NCBI lineage: Eukaryota > Viridiplantae > Streptophyta > Magnoliopsida > Asterales > Asteraceae > Glebionis > Glebionis coronaria. The sequence goes on along the minus strand of JANFOE010000053.1, from coordinate 1,807,622 downwards.
TCCTTCCATGTTTGTTTTAAATCTTATGTTAATCTCTACAATTAGATAAAAAAAAAAAATAGAAAGTGAGAATTGATACTTTGATAGGTAATAAAAAACAAGAATGCAAAATAACTTTTGTCTTAAATCAAAATACAAGAAATTACAGTATATCCTAAAATTATTCTTCACAGACAAAAAACAGACAGTTTAAAAAAAAAACTATTGTTACAGCTTTATCTCTCTTACTTTGTCAGAATGACAGTTTTATCCTTAACTAATTAATATATAAATAATTTAATATTTTTAATAATAACCTCAATTAAGGCCGTAGAGGTACGCATGCCGGTTAACCGGACTGGTTTTTTACCCTAACGATCGGTTAATAACCGACCGGTCGAAGGGACCAAAAACCCAACCAGCGTAACCGGTCCTGATTCTTATTTTTTTTTAATTTGCGAGTTACTTGTAGACTTAAACCGTATTGAAAAGAAATACACCACTTTTATTTAACACAACATCACGATACATTGTTACAATACAGAGGAAAGGAAAAACAACAATACAAATACATCGAAAGGAAATACATCAAATACAATCCATCGAAAAGGTAATCGGAAAGACTGGTTTCATTTTCGGATCCGTTAGACATAGCTTCCACAATAACAACTTCATATTGTGAGAGTCTTCATCAGAATGTGTGGTTATTTGACCCATTTCAACCTCTTCTTCATAAACTGCTTCTTCAAAGTCAACGGGGATTTCAAGACTTTTTTGTGTTATATATGCTCGGCTACGTCTAAATGATCTTTCAAACACATGCACATCTCTAAGGACGCCGATGTTAGTATTTTTCTTCGGTTTGATAACACCCTTCCACTTGTAGAAAAAGCAGATTCGGAAGCTACAGAACTAGCTTGTACTGAAAGTATATCTCGGACCATTCGAGATAGAACGGGAAACATGGGTTCTTGTTCTTTCCAAAACCCAACACATCAAAAGTTTGAAACTGAATTGGATCCATATTCGAGATCCAATTGCGTGTGGTATAGATGTAAAACTTGTTGTTTATTACTTGATCATTTCTTGCTCGTTTGTTTGCGGTACGTTGTACAGTATTGAACAAGTTCGTAACACGTTCCTTGAATACGACAACGATGAGGAAGAACCATCATAGGTTGAAGGAGGTTGGTTACCATACTTTTCCATATAGAAATTCCACAAAATTTTAAATTGATCATTTAAAGCAATTTTTGCATCTCTTGCAAAAAAACATGTTTGTCTCAAAAAGCTCCAAGTCATCCGTAATTGAGTCGATAAACACCTCTACCCAGCTTATGTTAAAACATGGATTCAATGCGGCCGCACAAGTAAGAATAGATGAGAATTTTTCAAAATATTTCTTTAGCTTTTCTTTCATTGGAATAACAGTAGTTGCATATACATCACCATTTAATTCAAATTCACTTAGTTTTTTTGCACACTATAATTATTTGTTGCAACACCAAATGAGCCATTGGATAATAAACTCCCAATATTATTTTTTTGGCATTGTTAAAAACTTCAAGTAACCGGGTTATTTTTTCAATATGATCCTAACTTTTGATCGAAAATCCAAAAGGGATCAAACCATTTTTTCGCAAGTCATCATGAAAATATTGTAAGGTTGTCTTTTATTTTAAAGCACTATGGAACATATGATAAGTAGAATTCCATCTAGTAGGAACGTCCCAGTTAGGCGCTAAAAATGGTTTTTGTGCTTCTTTACAAACCTTGAAATACGAAACATATCTTGGATTCTCCGATTTAAAAATATCTTTAAACATTTGTTTAAAACAATCCCACACGTGAGCTATCGGGATCACGTCTAGTCCGTCTTGCAAAACCAAGTTAATGATGTGTGTAACTCAACGACTATGAAAGAATATGCTGTTAAGAGATGGTTCATATTTCATCTTTAATTTACCCATGACATTTGTTTTATTACTTGCATTATCCAAAGTAATTGAAAAAAATTTATTTTCCAAATAAAACCGTTTAACACTTTAACAAATGTATTAGCTAAAGTCGAGCGCTTGTAAGAACTCGGAAAGTCTTCGAATGCAATGATCCGTTTCATCATTTCCCACGTTTGAGGCTCAATATCCAATGTGCGGTGACAAACATATATGAGCTGGGCAAACCATGAGGAACATACCAAATATCCATAGTTAAATTAACACAACTATCCAAATTAAAAAAGCCATCTTTCAATACTTGTTTAGCCACTTTCCATAATTTCATAGCATCACGTTTAAGAGTAGTGCGACTTACATGGTTATACTTCAGTTGAAGAGTCGTTTGAAGCACCCTAGTGATACGCGAGGTGTAAAAATGGTTGAACGACAGCCCCTCTTTATTGGGAATTGTTGTTAAGTGTCAAGTACCGTCAGTGTAACTTAAGTACTGTTAGTATCTTTCAAGTACCGTTAGTGTTAACGTTGTACATAGTAAGTACTGCTACTTATAAAGTAAGTACTGCTATATTGATTAGGACGAATATATCTTTGTATAAGATATGTCGTAGTTATAGTTATAGTATATCTTATGTGATATACTTAATAGTTAGAATATTGATTATATATCGTCTGTGATATAGTTATCTTTATAGAATATTCTAAGGTTTCTAGGGTTCCTTATTCCATAAAAGGAACATAGGTATGATGATATTCATGTACCTCATTCAAGTCGATTAATAAGAGAATCGAATAGTTAAAAGTAATTCTATTCTTCTATGCTTTATAAGTTAGATTCCGCATAACTTATTTAGCTTGAGTAAGAGTTCTCAAAGTGTGTTAGTTTGATTACAAACTACTATACTAATTCTTAACATAATATAGATCCAATCAAAGGGATCAACAAGTGGTATCAGAGCTTGTTGAGAAACTCTGAAAAAGAAGAACACAACCCAAAAAACTCCACTCACACTACAACTTAATGTCCCAACCTGGTGATGACCCTAACTTGGAAGACATTCCAGATCCTGATCCAATACCACAGGGACAGCCTCAAGTTGTGCATCCTGCACCACCACAAGATGTTCAAGCCATAGATGCTATAGTTACTTTTACAACTTCAACACCTTCTCATACTCTTTCTGCTGTCAAACTCACAGTTCTCAAAGGTGATAACTATGAGACATGGGCCATGCAGATGGAACATTACTTGAATCACACAGATCATACTCTGTGGCAAGTTATCAAGAATGGGAATACACCTAAGAAGTTACACTGGTTTCCTGATGGTACATGCTATGCTTTACCTTTTGTGACTACTGAGGAGGTACAAGCAGAGATCAGAGAAAGAAAGGCCAGAACTGCTTTGGCTATGGCACTTTTAGAGGACATCTTACATAGCTTTCATCATTACAAGGATGCAAAGGCTATGTGGGATGCCATCAAACTTAGATTTGGAGGTAATGACAAATCTAAGAAGATGAAGAAGATTTTTTTGAAACCACAATTCGATAACTTCTTAATTTCCAGTTTAGAAGGAATCTATGGTGGCTATGGAAGGTTTAGTAAGTTTCTCATTCAATTGGCAGTTTATGGACACATAATTCCTATTGAAGAAGCTAATCTGAAATTCTTAAGGAGTGTTCCACAAGAGTGAAAGCAATGGCTATGCCCTTCATCACAAAGGATTATCTGGATACAATTCCTTTTGATCATCTCTACAACAATCTTAGAGCTTACGAGATGGATGTTAAAGGCGTTGAGGTGACCAAAGCAGCAGCAAAAACAAAGTCTAACTTGGATTTTGTGTCAGAAGGTAACGACGGTACTTACTTTCAAAATACCGCTATTGGATCAAGCAGCGGTACTTACTTCCAAAAAACCGCTGGTGGACTTTCAAGCGGTACTAACTCACAAAGTACTGATGGCAGTCCTATAGTCTCCCAAAATCCATAAGGAAGATCTTCACCATTGTTTAGTGACAATGATGCCTTCTCATTCTTTGCTGGACAAGACAACATGCCAAGACTAACTCTCAATGACTTGTTCCAAATGGATGATGCTGATGTTGAAGAGATGGATCTTAAATGGTAAGCTGCTATGGTTTCTGTAAGATCTAATAGGTTCTTTAAGAAGACTGGAAGGAAGATGATTGTTGATCCTAATGAGCCATTAGGATATGACAAGTCTAAAGTTGAATGCTATAACTGTGGAAGGAATGGACATTTTGCAAGGGAGTGCACTAGAGACAAGGCTGAAAGTAGCAGTAAAAAGTCCAAAAACAGCTATAGAACGAGTCCAAGAATTACTGAAAGCTTTCCAAAAGGAAACAATATGAGTCCCAAAGGAACCAAAGCATTGGTAACTGTAGATGGAGTGGTGAACTGTGTTGAAGATGAGGAAGAAGAAGAGCTTGGTTTGATGGCTCTCTCACATGAAGATACTGAGGTACATCCTTGTTCTAAAGATTATGTTCTTAAATTTAATAGCTTAAAAGTAGAACTAGATGAAAAATATCAAAAAGTCAACACATGCACTGTAGAATTAAATGCTTTTAAACATGGTGTTGCTAAGCTAAAGGAAAATATAGTTTTGTATAAAGGGTCAACAAAACTATGAAGAGAAAATCAGAATTTTAACTCTTCAAATGAGGGAAAAAGATGTAGAAGTTAAAGCTTTTGAAAAATAACTTTTGAAAGTATCAGCAGAAAATAAAGCTTTAAAATCCAGTCTTTATAATGAAAGGGAAGTAATTAATCATTGGCAAAAATCCTCTAAAGGATTGGTTAAACTGATTAATTCAAAAATGGGGTATTATGATAAGTTAGGCCTAGGATATATTAAGGACTAACCTGGGATAACTTTAACTAACAAGGAATTATCAAAGGGGATTTTTGATAGTTCTAGTGAGTCAGATAATACACCTGAAAATGATAGATATGCTGAAGGAATGAAGGCAGTTCCTCCACTATTATCAAGAATTTTCATGCCCCCTAGTAATGGTACTGGTATAGAGTTAGATGAATCAAAGGCTGTTAATGATTCAAACTCTAGTACATTGACCCAAGATAAATCTGTTGTGACCAAAAACATTGTTTATCCACCTTTAATGAACAATTTTGTGTCTCAAGTGTCTAAAACTAGTTCTGCTCCCAAGCATGTAAAAACTCCTAGCAAGGCATTGGATAATAATATAAAACATAATCAAACCAAGAGGGGTGGGGTGGGTTTTAAGAAAATTAAGTCAAAAGAACCTTTTGGAGCTTCTTTGAGAAGAAAGGATGTTATGTTTGTGGTAGTCTAAGTCATTTTATCAAAGATTTTACTTTACATGATGATAAAACTGTAAAACAAAAGGCTGCACAAAAGGTCACAAGGAATAGTAATGGGAAAAATGCACAGGCTAATAGGCTACACAGATCTAAAAATGACAAACCTAAGTTTGATCATGCTAAAAGGGTAGTTGAACCTCATAAGGCTACAAACATCTCTACCAAGAACTTTGTTCCAAGAGCAGTACTTATGAAACAAGGTCTAGTACCTTTGAAGTCTGGTAAACCAAGTACCGATAAGTCTAGAACTGCAAGTACTGCTAGACCAAACTCAAGTACCGCTGGTCCAAATTCAGTCAAATCAAAGTCCCACAAGACTTATAAGAATGTAGTTGAGAAAGCTAGAACATCTAGAAGTAAGCCTAATAACAAACCAGTGCAAATGTGGGTTCCTAAAGGTGAAAAACCATGTGTTCAAGCAAGTACTGCTAAAACAGTACTTAGGCCAAAAATGTACAAAGACAACAAACCTACTTATGCCTTTGATTATTTGACTGGAACCATGAAGTATAAGAGTGTATGTAGTCTTACTAGAAAAACTACCTATCAAACTCTTAAGTATGTAGGTCCCACAAGATCCGAGCCAAATGTGGCTTGGGTCCTTGTTAAAAACTAATAAGTTTTGTGTGTGTGCACGGGCATCTAATTGATGAATTAAAAGATAAAGGCATAGTGGATAGTGGATGCTCAAGACATATGACAAAGAATAAAGATTTCCTTGCTGAATTTGAAGAATTCAGAGGTGGACCAGTAGCCTTTGGAGGTAGCAAAGGTAGAATCACTGGCAAAGGGAAAGTCAATACAGGAAAGTTGGAATTTGAGGACGTGTTCTTTGTAAAAGAATTGAATGAATTCAATCTCTTTTCTGTGTCACAAATGTGTGATAAGAAGAACAAGGTGCTGTTTACTGATACAGACTGCTTCGTGCTCTCCAAAGACTTTGAGATGCCTAAAGAATATCAAATACTGCTTAAGGTACCCAGGCAAGAAAACATGTACACCTTTAATCTTTATACTATTACTACAACAGGTGGAATTACATGTTTGCTAGCTAAGGCTTCTAATGACGAGTCTAATTTATGGCATAAGAGGTTAGGTCATGTGAATTTCAAGAATCTTAATAGATTAGTGAATAGAAATTTGGTAAGAGGGTTACCTAACAACTCTTTTCAGAATAATTTCACATGTACTGCTTGTCAAAAAGGTAAACCACATAGAAACTCTTGTAAGACCAAGACTGTCAATACTATGACAAAGCCTTTGCAACTTTTGCATATGGATTTATTTGGTCCAGTTTCTATTAGGAGCATTAGTCATAAGACCTTTTGCCTAGTTATAACTGATGATTATAGTAGATTCAGCTGGGTTTTCTTTTTAGCTCTTAAGAGTGAAACCAGTGAATTACTTAAGGACTTTATCACTTCAGTTGAAAAGCAGTTCACTAAACAAGTCTTAATCATTAGGATAGATAATGGGACATAATTCAAGAATGTTGAATCTGATGAATTTTGTAGGTCTAAAGGCGTCAAGAGACAATTTAGTAATCCTAGGACTCCACAACAAAATGGAGTAACTGAAAGGAAGAATAGGACACTTATTGAGGCTGCTAGAACTATGCTAGCTGATTCTCTTTTGCCAAATACATTTTGGGCAGAAGCAATCAATACTGCATGTTATGTCTTAAATAGAGTCTTAGTGACCAAGCCTCAAAACAAGACACCTTATGAACTTTTGACTGGTATTAAGCCAACCATAAGTCATTTAAGACCTTTTGGATGTCATGTGTCTATACTAAATACTCTTGATCACTTAGGGAAGTTTAATGGAAAATCTAATCCAAGATATCTTGTAGGATATTCATTGCAAAGTAAAGCATATAAAAAGGTTGAAGAAAATGCCTATGTTAATTTCTTAGAAAATAAACCCAATGTCCCAGGAATAGGTTATGCTTGGATGTTTGATTCAGATTATCTAACTAATTCCATGGATTATTATTCTATGCAAAAGGATTGTCAAACTAACAATGAAGGTGAGGAGATTGGTACAACTAAATCAAGTACTCAAGGAGAACCTTCTTCATTAGACTCTCAGGATGATGATATTCATATCTATGTACCCAGTATGACTACTGTTTCTCCTATGGCTGCTACTCCCCAGAAGCAAACAATGCCATCAACTGATGATCATGCCTCCCAAGAGCTTCAGAGGCTTCAAGATCAAGAAAAGAATGCTACATCTGCTAATGAGCATTCAGGAGAAGAATCTTTTGAGTCATAACACTCAACAGTACATCCTATACCTAGCGGTACCTCATCTGCAAGTACTACTAAGTCAAAATCTGCAAAGTCTGTTGATTCATTAGAAGATATTTTATAAGCTATGGACGATGAATACATTTATGCTAGTCCAGCTGAAGGAATCTTCTCCAAAGCTTCCTATGATGAGCAGGGTGCAGTAATTGATTTCAATAATTTGGAAACTGAAATTCCAGTCAGATCTATTCCCACTCATAAAGTCAACAACAACCATCCTACTACTCAGATTATTGGAAATCCCAAGTCTGTTGTGCAAATCAGAAGACAACTTCAAGCCAATACTGAAACTCATGCACTTGTGAGTTATGTCAAACAACTACAAAGAACAAATCATAAGGATACTCAGCATTGTTTGTTTGCCTGTTTCTTATCACAAGTAGAGCCCAAGAATATTTCTCAAGCTCTTGATGAAGAAAGTTGGGTAGATGCCATGCAATAAGAATTAACACAATTTGAGCTACAAAAGGTTTTGATTCTTGTGGATCTTCCCTCAGGTAAAAGGGTTACTGGTACTAGATGGGTTTTCAGAAACAAGAAGGATGAAAGAGGAGTTGTTGTGAGGAACAAGACAAGGCTTGTTGCTCAAGGCTATAGACAGGAAGAAGGGATAAACTATAATGAGGTTTTTGTACCAGTGACAAGAATAGAAGCCATTAGGTTATTTTTGGCCTTTGCATCATATATGGGTTTTATAGTCTATCAGATGGATGTGAAAAGGGCCTTTCTTTATGGTACTATTTCAGAGGAGGTATATGTTTCACAACCTCCAGGTTTTATAGATCCTAAATTCTCCAACAGAGTCTACAAAGTTATCAAAACACTTTATGGTCTACATCAAGGGATTTGTATGCAACTTTATCCAATTTTCTTTTATAACATGGATATAGGAAAGAGGAACCATTGACAAAACTCTATTCATAAAAAAGAATGCTAAGGATATTATTCTAGTACAAGCCTATGTTGATGACATTATTTTTGGTTCAACCAAGAAATCATGGTGTAAAGAGTTTGAGGCTTTGATGAAAGGAAGATTTCAGATGAGTTCTATGGGAGAACTTACTTTCTCTTTGGGACTACAAGTCAAACAAAGGAAGGATGGAATATTTATCAGCCAAGATAAATATGTTGCTGAAATCTTGAAAATTTTTTCATGTATGGATTCAAGGAGTACAAGCATACCTTTTGAAGCTAAGAAGTCTTTATCAAAAGATAAACATGGTGAAAATGTTGATATTCATCTATACAGGTCAATGATTGGTTCATTGATGTATCTTACTGCTTCAAGACCAGACATTATGTTTGCTATGTGTGCGTGTGCAAGGTTCCAAGTTAATCCAAAGGTGTCACATCTACATGCTGTGAAGAGGATTTTAAGTATCTTAAAAGTCAGCCTAATTTAGGATTATGGTATCCTAGAGATTCAACCTTTTAATTGGAAGCTTACTCAGACAGTGATTATGCTGGAGCTAATCATGATAGGAAATCCACAACAGGAGGTTGTCAATTCCTAGGCAGAAGACTCATATCATGGAAGTGTAAGAAGCAAACCATTGTTGCAACTTCTACAACTGAAGCTAAATATATAGCTGCTGCTCATTGCTGTGGACAAGTACTTTAGATTCAAAATCAGTTGTTAGATTATGGGTTCAACTTCATGATTACCAAGATTTACATTGATAATGAAAGTACTATATGCATTGTCAAGAATCCAGTCTTTTACTCCAAGACCAAGCATATTGAAATAAGAAATCACTTCATAAGAGATGCCTATGACAAGAAGCTTATTTAAGTCTTGAAGATTCATACAGACAACAATATAGCTGATTTGTTGACCAAGACATTTGATGCAAAGAGATTTGAATTCTTGGTGACACATATTGGTATGCTCAACCAATAGACTGCTGCATATGTTAGGGGGGGGGGAGGTAATAACTATACAATTGTTATGCTAATTTTTATTGTATAGTGTATGTTTTTGTGTTTTTGATGTTATTGCGGGTTGATAGAATAAAATAAAAGAGGTTATAATGATAGTGAATGCATGAAATGGTCAAATTTGTGAGGTACCGTTATGGATCCAAGTACCGCTAGCACAAATCCAAGTACCGAGTATGTTCCATGTACCGCTACATGTCCGTTGTACCGTTAAGGGTCTCTTTTGTAAATTTGGCGGTTTCTTCGCGCTTGGGTTTGTTATTTACATAATTACTTACTCCAGTTATACAATTGATTCACCTAATCTTTTATTCTTATCTCTAAATTCTGTAACCTTCTCTCTAATTTTTCAATCATCAAAAATACTAATGGCTGCTTTACAGGTGGTCTCTAAGCACAACTTGGTTGCGAACCTTGCTCAGAATGATGATTCTCTTGGTTTCCATGAGATACTTGGATTTTTATCTCGAAGTCATATTCGTTTTGCGCTTACTGTAAGTCCTATTGTCTCTATTCCTATTATTGAGCAATTTTGGAATACTGCTGTGTTAGGTACTCGTTTTGATCAACCTTGCATTAAGGCTAGGGTGAATCATAGAAATATATATGTAACTAAGGTGCTGGTAAGAGCTAGTTTGAGACTAAAAGATGAATATAGACTTAGTATGCTAAACAATACAGAGATATATGATGTCCTTGCAGCCATGGGCTATGAGGGTGATAGGGAAAGTCTTACTTTCTTTAAAGCTTTATTTTCACCACAATGGAAATTGCTATTTCATGCCATTATTCACTGATTAAGCTCGAAAAGTACTTCTTTTGATCAGATCCCTGCTGCATTGGCATCAACCGGTATTTGTCTAGCAAATATAAGAGTTTTCAACTTTTCAAAACTAATTTTTGTAGGCATGACTAGGAATTTGGAAGGTGTTAAGAAGTTTTTAATGTATCCTAGATTCATTCAGACTTTAGTTAATGACCAAATCCATAACCTACCAGAATTAACAAATACATGGGATGTTCCTACATTCACAAAGAGAACTTTCTCTTTCTTGAACAAACAAGGCAATGCCTTCACAAGAACTGTCACACCCTTATTCGCTAATATGTTAGCCCAACCTGCCAACCAAGAAGGTAAGGAACCTAGCACTACTAGTGTTTCTCAACAAACTCCTTCTAACCAGAGTTCCCATTCCTCAGAAGATACTCAATCTTCTTCTCAAAATATTGGTAATCAACCAAATTCAGATGAGATGATCCATACACCTGATGCTTCCATTGCTGCTAGTGGTTCACCACAAGCACAAGCAACATAGGTGGTGGATGTTGCAAATTTCACTGCTTTGTGCACTAGCTTGTCCAAACAGGTACATGTATTGCAAAAAGAGAAGCTTGTTCAAGACAAGAAAATTGCTGAATTGGAGGCCAGTCTAATCAAGTTAAGGAATAAGGTATCCCCTTGGATGAGGCAGAACAGGTCTATTCAGAAAGCTGCTCTTAAGAAGCAAAGATTCAGAAACCTCAAGAAAAGGCAACTGAATGCAACCAAACAGGGGAGGAATTATGAAGAACCACTACCTTCCTCTGATATTCAAACAAGGGTCTTTGGAAATGACATCAACTTTGAAGCTGATAATGATGTCATTGGAAATTTTGAAGATGGCAATGGTTTAGAGACTGGTGTGGAAGAGCCTACTAACATGGAGCTTCAACAAGAAGAACCACAACCTACTCATGAGGAACCACAAATTGAAGAAATGTTGATAACTCAGCCAGAGCAACAACCTCAATCACCACAACTTCAAGTGAATTGGAGTAGTTTTTATGAGAAGCTGGAGGAGATTAACGTTCAATTTCCTATATCTTCAACTCCACCACAAAGGCAATTATGGTTTCAGAAGAAACATTCTTTCCAAGTACTGTCAAGATCAAAAGTGAGCTATGGATCAGACAAGACAGAGGATTTAAAAGTTGAGAAGATAGCTTCATTGGAAGAAAAGGTATCTAGAGATACTTTTGTGATTGAAGAAACAAGTGTGTCTTACACTGGTGAAGTCAACATTGTGGAAGATTCAAGTACCGCTAGGCCAACTAAGCCAACTGCAAGTACTGCTGTCATTGTTGAAGACCCAAGTACTGCTAAGCCAACTAAGCCGACCTCAAGTACTGCTGGTGATCAATCTTCACTAGAAAGTCAAACTCCTTTTGGAGAAGATGAGACTTTAGCTCAAATACTGCTTGATCTCAGGGAAAATAGTTCAGTTGAAAAAGCAAGACAAGCAGAGATTGAGAAGAAGACACAACAAGAAGTTCTTGCCAAAAAGGATAAAAATCAAGGTAAGAAAGTTCAAGCTTCACAGGCCACTAAAGGTATTGTTATTCAACAGCAAGCTAATGAGGATGAAAAAAGATCTTCTAAGCTGAAGAAGAAGTTACCAAAGATTAATCCAAATGATAAGGGCAAGAAACAGTTACAATCAAAATCTGAAAATGAAAGTGATTCAGATGATGATATAAGCAAAGTCATGTAAAAATTTAATCAACTAGACCATGATGAGGAATATGCTTTCAGAGTGCAAGCACAAATTCGTGAAGAAGAATTACAAGAGGAACTTGCAGCAAAGCAACAATTGCTTGAAGCTAAGAGAGTGCAACAAGAATGGAATATACAAGAGTATGATAGGATTCAAGCTGAACTACAAGTAAGTGAGCTTCTTGTAGACTCATTAATAGCTGAAGAAAGAGATGCTTATGATGAAGAAGAAAAAACAAAATTGATTGATGATCTGGTAAGGGAGCAACAAGATTTTTTGCTGAGAAAAGAAGAAGAGAAAGGATTAAGCCTCCAACTACCATGCAGATTAGGAATCAAATGATGACTTTTCTCAAGAAAGTTAAGCATTTCACTCATGCTCAATTGGTCAAGAAGAATTTTGAGGAAATCAAGGCTTTGTATGAACAACACAAGAGAGCTGAATTGAATTTCGTTGAGATTGGATCTAAAGAAGATAGGATAGCTGTTGAAGAAGCTAAAAGACATCTGCAACAACAAAGACAATTTGAAAGTGCTCCTAGATTTAAGTCGAGTACTGCTGGACATACAAGAACATCTCCACCTATCAAGGCTACATATGTGAGGAAAAGTAGAAAGGAGAAGGTAAGTTCAAAAGAGACAGAGACTGCTCAAAGAATGAATGAAGGAGATAAAGCTCAAGGTGTTGATAAGACTGAAAATGTACAAGCGGTACATACACAGTTAACAGTACATACTGAAGAAACGGTACATACAAACTTGGAAGAAAGTTCAATGGAATTCGAAGGAATCTCCAAGGGTGTTAAGAGGAAAAGATCAACAAAGAAGAAAGAAGCTAAGAAAAAGGCTAAATCAACAACAGAAGATAGTGATGATGATGAGAGCTTAAGAAAGTACTTGAAGATAGTAAATTTTGAAGATCAATGTATAGACACAGAGATTTTTGGAAAGAAGTCATCCATTTCTAGATGGATATATACTATGGATCAAGGACTGAAAGCTCATGGAATACAAAGATCAGATGGCACAACAAGAATGTTCAGACTTTTGGAAGATATTCTTCATATTCTTGACAAACAAGATATTCAAGATCTTTTCAGGTTAGTTCAAGAAGCCAATGCAGGTAAAACTGAGGTATCACTATTATATAATGAATTACTCTTCATGTATGAACCACACAACTGTGATCAGAAATTGTTGAAGGTATTAGATAATCAGGTTCCTAGTTACTGGAGATATTATAGGTCATGTGGATTGCATATTTTGAATATAGATGATGTTACTTACTATATGCTACAAGAGAAGAGATATTCATTTGAGAGAAGATTGGTTGGAATGAATGTTGGAACAACAATTGGAAGTCTCAGAAGAGTCTGTTGGTGCTTTGGAGTTGATCAGAATGGTTAAACAACAAATCAAGGATTTGGAGCAAGAGGAAGAAGCTGAGAAAGAGCCTTAAATGTTTGATTTACAATCACACTTCACAAATGGTTCTCAGTTCACCATGTCTAACACACATAAGAACTGGCTAGTCCATAAGCAAACAGTTTGTGGTAAAGACTTCTCAAATCCGTTGAAAACTGGTAGTTTGCTAAAAACTATATGGTTCTAACTCACATTGTTTCGAGACAAAGAGTTGGTAATACTTTGCTTTTGGCTAGGTATATAATCTTATCGTCCGAATCCTTTCGAATTGAGAACCGGTTAAGAGTGCGACTCAATCGTCTTTTGGTGAATCAAGAGAATGGTTTGGTTTTGATTATCTATTTTTAAACTATAAGCAAGTAATTAAAGTGTCGTTGAGTAAATTTAAAGCTTTGACAAAATTAAACTTAAAGTTAATTTATGAAAATACTTAAAACTTAAAAACTTTGTAAAACTTGAAAACTTGAAAACTTAATCAATCGGAATAAAACAATTAATGTCCATCGGAATACACCAAAATTGCAACCATCGGAATATCACTAACATTAGCTATCGGAATAATCAATCTCAGCATCCATCGGAATGCAACAATAAAGTACCCATTGGAATGTTTCTAGATCGGAATGATGCTATCGAAAAATGGGCAGCACTTCGTCTTAACCAAAGACCTTGATCCCGTCGGAATGTGCGATCGCAATGAGCAATCACAACCTAGATCGGAATAAGGGGTAAAAACCAACCCGATCGCAAAGTAGAGCCTTAATGGGCTATTGCGATCAAAGTACCAATTCTATCGGAATGTGTAAACACCCGTCGGAAAGTGTAGAGACCTGTCGGAATGTGGAAGACCTAAGTATTGCGATGCATACAAGTTTAATCCGAAATTCGTGGGAAATGTAAAACTTAATAAGCAAAGGCAATAAGCTATCTAGTCCGAATGTTAACCAACACAAAAAAAGCTTAGATTCGATCACTTCCAAAACATGAAAGATTATAAATTTTATGGAATGACTAGGAAATGACTAAAACATTGCGAAATCCGAAAACTAATAAGCTAAGACTCGAAATAAGCCAATAAGCATTACGAGCTTATGGCTTAGACGAAGGAGTTTGTGTAAAACAAGAAAACTTACTCATTAATCACGAATCACCTCCACAATCAATACGAATCAAGAACTATTCGGATTAACCATAAACTTTTGGATTAATAATAAGCGAAATAAAGAAATGAAGAATGAGATTAAAGAACATAAAAACTTAACTTGATATTGATTAATGGAATCCAAATACAAAGATTAAAGAGAGCTTGAAAGAAAGGAAAAGATGAAAAGTTTAGTGAGAGAAAGTTTAAGACTTTCTCTCTCTAAAAACTAGAAAGAAACTTAAAAATTAAAACTAGCTAACCCCCTCCTAATGTGATTAGGAGGGTATTTATAGGGAAGTGGGAGGCATGTGTGGTGCTTTCTTCTTTCTTTTTTCTTCTCGACTCGACTTTAATACTTGTCTTTCTCGATGTCGTCTCGGGATTAATTAAACTCGTCTTAACATTTCTTCATTTATTTAGACTCGAGTTCTTCGACTTCATTAACTTCCGTCTTTAGACTTGTTCTTCGATAAATCTTTAGAATAGGTCTTGGACTTCCGTTCTTTTTGCACTCTTGATCTTTTGACTTCGTCTTTTCCCCTTTTCTTCGATAAAAGCCCTTGAAAGCCCGTGTTTTCATCCTTTTTCATATTTTGATCCTAAAACACAATAAAAACACAAACCACGCATAATTCCGACTTTTACGACATAAAATACACGTTTTGGATTATTGGAAATAAATGGTAAAAGGATAAGTGTTTTCACACTTATTAAATCCCCTACACTTGACCATTGCAATGCCCTCATGCAATGCATTAATTTAAAGCATGGTTTACATTTTCCATCATAAATAACCCACCTTGGCCTTTATTAAATACTAAACATAAAAAGATAGAAACAGGTAAAGAAATTAAAAACTTACATTGGGTTTTGGCTGCCACGAACGTTTATCATCCTCAAGTTTCACGTTCCCCATACCAAGCTTAAAAACGAGATCATTGTTATTATAAGTTAGCAAACTATCACGAACTCATGTGGGCCAATTATTCACTTAGACTCCCTTATTCCTAGGTGTATCTCTTATATTTTATTTTTGTCTTGAATGATCACTAGGATACATTGTTTGACTTATTTCGATAGTTCTTTAGGCCGAAAATAAAGTGCACGATTTAATCAATAGTTAGCTAAAGGACCAAATCTTTTAAAACTGCTTCTCGGGACCTCATAAAGTTCATATCTTGGCATAACTCGCTTCACGATTTGAGACCTTTCTCGGACCGATATTTGGCAGCGACTTCATACTTCAAATCTTTGAGAGACGTTCTTGAAATAATGGTCTTCTCTTCATAATAGGAATTTCTTCACTTGAAGTTTTGAGAGATTCTTCATCTTTGGACCACGACTTCTTCATTTTTCTCCAATCTTTATTTTGGACTTTGATATACAACGATCCGCCTCCTTTTAGGACTTGGATCTATTTATCCTCATACCTTGTTAGGGTCTTTTTGGATAGACTTCTCCATGACTTTTGGGGAGTTCTTGCTTTTCGTCGTGTGTCTCGATCCTTCATATTGATTTTTGATAAAATGATTCTTCACATCACTTTTGGATCTTTAGCAACAAAATGTAGCCCTCATGCCTTGTTAGGGCCTTTTCGGACTCGCCAATCTTCGCATCCCGCTTCAATAAGTTATGCCTTGGCTATGAACTTTAATCCGTACCGAGCAACTTTTAAACGATCTGGGGCTAGAAGCTAAGTAACCTTTTAAATCGTACAACCTTATTTATTGCAGATAAATTTATTAACAAGCGGAGGGAGAATAGGCTTATAATTAACTCACATAAATTCACGAAAGAATACCAAACTTATAATTGACTCTATCATCTCTCGTTCTCCACAGTTTAAAATCTCAAGGAATGAGACTCGTGGTTGCTTAGCCTATTAAATCAAAGTTTTGGGTTTTCGAGTCACCTATAGGATCTTGCAAATTCTTAGACTTTTTCAAGTTTAGAAATCGCATTTTAAAGTTCCCTTGATAAACGACTCTCTAGGATCAATTATAGGAACTTGCGAAAAGTTCTTGTTCTTAACCCGTGAGAGTTAAGACTTTCGCGTTTTGTAGCTCCCTATATAAAAGCCTAGCAAAACTTGACTTAAACACGTTAAGGATACTAGCTAGAGTAAACTTAGGCAAGTAAACTCGGGTTGAGTCAAAATGTTCACGACTAAGAAAAATCTAAAACCACTTTATTGAAAAACTATTCTAGCAATAAAAAGAAACTAAACATGATAAAGGAAAATACAACTATACAACTAGGCCAAAATAGATTAAAAATTTTGAAAAATGTCGAAAAATCAAGTTTCCGGTTAAAATGAGGGCAAATTCATGGAAAAGACCACTTACTTCGATAGAAGTCCCCCCCTCGACTTGATATAAACATTGTCCTCAATGTTTAAGCATGTGGGAGTGAACTCCCCTACACTTATGACATTGTGCAATTTGTTTAAATCTTGCTAAGGAAAGGACAACTAAAGTGAATTCAATGTGAACATATGAAATTAGAAATATTGAATCACAAGAGTTTAGGATAAAACCAGGAAGATGGGAACACGGTATCACGGTTCGTCAAAAGTCATCAAGATGCTCTCTGAAGCTTTAGTCCCTGCACAACACAAGAAACAAGACAACAAACACATACGGGGCTCCCCTACACTTATTATGAAAGCAGTAAAGGATAGAACACGGGTTGCCTCCCGAGAAGCACTTGTTTTTGTTCACCGAGTCACGAGCCTGACTCGACCCAATTTTAGTTCATGGGGAACGTGGTGAGGGATGGAATCATCTCTTGAGAGATGTCCTCACCAAAGTACAGCTTCAGACGCTGGCCATTCACCTTGAAATTGGGCCCATTCGGCTGAGAAAGCTCAATGGTCCCATATGGAAAGACTTTGGCGACGGTGAATGGACCAGACCAGCGGCTCTTCAACTTGCCAGAGAAGATCTTCAACCGAGAGTTAAAGAGTAAGACGTGATCACCAACGTAGAACTCTCGGTTCTTGGTTTTAGCGTCATGAATGATCTTGGTCTTCTCCTTGTAGATCAGCGAGTTCTCATAAGCTTCATTCCTCAGTTCATTTAGCTCGTTGAGTTGAATCTTGCGATGATCACCGGCTTTGTTGATGTCGAAGTTAGCCCACTTCAAGGCCCAGTGCGCCTTATGTTCCAGCTCGATTGGGAGGTGGCACGCTTTCCCGTACACAAGACGATAAGGCGTACAGCCGATCGGGGTCTTATAAGCAGTACGGAAAGCCCACAGAGCATCATCTAACTTATCGGCCCACGCGGCGCGATGCTCTCCCACAGTACGCTCCAAAATTCGTTTCAAGCCACGGTTGGATATCTCGGCTTGCTCATTGGTTTGGGGATGATAGGCGGTGGAAAGACGGTGATTGACACCATACTTAGCCATGACTCTTGCAAATTGATCGTTGCAAAAATGAGTCCCGCGGTCACTGATTATAGCACGAGGAACGCCAAATCGAGCGAAAAGCTGCTTCAAAAAGTTCACAACCACCCTCGCATCATTCGTAGGGAGAGCCTTGGCTTCAACCCATTTAGAAACGTAGTCGACGGCGACGAGGATGTACTTGTTCCCTTTGGAGGATGGAAATGGCCCCATAAAGTCGATGCCCCATACGTCAAAGATTTCACATTCCTGTATGAAATTTTGAGGCATCTCATCCTTATGTGTGATCTTGCCTTGAAGTTGGCAAGCATCACAATGCTTAACCATTTCGTGAGCGTCATGATAAATGGTGAGCCAATAGAATCCAGAATCAAACACTTTTTTAGCGGTGTAGTTGGGACCAAAGTGACCACCGGTGGGTCCTTTGTGGCAAGCTTGGAGAATGTCAAAAGCTGCCGGTCCGTCAACACATCGACGAATAATCAGATCAGCACACTGTTTGAATAGATAAGGGTCATCCCAAAAGTAAGTCTTAACATCATTCAAGAACTTCTTCTTTTGTTGGGATGTTAACCCTTTGATGAGAATACCACCCGCTAAGTAGTTTGCAATGTCTGTAAACCACGGGGTGTCATCAAGATTGAGATTTATAGACATTAAGGTCTCAAGGGGGAAAGAGTCATTGATCTCTTTGTTCGGATGATCCCCTTGATATGGATCCTCAAGTCTGCTCAGATGATCCGCGGCCAGGTTTTCAGCACCCTTCTTGTCACAAATTTCAATGTTGAATTCTTGAAGGAGTAAAACCCAACGAAGAAGTCTTGGCTTAGAATCATGCTTAGTCATCAAGTACTTCAACGCGGAATGGTTCGTGTACACGATGGTGGGGGATAAAACAAGATAGGGGCGAAATTTCTCAAAAGCATAGACAACAACTAAAAGTTCTTTTTCGGTTGTCGTATAATGCAATTGAGCCCCCGTCATTATTTTTCTAGCATAGTGGATTGGTTAGAAGTGTTTATTCACTCTTTGGCCCAAAACCGCACCAATAGCAAAGTCGCTAGCATCGCACATCAATTCAAAAGGCAGCTCCCAATTAGGGGTAACCAAGACCGGTGCCTTAGTTAGCTTATCCTTAAGATGATTGAAGGCTTGGAGACACTCTTTAGAAAAGATAAAAGGAGTATCTTTTTCCAAGAGGTGGGTCATCGGGCGAGCGATTTTAGAGAAATCCTGAATGAATCGACGATAGAAGCCCGCATGACCCAGAAAACTTCTCACACCCTTCACGGTTGAAGGTGGAGGTAATTTGGCTATGACATCTACTTTAGCACGGTCGACTTCCAGACCGGCTTTAGAGATTTTGTGTCCTAGCACAATGCCTTCTTTTACCATAAAATGGCATTTTTCCCAATTCAGAACAAGGCGAGTGTCTTCGCACCGCTTAAGCATACGTTCCAAATTGGCAAGGCAAGAAGAGAAGGAATCCCCAAAGACCGAGAAATCATCCATGAAGACTTCCATGGTTTGCTCAACCATGTCATGGAAGATAGCCAACATGCACCTTTGGAAAGTCCCGGGGGCATCGCATAAGCCAAAAGGCATTCGTTTGTAAGCAAATGTGCCGTAAGGACAAGTGAATGTTGTCTTCTCCTGATCTTGGGGATCAATGGGTATTTGAAAATAACCCGAGAAACCATCAAGAAAGCAGTAATATTCATTACCCGCTAAACGTTCAAGCATTTGGTCCATAAAAGGTAGAGGGAAATGATCCTTTCTCGTGGCATCATTGAGTTTGCGGTAGTCTATACAAACTCTCCACCCAGTAACGAGACGGGTAGGAATTAACTCGTTGTTTGCATTGGGCACAACGGTGATTCCGCCTTTCTTAGGCACACAATGGACTGGACTAACCCATGGTGAATCCGAAATAGGGTAAATCATACCCGCATCAAGAAGTTTGATAACCTATTTTTTGATGACTTCATGGATTTTAGGATTCACCCTTCGTTGACTTTGAATTGTGGGCTTAAAGTCGTCCTCCATGAGAATTTTATGTGTGCAGAAGTGAGGATCAATTCCACGGATGTCGGAGATTTTCCAAGCGATAGCTTTTTTATGCTTCTTCAACACGGCGACAAGTCGGGCTTTTTCGTCTTCTTTCAGATCCTTTGCGATGATGACCGGTAACTTCTCGTTGTCGTCCAGGAAAACGTACTCAAGATGAGGAGGTAGGTCCTTAAGCTCGAGAGTGGGAGGATCCTCAATATATGGTGAAACTAACGATGGATCATCATTAGTCACCTCTTTAGGAGAAGGAGGAGACAACGGGTCCTCATTGAGAAGTCTCTCCATAGTACGAATGTCTTCATCCCAATTGGTGGACAAATTATCATATTTAATATCGAGAGGACCCAAGCTAGCTTCGAAATCATCCAAGTCACTTTCTCCAAAAGGAGTCAATGCTGGAGCAATTGAGGCAACTGTCTCAACATTGGGTAGAGAAGAAAGAGTACTTTTGCAAGCATCATGAAAATGTTCTTCACAAGCCTCATCGAGAACATCAATAGCATTAACACTCTCATATGAATAAGGTTGCTTAGAAATCTTACCCATGTTGAAGACAATTTTATCGTCACCAACTCTCATGATTATTTCGCCCGCGGCTACATCAATGAGAGTGCGATCGGTCCTCAGAAATGGACGTCCAACGATTAATGGAACACGGGGATCCATCTCGTAGTCAACGACAACAAAATCCGCCGGGAAGGTGAATTTGTCAACGCCAACAAAGACATCTTCGGCTATCCCCACTGAATAAGCAACCGTACGGTTGGCTAATTCCAAAGTCATTTTAGTGGGGACAAGCTCGGGGAGAGATAATTGCTTCCAAACACTTAATGGCATTAAGTTGATACTGGCACCTAGATCGGCTAGGGCCATGCAATTCTCTACTCCCGAGAAGTTGCAAGGAATCAAGAAGCGACCCGGATCACCAAGTTTGGTGGGCAATTTCCTTAAGAGCACTGCGGAGCAGTTCTCATTAAGTTGGGTCTGAGCGATGTCAAGAAGCTTTTCCTTATCACTTAGAAGATCTTTAAACATCTTAGCGTATTTGGTCATGTGAGCGAGAGCCTCGGCGAAGGAGATGTTAAAATTCAATTGTTTAAACATTTTTAGAAAGTTTGAAACCTGAATATCATCCTTGCTCTTTTGCTTCTCTTTCCTCAACCTTGAAGGATAAGGTATATTGGATGAAGAAGAAGGCGTTAAGGGAATAGGATCACTCACAACCACGGGTGGTGGGGAAATGGGGATAGAAGGTGAAGGAGGTGGGGAAAGTTGCTCTTTTTCCTTGTTCACAATCACGGGTGGAGGTGTAGGAAGCTCGGGTTCCATATAACCTTTTCCACTACGAGTGGTGATTGCTTTCATCTCCCCTCTTGGATTCGCAACGGTGTTACTCGGAAGAGTACCCGAAGTAGAGGGTTGATTACCTTGGATGAGCGAACCAATCATATCACGAAGGTGAACCGCTTGATTATTAAAAGAGTTTTGCATGTTGGCATTAATTTCATTGCTGTGTTTTGCCATATCATTCCTTAGCTCGGCTCGAATATCGTTCCCTTGTTTCGCCATTTCGCCCTTCAAGTTGCGGACTTGACTCTGAAGATTCGTCACCATCTCCCGATTAGTCTTCATGAATTTCTCGACGTCTGGACTCACTGCCATCGGTTGATTGAGAGGTGGAGCTTGGTAAGCTTGATAATTTCCTTGAGTTGGGTATGGGTTTCGTTAGGATTGATATTGATTGTTTGCACGAGGTTGGGATTGGTTGTAGCTTTGTTGTTGGTTTTGGTTTGCAGGAGGGAAACCGGGAGGAGAAAGATAGTTGTTCGAACGATAACTTAGCAAGCCACGGTCTCCTTGAGGGCGGGCTTGATAGCCTCCCGTGGGATAAGTGCCGTAAGCTGCGTTAACGTTTTCAGAATAATTGCCTTGAGTAGAAGGACAATCATTGTAAGAATGAGGACCACCACATCTGTCACAAGAAATAGCAACGGCTTTAGCTTGTTGAAATTGGTTTGTGGCTATGGACATGAAATCCTTGTGCATACTCGCGATTTGTAGGGTAAGTTCGGATATCTCAGGATTGGAAGTAGTAGAAGAAACATTGACTCTCGAGTTAGATCTTGAGGATGCGGATGAATCCCAATTCTTGTGGTGAGTAGTCATGTTTTCAATCAACTCTCGACACTCCTCCGGTCTCCTTTTCATAAAGGTACCACCGGCGGCGGCGTTGATCGTGTCACGATCACGAAAGGTGAGACCATTGTAGAAGGTGTCAATGAGAGTGACGGGGAGCATATTGTGATTTGGACAGCGGTCGATCAAATCATTGTATCGTTCCCAAACATCGAAAAGTGATTCATCATTCTCTTGCATGAATCCACTGATTTGGTTACGAAGGCTAGTGACCATGGAAGGGGGAAAGTAGCGCGATAAAAAGCGTTGAGTCATGTCATTCCACGTATGAATAGAATTCTTAGGAAGACGGTCAAACCATTTTTCGGCATGGTGAGAAAGCGAGTGGGGAAAGAGTTGGAGGCGAAGGTCATCCATAGAAACACCGGAGCACTTCATGCTTTGGGTAATGGTAATGAATTTGTCGAGGTGTTTGTTGGCATCATCATCCGGAATTCCACGAAATGGGTTCGTTTGCACTTGCTGGATCATGTGATGCTTCAACGAAAACTCCTGAGCCGTGACGTGCATCGGCGCAATCGGGCCTCCGCGTCCGTTCATGGTGGGTTGACACAATTCCTCCATTGTTCGTAAATCAGGTAGGAGGATATTGTTGTTGTTGTTGTTATTCAAATTGGGTAGAGGTGGGTTATTATTGTTGTTATTAACACCAGCCATATCTAAATCTTCACGAGTCTCGGGCTCAGAATAGTTCGAAGATCTAGTACGCATACACCTGCAGAAGAAAAATATACACAGAGAATATCTATATAATCTTTTTGGTGCAAAACCTTTTGAAAGGAATTGCTTTTAATGATTTTTCAATGTTTTTGTATTTTTGAAGAGTTTTATATTTTTTAGGATTTTTGAAAATTTTTAAAGCAAGGAAAATAACGTTCAAAGAACGGATCCCAAAATTCAATGCGTCTCTCACTAGAAACCGTTAATCGTAACGAAAAGAGCCGGCAGCGGCGCCATTTAATACTTTGCTTTTGGCTAGGTATATAATCTTATCGTCCGAATCCTTTCGAATTGAGAACCGGTTAAGAGTGCGACTCAATCGTCTTTTGGTGAATCAAGAGAATGGTTTGGTTTTGATTATCAATTTATAAACTATAAGCAAGTAATTAAAGTGTCGTTGAGTAAATTTAAAGCTTTGACAAAATTAAACTTAAAGTTAATTTATGAAAATACTTAAAACTTAAAAACTTTGTAAAACTTGAAAACTTGAAAACTTAATCAATCGGAATAAAACAATTAATGTCCATCGGAATACACCAAAATTGCAACCATCGGAATATCACTAACATTAGCTATCGGAATAATCAATCTCAGCATCCATCGGAATGCAACAATAAAGTACCCATCAGAATGTTTCTAGATCGGAATGATGCTATCGAAAAATGGGCAGCACTTCGTCTTAACCAAAGACCTTGATCCCGTCGGAATGTGCGATCGCAATGAGCAATCACAACCCAGATCGGAATAAGGGGTAAAAACCAACCCGATCTCAAAGTAGAGCCTTAATGGGCTATTGCGATCAAAGTACCAATTCTATCGGAATGTGTAAACACCCGTCAGAAAGTGTAGAGACCTGTCGGAATGTGGAAGACCTAAGTATTGCGATGCATACAAGTTTAATTCGAAATTCGTGGGAAATGTAAAACTCAATAAGCAAAGGCAATAAGCTATCTAGTCCGAATGTTAACCAACACAAAAAAAGCTTAGATTCGATCACTTCCAAAACATGAAAGATTATAAATTTTATGGAATGACTAGGAAATGACTAAAACCTTGCGAAATCTGAAAACTAATAAGCTAAGACTTGAAATAAGCCAATAAGCATTACGAGCTTATGGCTTAGACGAAGGAGTTTGTGTAAAACAAGAAAACTTACTCATTAATCACGAATCACCTCCACAATCAATACGAATCAAGAACTATTCGGATTAACCATAAAATTTTGGATTAATAATAAGTGAAATAAAGAAATGAAGAATGAGATTAAAGAACATAAAAACTTAACTTGATATTGATTAATGTAATCCAAATACAAAGATTAAAGAGAGCTTGAAAGAAAGGAAAAGATGAAAAGTTTAGTGAGAGAAAGTTTAATACTTTCTCTCTCTAAAAACTAGAAAGAAACTTAAAAATTAAAACTAGCTAACCCCCCTCCTAATGTGATCAGGAGGGTATTTATAGGGAAGTGGGAGGCATGTGTGGTGCTTTCTTCTTTCTTTTTCTTCTCGACTCGACTTTAATACTTGTCTTTCTCATGTCGTCTCGGGATTAATTAAACTCGTCTTAACATTTCTTCATTTATTTAGACTCGAGTTCTTCGACTTCATTAACTTCCGTCTTTAGACTTGTTCTTCGATAAATCTTTAGAATAGGTCTTGGACTTCCGTTCTTTTTGCACTCTTGATCTTTTGACTTCGTCTTTTCCCGTTTTCTTCGATAAAAACCCTTGAAAGCCCGTGTTTTCTTCCTTTTTCATATTTTGTTCCTAAAACACAATAAAAACACAAACCACGCATAATTCCGACTTTTACGACATAAAATACACGTTTTGGTCTTGTTATTATTGGAAATAAATGGTAAAAGGATAAGTGTTTTCACACTTATTAGTTGGCTAGTCCTAGACAAACGGTACTAGGTAAAGACATTATCAAATCCGTTGATGGTTGACAGTTTACCAAAAATTGTAGGGTTATCAGTACACCTTATTCTTTATGAATAAAGTATTGGCTATTCCAGAGGGTACGGCTAACTGGTAAAGAATAAATCAAATCCGTTGATAGCTGATGATTTGCTAAAAATCATGAAGCGAATACATATTGGTTTTTGTTGTTAACTGTTTTATTTCAGGTATGAAGTTGCAAGCAAAGAAGTATTAAAGGAAAGAATACTTAGAAGGTTTTGTCTCATCAAATCAAGACATAAGTTTATGATTCAGAGTTCATAGATTTAACTAAAGAAGACAATTACTGTTGCTGCAAAATCAAATGAATGTTTACAGGACACAAGAAGAGAATAGTTTGAAGACAAAGATGATGTTCATGAGACTTGAAGGTTATCTTATCAGAAGAAGATCTACATTGAAGTGTTTGGCTACATTCTGTTGGATACAAATACAAATTACCAAGTTCAATCTAAGGGAAGACTCAAGAAATGTATTCTAAATACATTCAGTGCAAAGAGAAACAAGAAGACAACGAGTTATCATTCTTGTTTAGGGGAGGATTGTTGGGAATTATTGTTAAGTGTCAAGTACCGTCAGTGTAATTTAAGTACTGTTAGTATCTTTCAAGTACCGTTAGTGTTAACGCGGTACATAGTAAGTACTGCTACTTATAAAGTAAGTACTGCTATATTGATTAGAATGAATATATCTTTGTATAAGATATGTCATAGTTATAGTTATAGTATATCTTATGTGATATAATTAATAGTTAGAATATTGATAATATATCGTCTGTGATATAGTTATCTTTATAGAATATTCTAAGGTTTCTAGGGTTCCTTACTCTATAAAAGGAACATAGGTATGATGACATTCATGTACCTCATTCAAGTCGATTAATAAGAGAATCAAATAGTTAAAAGTAATTTTGTTCTTCTGTGTTTTATAAGTTAGATTCCGCATAACTTATTTAGCTTGAGTAAGAGTCCTCAAAGTGTTTTAGTTTGATTACAAACTACTATACTAATTCTTAACAGAATATAGATCCAATCAAAGGGATCAACACTCTTAAATCACCATCCTGGAAAATTGTTGTCGAACTAAATCCGAATTATAGACAAATATACTCTCGTCTCGACTCATAAAAATTGACCCAATGCCGAAGTTTTCTTGAGCGTCGAACAATACGTGAGATGAGACCTTGACACCGGGGTTCAAACAACCAAATCATTCCTTACAGTGAGCGTTAATCAAACTGTTTGATAACAAAGCGAGGTTGAACTCTTGCCGAACCACGGCGGTACGGTTGTCTTTGACATGTGCAACAATTGTGGGTTTGGGCTGTTTTTGGGTTGTTGAACCAACACCGGTAGTAGAGGAACTAGCTTTATTTTCATTTAGTGAAGAATTTGGTTTTGAATTTTTGAGTATTTTTTGCTTGAAAGATTGAAAGAAGATTGTTGTGTGTATAAAACCTATACAAGAATGTGTTATTTATAGTAAAACAATAGCCAATTGGGTAAAAAAAAAAAACGCTCCTCCATTAATACCAAACAATCCCACTCAAAATTTCAAAATTTGACATTTGAATCTAATTTACCTACTCCTAACTAGTTACAAACCAGTTCCAAAAGCCGGTTGGAGCCCAGGTTTTCCAAACTGGTCCCTAACCGGCGGTTATGAAAAAACCAGGCAGGTTAGGGTCAAAACCAGTTTTGACCGGTCACAGTTACCGTTTTTCACCGGTTTCCGTTAGTCTAATCGGTTTTTCTGTAGACCTTTAAGTAAGGGTAACATGTTAAACTCAGACTAAATTTCATACTATTTTTATTAAATTAAATGTGATAAGAGTAAGCAATAAGGGGGCGTTAAAAGTATTTTCTATCAATTTCTACTAAAAAGAGTCACTAAAAGTTATTTTTATAAAGTCCTACTCTTAAGAAGAATAGTAAATAATAGAGAGTATCACTAAAAGTCTATTCTTTCTAAAAAAGAGTAAGCAAAAATGTAAAATTTTTAATAACTCTATTTTTAATATTTAAAAGAGTAAGTAAAAGTTGTGGGTTTATTTTACTTATTTTTATATTTATTGTATTTTAATAAAAAAAAGTAATGATAATTTAAATAATTGTGAATAGTATTAGTAAGCAAAACTTTTATTAAATAAATATAATTTATTTTATAGTGAAAGTAGTACATCTTTTTGGCATTAATACGATGAAAGCTTTACGCTGGCA
Source organism: Glebionis coronaria (assembly GCA_025667525.1). Classification (NCBI taxonomy): domain Eukaryota; kingdom Viridiplantae; phylum Streptophyta; class Magnoliopsida; order Asterales; family Asteraceae; genus Glebionis; species Glebionis coronaria. Next base: position 1,780,392 of record JANFOE010000053.1, on the reverse strand, counting down.
TTGAGTTTTTCCATTTCCCGAGAATGATAACATATTGTTCGAGTCTTTTACCCGAATTTCCTGTTGTGTGCCAATCGAAATGTTTAATTGTCGCGTCTTTATCATTACGGTCACCACATTGTTTGTTTTGGCAAAGTTTATGACATTACCGCTAGTACTGTTATCCGTTAACCACTCTTGGTCGGAGTTGAAAAGCCCTTCGCGGTTCATGATGTTAACACAGTACTTATTGTCGAACACATTAGGAGATTGAATGTCCGTTATAGTAGTGTTCGCGGGTGTTGGGAACATTCGACGATTTAAAGAGCCAAAATCGGCTATTCCAATAGTATGAGCAGTAGTGCAACCACGTCTATGATCGACATCAAAACCTCCTACGACAAAGGAAGCAGTTAGATTAGCCGCGGTTTCATTGAATGGAGGAAGGTTAGCCGGTGCGTCATCTCTAAACGTAAAACTAACTCCATCTCGTCTTCCCAAAGGTATACTATAACTAGGGGTGGAAACGAGCCGAGCTGCTCGTGAAAAGCTCGAGATCTGATCGGTAAAAAGCTCGAACGAGCCGAGCCTAAACGAGCTCGAGCCTAGGTTGCATCACGTTTATTAAACGAGCTCGAGCCCGAGCTTTACGTACAAAGATCGTTTGGGCTCGCGAACCTAAACGAGCCTAATGTTTTATATACGAGCTTCTTAACGAGCTTAATAACAAGCTTATTAACGAGCCTAATCTAGATATATTACGAGCCGATCTCGAGCCAAGTTTGATTTTTACGTTGCCAAATCGTATAAACGAGCCGAGCTCGAGCCGGGCCCGAGCTTTTCTACCATACCACGAGCCGAGCCCGAGCCTAAATAATATGGCTCGAAACGAGCCGAGCTCGAGCTTTGTAAAACTTAAACGAGCCGAGCTCGAGCTCTGATGAGCTCAAGGTCTGGCGAGCTCTAGCTCGGCTCTGCTCAGCTCGTGTCCACCCCTAGCGATAACCGAATAGACGAAAACCAACTATCCCAATCTGAAAACGAAACCCAATCTCGATATACACCATCTACAAATACGCCTCATGACACTTCGCGCCAAATCACATTCGAAAAAAGTATGAGTTCGTCAAAATCCTTGCAAACCGGGCAATCAGTGGATTCAATGATCACACCTCGATGAACCAAATTAAGTATATAAATTGTTAATGTTGCATATAGTGTATTCCCTTATAAAAGGTGTTCGTATAGTTAATTACTTACCTCATCATGCAGTTATATAAGCTTGTAGTCCTTCAAAACTTGCACGAAATCTCCTTATTCTCCTTAATGCATTCTTGCACGATCAATCCCAAGGTTTATGAGGAGAATCACCACGTTAGTTGTGTTGGGTTTCTACTGCATGGGTAGAAGTAGTAGGGCTATGAACCAATTCAAGTTAGGACAGTACGAACAGGGTAACAAGTCGACTAAATTCGCCTTCTAGAAGTCGAAAGTTGACAAGAGTTGGTAAAACGAGCACAATTGTCAACATTTTTTTCAACGAATTACTCATCCCTTACCTAAAAAAGAAGCAGTTAACACACCATCCACCTGCCCATTAGGTAGAAGCAAAACACTTATGAAGGATGTCTTTTATAAAACCTTAATTCTGAGCATACAAAAGAGAGTGTTTATAAAATAGAGTACATGCATCTCAAAGTATAACTCAAAGTTACCATCAACAGCAGCACAATATCACGGCGGAGCTAGAAATTTTAGTTAATGGGACTAATCACACGTAAGGCAAAAATTCATAGTGTTAGAGAGGCTTAATGTAAAACATACTAGAAAAATAGCTTCTAATTCATATGAATAATAAGCAAAATACATTGATTGGGGTGGCTGAACATCCACTAGTCCCCTACTAGCTCCGCCCATGATCATAGCCCAACCAACTCTATACTCCTCGCCTCTTTTAAGTGCATATTTTCTCACTTCAAACTTCTTATTACCTCATCCATTTTAAGTAGCAGTCTTTATATTCTCATTCTTTGATTCATTTTCTTCCAAAAAATTTAAGAATATTCATACTCATGAGTAGTAAATTTTGTTTAGTCCAAGTGATCCTTTAGTTTACATTCCTCAAATTATCTTAACCATAACTTTGGTTTTGTATCAATTTCTTGTTAGCTCGCGATCGGCTCTACAATGGTTGTACCGTTGTAGTTGGAATTTTTTTAAATAATCATTAACTCTCAAACATATTGTAAAATGCAGTTATTTTACGCTCATGACGTGCATATATATAGGCTAAACTATCCATCGTGAAGCGCTGCTTACCAAAGAATACAAGAAGGCAGCATATGTAACAAGAAAACATAGACATTCACTCTCAAATACATAGAAATTCATTGATAACAAATGACCCCTAATACGATGCAATCTTCCTGTTATTGACATTGACGCTCTCCATGCCTGATAATGATATAGCATTGTTTGAGTTTCTAATCGAGCAATCAGCACGAATTTCCCCTTGTGTGCCAGTCGTAACGTTCATTTGTCCCATCTTTATCATTGCAATCACAAAGCTTTTGAAAAATAATGTCTGGTTATTAGCAAAAGTTTCCACAAGCCCACTAGTAGTGTTATCCGTGAACAAGTCTTGGTCTGAGGTGAAAAGCCCTTGGCGAGCCACCAGGTTAACGAAATATTTATTGTCGAACACATTTGGGGACCGAATGTCCATCATAGTGGTGTTGGTGGTGTTCAAAACGGGGCATGTTGCTAGTAGACTGCTGTAAAATGTTTGTTCCATGGTTGGATCTTGTGTTGGGAACATTCGACGCTCAAAAGATCCACACTCGGATCTTCCAATAGTATGGGCACCAGAAAGTGCAACAAGGTCCGTGACATCTAATCCTTTTAGGGCGAAGGCAGTTGTAAGGTTAGCTGCAGTTGCGTTAAATGGAGGAAGGTTGGCTAACGTTTCGTCTCGTGTGGCAAAATCAACTCCATCTCGTCTTCCCAAAGGTACAAAATAAGTAGGGCCGCCCGACTACGTTATCAACACGTATATAAATCGTTAGTGTAGCTTATTAGACGCAGTTACCTCAAATACGAGTACTAGCTAGCCGAAAATTAATTAAATGCAACATGATCAAGCTATGATTCACGCTTTTACCAGAAATACTGCGTCACGAGCAGCAAGGGCAAGGATATCAGAACAAGAGACTGTTTGGCCGCAAGCTGCATGGACCAGACTGCGAATATTTTCGATGATTATGAATGCTCGTGGTCTCAAAGTCAAGTTCGGCGGTGCATTTTGCTCACCTGGTCCACTGGCCGAACCATTTAGTAACACCGAACTATCACAACCCTGCCAATGTTACGATCTAGTTAATAATCGAAGGAAAAAAAAACATCATTAAATTGAACTACATATCACAAGTGTATTGAATCATGTTGGTGATGATATAGAGGTCGTGAGCTTAGATGACCCGACTAATCTAAAATGTTATGGTATTACACTATGTTCTCGAGTTTTTTTTTAAGTGAATGAAAATAGCTGAGAAGGGAAATCATAAAACTTTTGTGTACTCAAGTTTTTTTTTAAGAAAGGAAGGCAGAACATTAATTTCATGCAGTTCCTCTCCAAGAAGCCTAACCAAAATGTCAAAACTTCCTGATAACATCATACTAGCTTACCAAAAATCAAGAACTTAAAAAAAATAAAGTTCACAAACTTACACGAACAAAGCAATCATGGAAGTGAAGTCGAAGCAAGCCAGCAGCTTGGCCGATATCAGCTGCGAGTTCTGTCACAAGCTGTGATCTTACAATGGACTCGAGTTGAGGACAAGTATAATGGTGGAAAGTATAAGACAGCCCGTCGACCAATGGCGGTAGTGTTTGAGCATCAAAAGCTCTTAAACTGCATGATAGTAATACAAAAATAAGTGTAGTTGGTAGGCATGAAGCTTTAAGAAAAGCCATTGCTACTTGTTTAAATGTCTAAGAAGAGTTGTTGTGCTTTTGGGGGTTGTTTGTGGTTTATACTTTATAGTCAATTCAATTACTACATGTACATGCATGGTTATTTCCTAAGTCTATGTTTTATAGTTTTAATATAGAGATAATATTAAACTCAAAAATCTTTTTAAAATAAGGTGTTAGGTTTGTATGAAAGTATGAAACTTATTATTTGGATTTTTGTAAAAGAATCTAATTTTATAAGGGTTATTATACACGAAGGTCTTATCCAAGTAACTAAACGACACGAGGGGAAATGCCTACGCTTCGATGCGGATGTTTTCGGATGGTGTAATGACGGTTAAATTTCATAAAAACCGATAGAAGAAAAAGATAAGGAGGGAACCTTCATCAGGTTTGCGTAATATCTTTTTTGTAATGGAGATTTTTAATCAGGTTTCTTCTCGGTTGCATGCAGTAACGCTTGCTGTGAAGAATCTACCATCACTAGACCACTGGAATCATGCTGAGTTTGGAAATCCATACGAAACAAATTAACATTATAAACAACTTAATTATTGAAGGATCATAAGCTTAATCAAATTACTCTAGTCATAATAATCCGACAATCAATTCCGAAACAGTGGAAATAACCGAACATTTAGAAATTGCCGACATCCTGATATAGACTAAAAAACAAAGTAACAAAGATAAGTAATTGGATCTGTTGATTCAATAGGAATGCCAGAAACAATTCTGCTAATAATCGTTGATTCTGAAGAATAACCGAAAATTAGGGTAAAACACGACAACACAACAACCAGTGGTTTAACTTTTATTAAACTGATAACTGTCTTGCTAGGGTTACAACAGATTCATTAAATAATGACTGCAAACAAAGAAAAACCCTAAAAATCCAACGGGCTGGACCGTAGCCTAATGACAAAGTCCAACTGAAAGTGAAAAAACATAAAAATACAAAAAACTGATAGTAAAAAAGCTTTTCGGGCCTTGGAAAATCCGCAACCAGCTAACAGATGGTTACAGCGGCGTCGGTCTCCTTTTTACGCACGTTTTGACAGGTCACGGGCTGAAAACGGACTTAGGATGCAAAAGTTAAAATGCCCATTTTACTAAACCCATCTTCGTCACGCGATCTCGGGCCTCCAGAAACAAGTCAGCCCGTTCTTCAATACTTGGGCCTCCATCATCCCCCCTGGATAAGAAAAATTCGCCCTCGAATTCCCAACTGTATCATCATCTGAAGAATCATCATGGTAAGGCAACAAGTGCTTCACATTAAAAACATCAGAACAACCAATATGACTTGGCAACTTCAAACGATAAGCATTTGAGTTCATCTTATCCATAGTTTCCACTGGACCAATCTTCTTAGCAGACAATTTATTATATTCACCAACTGGAAAACGGTCCTTAGTCAAAACAACCCACAGAAAGTCTCCTACTTCAAAGTCAACATGTCTCCTCTTTTAATCTGCATCCTGCTTGTACTTCGAATTAGCGCGAACCAAGTTGTCACGAACAGATTTATGAACATCATGCAACCCCTCAACAAAATCCTACACTTTCTTCAGAACAGACCTAGAAATCTGAGGAGTCATAAGATCAAGAGGACCACGTGGCTGAGCAGAATAAACCACCTAGAAAGGACTAAACCCAGTGCTCCGATTAACAGCATGATTATGAGAAAACTCAGCTTGATACAACTTCTGATCCCATGCATTCACATGATCACCCACCAAACACCTTAACAGGTTACCAAGGGACCTGTTAACAACTTCGGTTTGCCCATCAGTTTGAGGATAATAAGCACTACTAAAATTGAGTTGAGTATTCACCATCTTCCACAAACTAAGCCAAAAATGACTCAAAAACCTGGTGTCCCGATCAGAAACAATGGAGGAAGGTAAACCATGTAAACGGTACACATCCCTAAAGAAAAGTTGGGCTACATTAACTGCATCTGTTGTCTTCTTGCAAGGATTAAAATGAACCATCTTAGAAAAACGATCAACAACAACAAATATTGAATCATTACCCCTTTGAGTACGAGGTAGCCCCAACACAAAATCCATGCTAATATCAACCCAGGGCTGCAAAGGAACTGGCAAAGGCATATAAAGACCTGCATTAGTAGCCGCCCCTTTAAAATTTGACAAATACGACACCTCTTGACGTAACGATCTACTTCCTTCCTCATAGTAGGCCAAAAATAAGAAGCTTGAACCAACTGTAAAGTGCGATCACGACCAACATGTCCTTCACCATGCAACTCCTTAATAATTTGCAAGCGAAGACTTGAATCGGGAAAACAAAGTTGATTCCCTTTGAATAGGAACCCATCATGCATAACAAAATCTGTTTTCTCTCCGGATTGCAAATCCTCCAGAACAATTGAAAAGTATGGATCCACAATCACCATGTCACGAATGACATCCAGTCCAGGAACATCAACCTGCATGGTTACAAGTAAACTACTTCTCCTGCTTAAGGCATCAGCAGCACGATTAGAAGCACCCGTTTTGTGTATTACCACAAAAGTAAATTTCTCAAGAAAAGCCAACCAACGCCCATGTTTATGTGAAACCTTATCTTGAGTACGAATATGCCTTATGGAATCATGGTCAGTGAACAAAACAAACTCCTTATGAAACAAATAATGGCGCCAATGCTTCACAGCTTGGACCACTGCATAAAAATCCAAGTCATATGTAGAGTACCTCGACTTCGGCCCTGTTAACTTCTCGCTAAAATAGGCAACATGCCGCCCACCCTGACTAAGAACTCCACCAATTGCAACCTTAGAAGCATCAGTATGAAGCTCAAAAACTTTAGAAAAGTCAGGCAATACCAGGATTGGCGCTGTAGTAAGCTTTTTCTTGACAACTTGAAAAGCCATCTCTGCTTCCTCCGTCCACACAAATGACTTAGCCTTCATATAGTCTGTCAAAGGGGCCATAATGGAACTGAAATTAGGGATAAACCGCCTATAGAAAGAAGCAAGACCATGGAAACTCCAAACTTCAGTAATGGTAGTTGGAGTTGGCCACTCCTGAACAGCTGCTACCTTAGATTCATCAACCTGTATGCCATCACCAGAAACAACATACCCTAAAAACAAAACTTTAGGGGTCATGAACACACACTTCTTTGTGGCTGCATAAAAATTATCCTTCCGAAGCAAGGTCAAGACCTGCCTCACATGATTGACATGCTCATTATAAGAAGCACTATAAATAAGAATGTCATCAAAATAAACAACCACAAACTTGCCAATAAAAGGCCTGAGCAGTTGATTCATCACACACATAAATGTGCTTGGTGCGTTTGAATAACCAAAAGGCATGACCAACCACTCATACAACCCTTCACGGGTCTTGAAAGCGGTCTTCCACTCGTCACCAGGTCTAAGACGAATTTGGTAATACCCACTCTTCAAATCCAGCTTCATGAAAATGGTAGCACCACTAATCTGGTCAAGCAAATCATCAAGGCGAGGAATAGGAAACCTGTACCTCATAGTAATCTTATTGATGGCTCGACTATCAACACACTTACGCCATGTACCATCCTTCTTTGGAGTCAATCGGGTAGGAACAACACACGGGCTCATACTCTCATGAACATGACCCTTGGAAACCAGCTCCTCAACCTGCCTGCGCAACTCCTCATGTTCTCCCGGGCTCATCCTATAATGTGGCCTGTTAGGAAACCATGACCCAGGCTCTAGATCAATATGATGTTGTATGTCACGCAATGGTGGCAAACCATCAGGTAATTCATCAGGGAAAACATCAGAGAATTCCTCAAGTAAAGGGATCATGGCTTCAGGAACTACACCGTCTTCAGAAACCTCCTTCCCTATTAATACAAAAACATCACCTCCCACCTCCAATTTGTCTTCGAACTGCGAAAGAGTTAGTAAAGTACCAGTGGGTTTATTAACTACTTCCTTAGGTTTATTTGGCATCAAAGTAATCTTCACACCCCCAAACAAGAAACTATAAGTATTAGTTATCCCATGGTGAGTTACATCACGGTCATACTCCTAAGGTCTACCCAACAATAAGTGACAAGCATCCATAGGTATCACATCACACCAAAGATTATCCTTATAAGTTGTTCCTACTGAAAACGGAACTTGGACACGCTTGGAAACTGTTATCTCCCCACCCTTTTTAAGCTACTGTAACTTATAAGGTTTTGGACGATCTTCAGTTTTCAGTCCTAATTTCTGGACTGCTCCTTCAGCTATCAAATTATCACAACTACCTGAATCGCATACAAAAGTGAAACCTTACCCATAATGGTACAAGTTGACTGAAAGATGTTGTGTTTGAGCCAATAATCACCATCAGCTTTAGGTGTTAAGCAGGAGCGCCTTACCACCAAATTCACCCCCACATCTCTAGACACATACTCCTCCTCATACTCAGTTTCTGCATCATAAACTGCGTCTCCCACGTAGTCATCATAAGCAACATCATCATCTTCCTCAGGTTCAATAAAGAACTGCCTCTTCCCAGCCTTCTTACACTCTGATTATCGATGACTAGGTTCACCACAGATAAAGCACTTGAACTCACCACTGCCGGCCGCTTTAGGAACTGGTCCAGTATTCTCACCAACTGCTTTAGCCGGAGTTGGGGCAAAACGCGATGCCGCATTAATCGAACCAGAAGCACCTATTATTGCAGGAGAAGAAGAACTCCCCACTTGTCGGTTCTGCTTCTCAAAAGTCAGTGCTCGTTGATACGCTTCTGAAAGTGTCATTGGATCAAACATGTTAACAGAATCCATGATCTGGACTCATAAACCACCAATGTAAAGAGACAAGCTGATCTTCTTTCTCTTCAACGTCATTCCTTGCAATTAGTTGGTAAAATTCGGTCATGTAATCTTCAACAGACTTGGCCCCCTGTTTCAGATTTTTTAACCGCTGGTACATCATTCGCTGGTAGTTATGAGGAATAAAATTATCCCTCATGACTTTCTTCATCTTCTGCCAACTCGTGATCTTTGACTTCCCAACTCTGTTCCTCGTCAGTTTCAATTGTTGCCACCACGCGGATGCTCGACCACGTAACTTGGTAGCGATCAACGAAACCCTTTTGTTTTCTGGAACTTCTTTGAATTCAAATACTTCTTGAACAGCAACAAGCCAATCAATAAACTCATCAGGCTTTAAAGTATCCCCATTAAATTCGGGAATATTGACCCTCATTCCGGTCTCCCAACGCCTATCATTATTCCCACTGCGATCTCTCATCCGTCGCCCTACTGATTGTTCATCATCAGACAAACCATCACCAAACAGATTTTCTTCCAGATCTGCATCTTCTTCCTCATGACGGCGATTACGAGGCCTCCTATTGCTCATCAAAGTGTTCATCTGGTCGGTCAATTGATCAAGAATTTGATTGAATCGCTCCTCCATTCTTTCCATCATACGCTGCTCAAATTCCTGTTCATTCACATCGTGAATAGGCCTAGTTCTCCTTGGAGGCATCTTGATCAGGAACTTTGGCTCTTGATACCAACTGATGTAGACTAAAAAACAAAGTAATAAAGATAAGTAATTGGATCTGTTGATTCAATAGGAATGCCAGAAATAATTCTGCTAATAATCGTTGATTCTGAAGAATGCCCGAAAATTAGGGTAAAACACGGCAACACAACGGTCAGTGGTTTAACTTTTATTAAACTGATAACAGTCTTGCTAGGGTTACAACAGATTCATTAAATAATGACTGCAAACAAAGAAATACCCTAAAAATCCAACGGGCTGGACCGTAGCCCAATGACAAAGTCCAACTGAAAGTGAAAAAAACATAAAAATGTAAAAAACTGATAGTAAAAAGGCTTTTCGGGCCTTGGAAAATCCGCAACCAGCTAAAAGGTGGTTACAGCGTCGTCGGTCTCCTTTTTACGCACGTTTTGACAGGTCACGGGCTGAAAACGGACTTAGGATGCAAAAGTTATGCCCATTTTACTAAACCCCTCTTCGTCACGCGATCTCGGGCCTCCAGAAACAAGTCAACCCGTTCTTCAATGCTTGGGCCTCCATCATTCCCCCATGGATAAGAAAAATTCGCCCTCGAATTCCCAACTGTATAATCATCTGAAGAATCACCATGGTAAGGCAACAACTGCTTCACATTAAAAACATCAGAACAACGAATATGACTTGGCAACTTCAAACGATAAGCATTTGAGTTCATCTTATCCACAACTTCCACTGGACCAATCTTCTTAGCAGACAATTTATTATATTCACCAACTAGAAAACGGTCCTTAGTCAAAACAGCCCACACAAAGTCTCCTACTTTAATGTCAACATGTCTCCTCTTTTGATCTGCATCCTGCTTGTACTCCGAATTAGCGCGAACCAAGTTGTCACGAACAGATTTATGAACATCATGCAACCCCTCAACAAAATCCTGCACTTTCTTCGGAACAGACCTAGAAATCTGAGGAGTCATAAGATCAAGAGGACCACGTGGCTGAGCAGAATAAACCTCCTGGAAAGTACTAAACCCAGTGCTCCGATTAACAACATGATTATGAGCAAACTCAGCTTGATACAACTTCCGATCCCATGCCTTCACATGATCACCCACCAAACACCTTAACAGGTTACCAAGGGACCTGTTAACAACTTTGGTTTGCCCATCAGTTTGAGGATGATAAGCACTACTAAAATTGAGTTGAGTATTCACCATCTTCCACAAACTACGCCAAAAATGACTCAAAAACCTGGTGTCCCGATCAGAAACAATGGAGGAAGGTAAACCATGTAAACGGTACACATCCCTAAAGAAAAGTTGGTCTACATTAACTGCATCTGTTGTATTCTTGCAAGGAATAAAATGAACCATCTTAGAAAAACGATCAACAACAACAAATATTGAATCATTACTCCTTTGAGTACGAGGTAGCCCCAACACAAAATCCATGCTAATATCAATCCAGGGCTGCAAAGGAACTGGCAAAGGAATATAAAGACCTGCATTAGTAGCCGTCCCCTTTGAAATTTGACAAATACGACACCTCTTGACGTAACGATCCACTTCCTTCCTCATAGTAGGCCAAAAATAAGAAGCTTGAACCAACTGTAAAGTGCGATCACGACCAACATTTCCTTCACCATGCAACTCCTTAATAATTTGCAAGCGAAGACTTGAATCAGGAATACAAAGTTGATTCCCTTTGAATAGGAACCCATCATGCATAACAAAATTTGTTTTCTCTCCGGATTGCAAATCCTGTAGAACAATTGAAAAGTATGGATCCATAGTCACCATGTCACGAATGACATCCAGTCCAGGAACATCAACCTGCATGGTTACAAGTAAAATACTTCTCCTGCTTAAGGCATCAGCAGCACGATTGGAAGTACCCGTTTTGTGTTTCACCACAAAAGTAAATTTCTCAAGAAAAGCCAACCAACGCCCATGTTTATGTGAAACCTTATCTTGAGTACGAATATGCCTTAAGGAATCATGGTCAGTGAACAAAACAAACTCCTTATGAAACAAATAATGGCGCCAATGCTTCACAGCTTGGACCACTGCATAAAACCCCAAGTCATAAGTAGAGTACCTCGACTTCGGCCCTGTCAACTTCTCACTAAAATAGGCAACAGGCCGCCCACCCTAACTAAGAACTCCACCAATTGCAACCTTAGAAGCATCAGTATGAAGCTCAAAAACTTAAGAAAAGTCAGACAATACCAGGATTGGCGCTGTAGTAAGCTTTTTCTTGACAACCTGAAAAGCCATCTCTGCTTCCTCCGTCCACACAAATGACTTACCCTTCATACAGTCTGTCAAAGGGGCCATAATGGAACTGAAATTAGGGATAAACCGCCTATAGAAAGAAGCAAGACCATGGAAACTCCGAACTTTAGTAATGGTAGTTGGAGTTGGCCACTCCTGAACAGCTGCTACCTTAGATTCATCCACCTGTATGCCATCACCAGAAACAACATACCCTAAAAACAAAACTTTAGGGGTCATGAACACACACTTCTTTGTGGCTGCATAAAAATTATCCTTCCGAAGCAAGGTCAAGACCTGCCTCACATGATTGACATGCTCATTATAAGAAGCACTATAAATAAGAATGTCATCAAAATAAACAACCACAAACTTGCCAATAAAAGGCAAAAGTAGTTGATTCATCACACGCATAAATGTGCTTGGTGCGTCTGATAAACCAAAAGGCATGACCAACCACTCATACAACCCTTCACGGGTCTTGAAAGCGGTCTTCCACTCGTCACTAGGTCTAAGACGAATCTGGTAATACCCACTCTTCAAATCCAGCTTCGTGAAAATGGTAGCACCACTAATCTGGTCAAGCAAATCATCAAGGCGAGGAATAGGAAACCTGTACCTCACAGTAATCTTATTGATGGCTCGACTATCAACACACATACGCCATGTACCATCCTTCTTTGGAGTCAATAGGGCAGGAACAACACACGGGCTCATACTCTCACGAACATGACCCTTGGAAACCAACTCCTCAACCTGCCTGCGCAACTCCTCATGTTCTCTCGGGCTCATCCTATAATGTGGCCTGTTAGGCAACTGTGACCCAGGCTCTAGATCAATATGATGTTGTATGTCACGCAATGGTGGCAAACCATCAGGTAATTCATCAGGGAAAACATCAGAGAATTCCTCAAGTAAAGGGATCATGGCTTCAGGAACTACATCATCTTCAGAAACCTCCTTCCCTATTAATACAAAAACATCACCTCCCACCTCCAACTCGTCTTCGAACTGCGAAAGAGTTAGTAAAGTACCGGTGGGTTTATTAACTACTTCCTTAGGTTTATTTGGCATCAAAGTAATCTTCACACCCCCAAACAGGAAACTATAAGTATTAGTTCTCCCATGGTGAGTTACATCATGGTCATACTCCCAAGGTCTACCCAACAATAAGTGACAAGCATCCATAGGTATCACATCACACCAAAGATTATCCTTATAAGTTGTTCCTACAGAAAACGGAACTTGGACACGCTTGGAAACTGTTATCTCTCCACCCTTTTTAAGCTACTGTAACTTATAAGGTTTGGGACGATCTTCAGTTTTCAGCCCTAATTTCTGGACTGCTCCTTCAGCTATCAAATTATCACAACTACCTGAATCGCATACAAAAGTGCAAACCTTACCCATAATGGTACAAGTTGACTGAAAGATGTTGTGTTTGAGCCAATCATCACCATCAGCTTTAGGTGTTAAGCAGGAGTGCCTTACCACCAAATTCACCCCCACATCTCCAGACACATACTGCTCCTCATACTCAGGTTCTGCATCATATACTACGTCTCCCACGTAGTCATCATAAGCAACATCATCATCTTCCTCAGGTTCAATAAATAACTGCCTCTTCCCAGCCTTCTTACACTCTGATTGTCGGTGACCAGGTTCACCACAGTTAAAGCACTTGCACTCACCACTGCCGGCCGCTTTAGGAACTGGTCCAGTATTCTCACCAACTGCTTTAGCCTGAGTGGGGGCAAAACGCGATGCCGCATTACCCGAACCAGAAGCACCTATTATTGTAGGAGAAGAAGAACTCCCCACTCGTCGGTTCTGCTTCTCAAAAGTCAGTGCTCGTTGATACGCTTCAGAAAGTGTCATCAGATCAAACATGTTAACAGAATCCATGATCTGGACTCTTAACACCAATGTATCAAGAGACAAGCTGATCTTATGTCTCTTAAACGTCATTCCTTGCAATTAGTTGGTAAAATTCGGTCGTGTAATCTTCAACAGACTTGGCCCCCTGTTTCAGATTCTGTAACCGCTGGTACATCATTCGCTGGTAGTTATGAGGAATAAAATTATCCCTCATGACTTTCTTCATCTTCTGCCAACTCGTTATCTTTGACATCCCAACTCTGTTCCTTGTCAGTTTCAATTGTTGCCACCACGCGGATGCCCGACCACGTAACTTGGTAGCGATCAACGAAACCCTTTTGTTTTCTGGAACTTCTTTGAATTCAAATACTTCTTCAACAGCAACAAGCCAATCAATAAACTCATCAGGCTTTAAAGTGTCCCCATTAAACTCGGGAATATTAACCCTCATTCCGATCTCCCATCGCCTATCATTATTCCCACTGCGATCTCTCATCCGTCACCCTACTGATTGTTCATCATCAGACAAACCATCACCAAACGGATTTTCTTCCAGATCTGCATCTTCTTCCTCATGACGGTGATTACGAGGCCTCCTATTGCTCATCAAAGTGTTCATTAGGTCGATCAATTGATCAAACATTTGATCGAATCGCTCCTCCATTCTTTCCATTATACGCTTCTCAAATTCCTGTTCATTCACATCGTGAATAGGCCTAGTTCTCCTTGGAGGCATCTTGATCAGGAACTTTGGCTCTTGATACCATCTGATGTAGACTAAAAAAAAAGTAATAAAGATAAGTAATTGGATCTGTTGATTCAATAGGAATGCCAGAAATAATTCTGCTAATAATCGTTGATTCTGAAGAATGCCTGAAAATTAGGGTAAAACACAGCAACACAACGGACAGTGGTTTAACTTTTATTAAACTGATAACTGTCTTGCTAGGGTTACATCAAATTCATTAAATAATGACTGCAAACAAAGAAAAACCCTAAAAATCCAACGGGCTGGACCGTAGCCCAATGACAAAGTCCAACTGAAAGTGAAAAAAACATAAAAATGCAAAAAACTGATAGTAAAAAGGCTTTTCGGGCCTTGGAAAATCCGCTACCATCTATAAGTTGGTTATAGCGTCGTCGGTCTCCTTTTTACGCACGTTTTGACAGGTCACGGGCTGAAAACGGACTTAGGATGCAAAAGTTATGCCCATTTTACTAAACCCCTCTTCGTCACGCGATCTCGGGCCTCCAGAAACATGTCAGCCCGTTCTTCAATACTTGGGGCTCCATCACATCCTTACAAAAGGTTTGGAAAGAACCAAACATTTATAAAGAATGGCAATCGCAATATAGTGTTATTCATTACATGATTGACAACTATCTTAACAGCTGAATTGCAATCATTGAAAAACAAGATTTTCTCTTCCAAGAAACAAGATTATCATTTACAAAAACACAATACCTAGTAATAGATTTCCTAGTAACAATGCATTTAGCCAAGTCAGCATCAGAATAAGCTTTAAAAAACATATCAGAGGTCTTCTTAAAGTGAATGCCCAAACCTGGAGAGCTTTTAAGATATCTTAATATCTTAAAGGCAATTTTGAGATGAGAGTTCAAAGGAGAGTGCATAAACTAGCTTAAACAACGCACAACATAAGAAATGTCTGGTCTTGTGTTAGTCAAATAGATAAGCTTACCCATAAGCTTCTGATAGTCTACAATATTTTAAGTAAAGGACCACTATCAGTAGGCTCATTAGATATAGCAAGTTTATACACCAAAGGAGTCTTAGCAGGTTTACAAGCGAGCATACTCAAACAACAAATCTAACACATACTTTCTCTGATTCAAGCAAAACCAGATTCAATATCAATAACTTCAATACCTAAAAAATACTTCAATTTGCCCAAGTCCTTAATCATGAACACTTCTAAAAAACAATTTGAATTTCTCAATTTCAATAATGTTTTTACCAGTGATGATAATATCATCAACATACACAAGCAAGGCAAGAAATATATTACCATCCGACTTGGTATAAAGAGAGTAGCCAGATTTACTTTGATTAAAACCATTTTCATTTAAGCCAGAGGTAAGCGTTGCATTCCATTTCCTAGGTGTCTTTTTAAGGCCATATAGAGACTTTTTAAGTTTGCAAACCATGATTTCACCTCTAGGAAGATATCCTTGAGGTGGTTTCATATACACAGTCTCATCAAGGTCACCATACAAGAAAGCATTATTGATATCAAGTTGAAAGATAGAACAAGACTGCACAATAGCTAGATTAAGAAGGTATCTAACAGTAACCATCTTAACAACAAGGGCAAAGGATTCATCATAATCTATTCTTTCTTTCTGACCAAACCCCTGAGCAACAACCCTTGCCTTATACCTTTTTATCTCCCCACTAGACTTAAATTTTAATTTCCAAATCCATTTACAACCTAAGGCTTTCCTAGGAAGCTCAACAATTTCCCAAGTATCATTCTCAAGAAGGGAAACAAGCTTAGTATTCATTGCATCAACCCAAAGACGGTTCTGAGATGCTTCAAAAAAAACTTTTTGGTTCACTATTTTTATTAAGTTGGGTGACAAAGCAAAAATTTTATTGATTAAGTTTAGAATAGCTAATAAATGTTGCAAGACCATACTTAACCTTAGAGTTAACAACAAAATCATTATAATTATTTGGAGAAGTATAAGTTCTAGTAGACCTTCTTAAGTTTTGAGTTCCATGAGCTGAAGTGTTTGGATTTTGATCCAAATTACCTTCAAACTCATTGTTTTCATCAAGTGTAGCAGTCTACTCTTCCAACCCAACATTAGTGTCTTCACTTTTATGAGCATCATCCCCAATAATTGGGGAATCAATAATTTTCACACTATCCCCGTGGTTGGGAGAGTGGCCACCCTTTACTATGTGACTCATGGTCACTGTTATGATTAGGTGTCACTTTCTCATCATCATTAGGAAGCTCCAGGTCATCTAAATCAAAGTAGTTTAACAGGTTTTTATCTTGACTAACATTGGATATATCAGATTTATCATATTTGCTTTTTGAAACAGAAACCTTAAAAGAAAAAATAGACTAAAAAAAACTAATGTCTCTTGAAACCAAGAATTGATTCCTATCATGACTAAAAAGCCTGTAGCCCTTTTTAGAATTAGAATAACCCATCATAACACATTTATCAGATTTGTTAGACAGTTTATCATGACTATTTAAAATAGTAGCAAAGCACAAACAACCAAACATTTTGATAAGGAAGAGAGATTAGGAAAATTATTATAAATCATTTCATAAGGGTATTTTCCATTTGACATAGAAGAAGGCAATCTGTTAATAAGAAAAGTAGCAGTTAAAATGCATTCAAACCAAAATTTCAAAGGAATTTCCCATGAAACATAAGGCACCTAGCAACATTTAGAAGGTGTCTATGTTTCCTTTCAGAAACCCCATTTTGATGTGGAGTATATGCACAAGATGTTTGGTGTAGAATCTCTCTATTATCAAAAAACTTGTTAAAAGTTTGATTAACAAATTCAGTACCATTATCACTACTAAAAATTTAATGCTTCTTTTAAATATATATTTTTATCATGTTATAAAAACATCAATGAAAGTAACAACTTCATCTTTAGACTTTATGAGATACACCTAAACAGCTCTAGTATAATCATCTACAATGGTCAAAAAATATTTGTGGCCAGAATGACTAATCACCTTATAAGGCCCCTACAAGTCAAGGTGAACAATAGCCCCCAAAAATTTAGTTCTATGGTCACTTAAAGGGAAATATTTTCTGATAGGTGTGTAAACACCCATCTTTTCTACCACTTAATTACAATAATAACCGGACCAAAACGTGTATTTTATGTCTTTTATGTCGGAATTATGCGTGGTTTGTGTTTTTGTTGTGATTTAGGATGAAAAGGTGAAAAATGGAGAAAACACGGACATTTTTACGGGCATTTATGGACTTTTATTGAAGAAAAGGATAAAAGACGAAGTCAAGAAGTCAAGAGTGCAAAAAGAACGGAAGTCCACGACCAATTCTAAGGATTTATCGAAGAAAAAGTCAAAAGACGGAAGTTTATCAAAAGCCGAAGAATTCAAGTCTATTTTATTGAAGAATTGAAAGACGAGTTCGAAGAAATCCCGAAGCCAAAAGTCCCTTAAGTCCAAGTTTAAAGAAGATTAGAAGAAAAGGACTAATGACGCAATTAATGAAGATTAATAAAAGGAGGGACTTAAACTTGTAATTAAGAAGAAAGGAAAGAGGGGAGGAAGCTTCCTTAATCCTCCCCTATAAATAGTCATTAGGATAGTCATTTCTTTCTTGTTGACTAATAGTGACAATTAGTTCTTCCATGGTTGGTGGCTTGACAAACCATTCTTCCACTTTCATTTATGCACCTTTAATTACTTGCACATTTTAAATACATGTTTTGCACCTTTAATTACCTTTAATTTCAAGTAAGTGTTTCTTTTAATTACTTGCTCCTTTACTTTATCTTGTTAATCTTCTTCTACCTTTCTTTGATTTACAAGTTTTTAACTTGTTGATTTGTTAAAGGTTTGATTTTTATGCTTTTGATTGCTTTGAATCTCTTATTTTCTAAGCTTATTTGATTTATTTTCAAGTTTATATAGTTTTTACAAAAGTTATTTTTAAATTAAAAGTTGTTTTTCTTAACGTTCATTAATTTCGTGTCTTAAAAGTTTTTAACTTTCAGTTTCGTAGCTTATTTTTACACGTTTTTACCTTAGGATTTAGTCTTGAGCTTATTAGGATTATAGCTTAATTGTTAAGCTTATTTTTGGTACTTTTCTTCGTATTCCGATTGGGTCAATCGGAAAAGGGTTTTACTTTCTGATCTGCGTGATCGGATAAGGGATTCTTCATTCCGATTGGTGGGGGCTCTGGTATTCCGATCGTAGCAAGGTAAGTGGTATTCCGATCTGGGGTTGTGACAGAATTCCGATCTGCATCCATCTTTAAACATTCCGATCGAGATGCTTGGTTGACATTCCGATCAGGGAGAGAGTGACACTATTCCGATCTGAGGTTCCGATCAGCATTCCGACGAGGGTTCCTATTATATTCCGATCAGAGGAAAGGAAATATTCCGATTGGGGAGGGTGAAACATTCCGATCAGAGTGAGTGACAGCATTCCGATCAGGGGTTTATTCATTATTCCGACAGGATTGGTTTGTTATTCCGATCGTGGTTGATCGGAATATATTCCGATTGGAGGCTATTTTCCATGTTTTGTTTTATTTTATTTTTAGTTTTCGTTTTTATTACTTGTCTAACTTTAATTCTCGTCACGCCTTTAAATTTTAGTCATTTAAACTAATTTACTTTCCGTCACGTTTTTATTTGTAGTCAATTAATCATTTTACTTCCCGTCACGTTTTTAAATATCGCACCTTTATTTTAATTAGACTTAGGTTTATTTTTCACGCTCTTTAAATACTTGCCCTTTACTTTAACGACATTTACTTTTAAGTTTTGCACATTTAAATTTAAAACCAACCAAAAAATATTCGTTTCCACCAAAATAAAACTGAGTCACATAGAAAACCTAGATCAATTCGATTAGACATACTTAAACGAACTAAATTTTCTTAATTTTTACACTAGGTAAAGCCGTGTATTATTTTCTAGTCTTCTTAGCTCTTGGTGTGAGATCTCGTATTTTCCTGGTAATTATTTTACTCGTACTCATTATTTTAATCATTGTTGGTACTTATCCGAAATTATAAATTTATTTTTATTTTATAATTCCATATTTATTTAAATCAAATGTATTTTGATTTAAAAATCACCCACGTGCATTTTTACAAACGTTTACTTGAATCAACGGAACGAGAACCGAGGGCTAAATATTTCGACTTAAAGATATTTATCTTTACATTTTATAAAGTCTAGACTGATAACGGGCACAGTAATAAATTCTTGTATTTCATATTTTTACTGTCAATTGTTTCAATGTTCGATGTTTTTGATATTTTCATTAAATGTCGCGTTAAGTCGAGTCGGGAGTCAATATTATCTTATTTTGGGTGCGTTTTAACTTTTGAGAAGTATTTTTTTACGAAACCCAAACCCCGTAAATATTCATAAAATTGACTAATAGTCATTTCCCACTTTTTAACTAAACTATTTATTTTGTGGTCCTAAAGTTTCAAAAATTTCCACAATCGTCCCTCCACTTAACTAGACATTTAAATACATTTTTCTCTTCCACTAACTCACACATAACATTTTTATTAAAGAAAAATCACATCACCTCCCCCTCCCCTTGTTTCTACCGTCCACCAACACCACCTAAATCACCTTTGATCATCAACTATTAATTTGATTCATTCAAAACTAATTAAATACCACTTCTTATTTTTGTAAGGTAATTCCAATGGTGCAAAATTTGTACACATGCATCAACTTTTGAAGTTTTGATGATTTCATGGTTAATTATGTGTTTGATAATTGTTTTTAGCATGATCATGGTTAAATTCTATGGTTTTGATGTTTAAAAGTCTAAGTTCTTGATTTTTATCTTTTGATTTTGATGCATGCAAGGGTTTAGGATGTTTAAAGATGATATTAGGAGGATTTTATGAGTGGAAAATTGATTAGATTTTGTTGAAAACATCATTTGATATGATTTTTAAAGTATCAATTTTAGGCAGAAAGTTGAGGAAGTTTTGGGTAACTTAATCTTGTTTTATTATAAAACAAATAAGATCGGATTGTAGATATTTTTCTTAGCTTTGATTTGATATAAATTAGAGCTTCCAACTCCAAACGAGTTGGAAATGGCGTTAGTTTGATTATTCATGTTCCGGGAGACGAGTATCGACACAATCTAAAATTGTTGTCGATATTTGGATCGAATCTCGGGGACTCTAAATTGAAGTTTTGAAATGTGTAACCTACTGATAATGAGGTGTTTACCTTAGAGGTCGAGTTTACTTTAAAACCCGAGTGTCAGTTTTGTAAACGGAGTCGTTTAAATAAGTTAAAACGGTTGTATGAAAAATTAACGTAAATCTATCTGGATTTTGTAACCCGAAGATGTTTCGGGCAGTGAGTCTTAGAAGTAAAAGCTTTTGACGAGCTTTTTATATGTCTTTCTATAGATGTTAAGTGAGCTTCTCAGTTAGTACCATAAACATTTGACGCGTCTAAGTGAGGTAAATCAGCCCGCACATTTGGTATGTGCCGGCATTTTTTATCGAGAGCATTGTCTAATAAAAGTATATTCTTAGATGAAGTCTAGAAGTACCCCTTGATTGGTTTTTCTCATGTGTCATAATTTTATTATGTATTCATTTATTTCAAGTGTTTTTATAAACATTTATTTCGTGTCTTCTAAACTGTCGCGTCCCGTTATCGTAGGTCTCGGATGACTTAAGGTTGCTTGATTTTCTGTTGTTTCTACTGAGCCCTCCAGTTTTCGTGTTGATTCCACTGTATAGCTAAGGTGAGTTCATAACCCCTCTAGCTACTTGTTCATAGTTTCAAAATACGGGGTGAGATTAACATGTTGGAACAGAATCTTTTAAACTGTATGCTATCCAGAACTGTATGCTATCAGATGAATTCATTGATATTATTGCTTTTAGTCTTTAGCCTTAAGTTTCCTCTCATTGATCATGAACCGTTAATTAATCCTGCTACCAAGCGCGAATGTTGTGGGTGGATCCATCGGGATTGACAATCCCCGTCCCGATTACCTTGATGCACGTACATTTGTTTATCACTTGAGTATTTAGACTGAATACTGACTAGATGAACTTACACTGAGTTAAGCTTCGGTTCATGAACTAAGTAGCAATAATATATCATGACTATGGAGAATGTACATAGTCATCCCCCCAGTACTTGTTTTTACAAAGTATATTGTGTTCCATTACTTAGCTTTCTAAACCTATGAATATCACTCAACTTTTTGTTGACGGGTTTTACATGTTTTAATCTCAGGTAATACTGCTTAATGGGCTTGGACGAGGTACCGCAGGATATTGGCAGCTTGGAAAGATCTGTGTTGTGATATGTTTATGCTTTGTTATAAATGACGTTGTTAAAGTCTGCTGATCTTTCGTTATCTTAAAACTTTAAACTATGATGTTGTGGTACTTTGTTATGTTTCAAAACTTATGGGACCGAAGTTTCTAAACTCTGATAAATTGTGATGTAATATATGTGTCTTTTATTGCGTCATTTTTGTGTCATTTATAACTCATTGTTACTTTTACCTTGACGTGTGATCCCCTCGTTGCCTAACTGTTCCATGTCAGATTTTGGGGGTCTCACGGATTGGTATCAAAGCGATGGTTATAGAGAACCGAGTCATTTTCAAAACTTGGTCTATAACTAAATATCAAGATATTTCATGCTTTACAAGTGTCAAACACAGAATCTGCCAATGTTGTTCAATATCTGCGCGGGTAACTCTCTAATCCTTATTGCTTACCGTAATTATTGTTATAATATTTCATACCTTGATTTCATTTGAAATATTACATTGGTTTCATTATGATACGTATTACCTCCATCCAAATCCCCTCTTGCTTAATATTATATATATATATATATATATATATATATATATATATATATATATATATATATATATATATATATATATATATATATATATATATATATATATATATATATATATATATATATATATATATATATATTCCACTCCTTAGTGTTGCATTCCTTGTTGACAATCAGTTATGCATATCTAAAATCTCTTCTTATTCTATTTTCTCCAATTTCATGAATCTTGAGTTTGCATACTTATACAAGTTCACACTGAATTTTGTATTGTGTTGTTTGCAGAAACATGCCGCCTACCAGAATTCCAGAGCCGATGGACCCACGAGATCCCGCCGGGCTACTATGGGGAGAGTTATTGTAAAAAGGGTAAAGAAAGCTGTTGCTGAATACGAAAAGAGCCGAGAGACTCAAACTAAAGCTGAATATTCTTCAAGCACAAAAGGATGTTCACACAAGACCTTCATGTCTGGAAAACCCCACTCCTTCAAAGGGACCGAAGGTGTCGTTGGTTTGACACGATGGTTTGAAAAGATGGAGAAAGTATTTGGAACTTGCAAGTGTGTTGAAGAGGATAAGGTAATTTATGTTGCTAGTACTTTGGAAGGTATTGCACTTACCTGGTGGAATGGAAATATTAAAACCTTAGGTCTTGATAATGCAACCCAAATCCCTTGGAGCGAGTTCAAAACAATGATGACAACTGAGTACTGCCTTGAGACTGAGATAGCTCGGATGGAACACGAGCTATGGAACTTACAAATGAAGAATGATGACATTGAAGCCTACACTAATAGGTTTCATGAGTTGGCCTTAATGTGTCCTGAAATGGTTCCAGACGAGAAGAAGAAAATAAAAAAGGTATGTCAAGGGCTTTCCTGAAAGGATTAAACGACACATTACTTCATCAAAACCCTCTTCCCTACATGAAGCAGTAAACATGGCTCGTCTATTGGTCGAGCAGTCTGTAGAAGGTAAAGCTGCTAAGTTAGATGCTGATAACAAACGTAAATGGGAGGATAATAAAGGAAACAATCAAGGGAACAATCAGGGCAATAACCGAAACAAAAACCGAGGTAACAATAGAAACTCCAACAGAAACAGTAACCGACAAGCCAACAAGAGACAAGAGACAACAACCATATATGAAGTTGCTCCTGCTGTTTTTGCTGCTCCTGCTGTTCCTGCTACTCCTGATGCTCCTGTTACTCTTGCTGCTCCTATTGCTCCTGCTACTCCTGCTAGCAGACGAGGTTATACTAGGAATCTGCCTAAGTGTGATCGATGTAGTTGGCATCACCCTGTCGGTGTGTGTCCTACTAGATGCACAGTTTGTAATAGGTTTGGCCATAAGGAAGGAATCTATAATGTGGTGTGATATGGCTGTGGTGAAAAAGGTCATTACCAGAATAGGTGTCCAAAGGCTAAGGATCCGCAGAACGATGTAGCTCGAGGTAGAGTGTATCATGTGGGAAATAACGCTCAGCAGAATCCTCAGGTGGTTACGGGTACGTATATTCTTAACGATCATTATGTTAGTGTTTTATTCAATTCCGGTGCTGAGAAGAGTTTCGTGTCTTCTGCTTTCACTCCTTTCATTGATATTACTCCTTCTGCTTAGACACTAGTTATGAAGTAGAATTAGCAGACGGTAAGATTGTTAGTACCAATACAGTCTTGCGTGGCTGTACCCTTGATTTGCTTGGTCATTTGTTTTTAATCGACCTTTTACCGACGCGTCTCGTCGGTTTTGATGTTATTGTTAGTATGGATTGGTTAGCGTCTCATCGTGCTGTCATTGTTTGTTCTGAGCGAATCTTGCGTATTCCTCTTTCTTCGGGTAAAATCTTAGAACTTCGCGGTGAGAAGTCGGATGACAATGCGAATTCTCTTCTTTCTATCAAGGCTGATCAGAAAAAGCTTGATGACATTTGTATCGTTTGTGAATTTCCTAGAGTTTTCTTAGACGCCTTGCCAGGATTACCTCCTATGCGTGCAGTTGAATTCCGTATCGATCTTATTCCGGGTGCACTGCCTGTTGCCAAATCGCCTTATCGTTTAGCCCCGTCTGATATGAATGAATTATCGAATCATCTTAAGGAATTACAATAGAAAGGTTTCATCAGACCGAGTCATTCACCGTGGGGAGCGCCTGTGCTCTTTGTTAAGAAAAAGGATGGTGCAATGAGAATGTGTATAGACTATAGGGAATTGACTAAGATGACAATCAAGAATCGTTACCCTCTCCCTTGTATAGACGACTTATTTGACCAATTGCAAGGTGCGTGCTGCTTTTCCAAGATAGATCTTCGTTCAGGTTATCATCAGTTAAGAGTACATGAAAGTGACATCTCCAAAACCGCATTCAAAACTCGTTATGGACACTTTGATTTTACCGTTATGCCATTCGGTCTTACCAATGCTCCTGTCGTTTTTATGGATCTAATGAACCGTGTTTGCAAACCCTACCTTGTTAAGCTTGTTATAGTTTTTATTGACGACATCCTCATTTACTCGAAATCAGAAAAAGATCATGAAAATCATCTTAGAATAATCTTAAGTCTTTTGGAGAAAGAAAAGTTGTATGCCAAATTTACTAAGTGTGAATTTTGGTTGAAAGAGGTTCAGTTTTTAGGACACGTGGTAAATCAGGATGGTATACACGTGGATCCTAGTAAAGTTGAAGCAGTTAATAATTGGAAATCTCCTAAATCGCCTACTGAGGTCCGTTCATTTCTCGGGTTAGCTGGATATTATCGCAGATTTATCGAAAACTTCTCCAAGATTGCTAAGCCTTTAACCCTGCTTAAACAAAAGAACAAGGAATACATTTGGAATGAAGATCAAGAGCAAGCCTTTTGCTTATTAAAGGAAAAATTGTGTAATGCCCCAGTGTTAACACTTCCTGACAGACCAGACGATTTTGTTGTTTATTGTGATGCATCCCATCAAGGTTACGGTTGTGTCTTAATGCAGCAAGGAAAAGTAATTGCTTATGCCTCCAGACAACTTAAAACCCATGAACAGAACTATACTACTCACGATTTGGAGTTAGGTGCAGTAGTATTCGCCTTGAAAATATGGAGACATTATCTTTATGGGACGAAAAGTGTAATATACACTGATCATAAGAGCCTCCAATATATCTTTAACCAGAAGGACTTGAACATGTGACAAAGACGTTGGTTAGAACTTCTTAGCGACTATGAAAGTGAAATTAAGTATCACCCAGCGAAGGCTAATGTTGTAGCTGATGCCCTAAGTCGAAAGGAAAGACTTAAACCTAGGAGAGTGCGTGCTATGAGCATAACCATTCAATCTAGCCTCAAGGCTAAGATTTTAGAAGCACAGCAAGAAGCTGCAAAGGACTTTAAGGCTCCAGCAGAATTGTTGCGAGGGTTAGATGCTCAGTTTGAAAGGAAAGAAGATGGAACCATTTACTTTGTTGGACGATTATGGATTCCATTGGTTGGAGGATTAAGAAAGGTAATAATGGACGAAGCTCATGCTTCAAGATATTCGATTCACCCTGGTGCAGACAAGATGTACTACGATTTAAGGGATATTTACTGGTGGCCAGGTATGAAAAAGGACATAGCAGAATACGTTAACAAGCGTCTAACTTGTTTAAAGACTAAAGCAGTACATCAGAAACCCTCAGGTCTTTTACAACTACCAGAAGTCCCAGAATGGAAATGGGAAAAGATTACAATGGACTTAGTCACAAAGCTGCCTAGAAGCAGTGGTGTTTTTGATGCAATTTGGGTAATTGTTGATAGATTAACCAAATCTGCTCACTTCCTTCCTATCCGTGAGGATTTTTAAAACTGATAGATTGGCTCGAATCTACATCAATGAGATTGTTTCAAAGCACGGAGTGCCAATATCGATTATTTCTGATAGGGATGGTCGTTTTGCATCTCAATTCTGGAAAGCACTTCAAAAGGCGTTGGGTACGCAAGTATTAATGAGTACAACATATCACCCAGAAACGGATGGACAAAGTGAACGCACTATTCAGACTCTGGAAGACATGCTGCGAGCATGTGTTATGGATTTTGGTGGTAGCTGGGACACTCATATACCTTTGGTCGAATTTTCATATAACAATAGTTATCATAAAAGTGTCAAGTGTTCACCATTCGAGGCTTTGTACGGACGCAAGTGCAGATCACCAGTGATATGGAACGAAGTAGGTCAAAGTCAACTGATAGGGCCTGAACTAGTTTTAGAAACTACAGACAAGATTGTACAGATTAGGGAAAGACTGAAAACTGCTAGAAGTCGTCAAAAGAGTTACGCAGACAAAAGACGCAGACCTCTTGAGTTTCAAGTCGGAGACCGTGTGCTGTTACGAGTATCTCCATGGAAGGGTATTGTGAGGTTTGGTTAAAGAGGAAAACTTCCGCCACATTTTGTAGGACCATTCGAGATCGTCGAGCGTATTGGTTCGGTAGCTTATCGACTGAAGTTACCCCAGGAGTTAAGTTGTGTTCACGATGTATTCCATGTTTCCAATCTTAAGAAATGCTTAGCCGAATCAGATGTTCAGATACCGTTAGAAGAAATAAGGGTGGACGAGAAAATGTACTTCATTGAAGAACCAATAGAGATCGTGGATCGCCAAGTCAAGAAGTTGAAACGTAGTTGGATTCCTATCGTTAAAGTTCGTTGGGATTCACGTCGGGGTGCTGAGTTCACTTGGGAAAGTGAAGAGCAGTTCAAGACTAAGTATCCCCATCTGTTCTCGTCTTCTTCTTCCATTTCCAGTTAAACTCTGAGGGACCAGAGTTCCTTTAGGGGGGAAGACTGTGAGATCTCGTATTTTCCTGGTAATTATTTTACTCGTATTCATTATTTTAATCATTGTTAGTACTTATCCGAAATTATAAAATTGCTTTTATTTTATAATTCCATATTTATTTAAATCAAATATTTTGATTTAAAAATCACCCACGTGCATTTTCACAAACGTTTACTTGAATCAACGGAACGAGAACCGAGGGCTAAATCTTTCGACTTAAAGATATTTATCTTTACATTTTATTAAGTCTAGACTGATAACGGGTACAGTAATAAATTCTTGTATTTTATAGTTTTACTGTCGATTGTTTCAATGTTCGATGTTTTCGATGTTTTCTTTAAATGTCGCGTTAAGTCGAGTCGGGAGTCAATATTATCTTATTTTGGGTGCGTTTTAACGTTTGAGAAGTATTTTTTTTACGAAATCCGAACCCCGTAAATATTTGTAAAATTGACTAATAGTCATTTCCCACTTTTTAACTAAACTATTTATTTTGTGGTCCTAAAGTTTCAAAAATTGCCACAATGGTCCCTCCACTTAACTAGACATTTAAATACATTTTTCTCTTCTACTAACTCACACATAACATTTTTAATAAAGAAAAATCACATCACCTCCCCTCCCCTTGTTTCTACCGTCCACCAACACCACCTAAATCACCTTTGATCATCAACTATTAATTTGATTCATTCAAAACTAATTAAAGACCAATTCCTATTTTTGTAAGGTGATTCCAATGGTGCAAAATTTGTACACATGCATCAACTTTTGAAGTTTTGATGATTTCATGGTTGATTATGTGTCTGATCATTGTTTTTAGCATGATCATGGTTAAATTCTATGGTTTTGATGTTTAAAAGTCTAAGTTCTTGATTTTTATCTTTTGATTTTGATGCATGCAAGGGTTTAGGATGTTTAAAGATGATATTAGAAGGATTTAATGAGTGGGAAATTGATTAGATTTTGTTGAAAACATCATTTGATATGATTTTTAAAGTGTCAATTTTAGGCAGAAAGTTGAGGAAGGTTTTGGGTAACTTAATCTTGTTTTATTATTAAACAAATAAGATAGAATTGTAGATATTTTTCTTAGCTTCGATTTGATATAAATTAGAGCTTCCAACTCCAAACGAGTTGGAAATGGCGTTAGTTTGATTATTCGTGTACCGGGAGACGAGTATCGACACAATCTAAAATTGTTGTCGATATTTGGATCGAATCTCGGGGACTCTAAATTAAAGTTTTGAAATGTGTAACCTACTGATAATGAGGTGTTTACCTTATAGGTCGAGTTTACTTTAAAACCCGAGTGTCGGTTTTGTAAACGGAGTCGTTTAAATAAGTTAAAACGGTTGTATGAAAAATTAACGTAAATCTGCCCGAATTTTGTAATCCGAAGATGTGTCGGGCAGTGAGTCTTAGAAGTAAAAACTTTTGACGAGATTTTTATATGTCTTTCTATATATGTTAAGTGAGCTTCTCAGTTAGTACCATAAACATTTGACGCGTCTAAGTGAGGTAAATCAGCCCGCACATTTGGTATGTTCTGGCAGTTTTTATCGAGAGCATTGTCTAATAAAAGTATGTTTTTAGATGAAGTCTAGAAGTACCCCTTGCTTGATTTTTCTCATGTGTCATAATTTTATTATGTATTCATTTATTTCAAGTGTTTTTATAAACATTTATTTCGTGTCTTCTAAACTTTCGCGTCCCGTTATCGTAGGACTCAGATGACTTAAGGTTGCTTGATTTTCTGTTGTTTCTACTGAGCCCTCTAGTTTTCGTGTTGATTCCACTATATAGCTAAGGTGAGTTCATAGCCCCTCTACGTACTTGTTCATTGTTTCAAAATACGGGGTGAGATTAACATGTTGGAACACAATCTTTTAAACTGTATGCTATCCAGAATTGTATGCTGTCAGATGAATTCATTGATATTATTGCTTTTAGTCTTTAGCCTTAAGTTTCCTCTCATTGATCATGAACCGTTAATTAATCCTGCTACCAAGCGCGAATGTTGTGGGTGGATCCACCGGGATTGACAATCCCTGTCCCGATTACCTTGATGCATGTACATTTGTTTATCACTTAAGTATTTAGGCTGAATACTGACTAGAGGAACTTACACTGAGTTAAGCTTCGGTTCATGAACTAAGTCGCAATAATATATCATGACTATGGAGAATGTACATAGTCATCCCCCCAATACTTGTTTTTACAAAGTATATTGTGTTCCATTACTTAGCTTTCTAAACCTATGAATATCACTCAACTTTTTGTTGACGGGTTTTACATGTTTTAATCTCAGGTAATACTGCTTAATGGGCTTGGACGAGGTACCGCAGGATGTTGGCAGCTTGGAAAGATATGTGTTGTGATATGTTTATGCTTTGTTATAAATGACGTTGTTAACGTCTTCCGCTGATCTTTCGTTATCTTAAAACTTTAAACTATGATGTTGTGGTACTTTGTTATGTTTCAAAACTTATGGGACCGAAGTTTCTAAACTCTGATAAATTGTGATGTAATATATGTGTCTTTTATTGCGTCATTTTTGTGTCATTTATAACTCACTGTTACTTGTACCTTGACGTGTGATCCCCTCGTTGCCTAACTGTTCCATGTCAGATTTTGGGGGTCTCACACTTGGCACACTTCACAATAGTCAAACTTATCATTTTTATTGATTTTCTAATACTCTTTAAAACATCTAAAGCAGGATCTGCAGGATGGCCAAGTCTACAGTACCAGCGATAGTAAGAGAGAGAATAGGTAGTGATAGTTTTACTATAATTACACTTAATACCTTTAGTATCTAAGTAGTACAAACTACCACACTGATTACCAATCCCTAGAACATTTCTTAGATTCAAATCTTGGTTCAAAAATAAACATTTATTCTCATCAAACACAACAAAATTTTTATTATTCTTAGCAAGCTTATGCATAGATTTCAAACTGACACAATACTCAAGTTTAACTAAAACATCAAACAAGACTAACCTATTAGCCAACGTAAGATTTAAAATTTTTGATATGAAAGCTTCAATTCTATTTGGATGAGAAACTTTGATTTTAATATGAGCTATGTCATAAATACTATCTAATTCCTTTTCATTATTAGTCATGTGTTGATTAGCCCCTCAGTTAATAACTTTCCCATGTTGAGTCAATTTAGACTGAATATTGGTGTTAAAACAAAAAACCTTTGAAAATTATCATTAAAAACTTTGCTAGAGTTGAAGTAAGTACTTTCCATATTGGCTTGTACATTTCTTTTAGAGCCATTACTTTATTAATAAGAGATAGTAAGGTGGCGAGTTGTTCCTCAGAAAACACATAATTAGAGTTGGTACCCACAGAGTTATTAGAAACATTCTTCCCTTTAGAGTTTTGACCAGGTTTTTTCTTCCCCAAATCATTTGGATATCCAATAATTTTAAAACACCTTTCAATAGTATGCCTATTATACCTATAATTTTCACACACCAACTCAGAATTTCCATTGGGTCTATAATTTTTAGGTTTGACAGTTGTATTAGGTGTAGGGGTATGACTATTATTACATTTAAATCCACCAGAGTTAAAACTCTGGTTTCTTTGAAAAACATTTCTAGCATGCCCATTAGATAAGAAAGAAGATATCTAAGTCCTCTAAGAGGATCCAGACACATTTCCAAATGCAACTCTATGATACTCCTCACTGGATATGATAACATAATCCCCTTTAACATCTAGTAAAATCTCTATAGAGAGAATAGAACTTCTTATAGTCATATAAGAGTCATCAAGTCCTATTAAGAATTGCATTAATTTCAACAACTTGTTATGATTCTTTAACTTATTAATGGCAGTGAACACATAATTCAGTAGCTCAACCATAGCATCATCTTGTTTCCACAAAGCATTCAAACTATGATAATAATGAGATAAGTTAAAACCATTTTGCTTCAAGGTGTTAATCTTATGAAGAAGACTAAAAATAACAAACCCATCAACTTTATGATAGGTTTCTCTCAAATCATTCCAAACATGTTTAGCCTTTTTTGAAAAAATCTGACCAAGAAAAAGTCCTTCAAATATAGAGTTAAGAATCCAACCTAACGCCACAACATTGACTCTGTCCCATTGTTTTCCCAAAATTTCATCAATAGTTGACCTTTTACAAGTTCTATTATTTTTTTTGAAAGGCCAATAGATACAAGTTCCATTAATAAAACCAATTTTATTTTTTCCTTCTAAAGCAAGCAACATAGCATTAGACAAAACTTGATAATTTCTAGTCCCTTTAAGTTTAACAGATATAACAGTTAATGTGGCAGAGTCATTAGGGTGAAGATGTAAAGGGTCACTAATATCAAGTTTGCTAATCAAAGTCAGAGAGTCACCCCTAACTTGTTTAGTGTTTGTGTCATCATGTTCATATATGGTGAGAACATAAAAGAAGTGACAAACAAGAAAAAAACTTAATAAGTTCCCACAAATTTCCTAGGCTTCCAAACCACTCAAGGGTGGTAGGTCAAGGGCAAGGCAAAGATTAAGGGTCTAGATAAGCAAACAAAATCAACTAGTAAAAGACAACCCAACAAAGAGAGTAAACAAAAAATATCCACAATCAACAAAGATAGCTAACCACACAAGAGAGAGTAAATAAATAAGCAACAAAAGAGTAATAGATGGAATAGAGGTGTTATGGAGCATGCAAACAAAAGCAGAATTGATATTTTTCTCCTAGATTCACTTAGTCTAGGATGAAATAAAACCTCCACTCCAAACCCTAATTTAAGAAAATTAGGGATAACCATAAAATCCAACAGATCTATACAATATATATATATATATATCGAATCAACCTCCTGCACCAAAACAAGGGTTAGGAAACAAGATATTATCAAAACCCTTGAAAATTTTTGAAACCCTAAATTTGTTTCCACAAAATTATAAAGAGAATATGAATAAATATTATCGATCTGACTATTTCAATAGTAGATCTACCCAAAAAAGGTTTCAATTTAAAAACCCCTGAATGTTTTCGAAACCTTAAAAAATAAGTTTTATGATTTCAGAGAAACCTGTCTCTAATACCATGTAGAAAAACAACTGATATGTGTGTAAACACACATCTTTTCTACCACTTAATTACAATAATAACCGAGCCAAAACGTGTATTTTATGTCTTTTATGTCGGAATTATGCGTGGTTTGTATTTTTGTTGTGATTTAGGACGAAAAGGTGAAAAGTGGAGAAAACACGGGCATTCACGGGCATTTACGGACTTTTATTAAAGAAAAAGATGAAAGACGAAGTCAAGAAGTCAAGAGTGCAAAAAGAACGGAAGTCCAAGACCAATTCTGAAGATTTATCGAAGAAAAAGTCAAAAGACGGAAGTTCACTTAAAGCCGAGGAACTCAAGTCTTATTTATCGAAGAATTAAAAGACGAGTCCAAAGAAATCCCGAGGCAAAAGTCATCAAATTCCAAGATTAACAAAAAGATTAAGAAGGAAGGACTTAAGGGCGCAATTAAGCAGAAAGGAAGGAGGGGAGGAAGCTTCCTCTAACCATCCCCCTAATCACCTATAAATATTTCCCATTTTCACTCATTTGTTTTTGTTGGCTAGATTGACAAACTAGTTCTTCCACCTTTATTTTATGCACCGTTAATATCTTGCACCTTTAATTTCATGTCATGCACTTTATTTACCATTTAATTTCAAGTAAGTGTTTCTTTTAATTCTTGCACCTTTACTTTATATTGTTGATCTCATTCTACCTTTCTTTAATCTTTGATTTATATGCTTTTTGTCTTGTTGATTTGTTTAAAGATTACATTTTTATGCTTTTGATTGTTTTAAATTATTTATTTTCATAGCTTATTTTGTTTATTGTCAAGTTTATATAGTTTTTATAAAAGTTATTTTCGTATAAAAAGTTGTTTTTCTTAAAGCTTATTCATTTCGTGTCTTTAAAGTTGTTAAATTTCAGTTTAGTAGCTTATTTTCATACGGTTTACCTTAGGATTTTCGTCTTGTGCTTATTTGAGTTTAGCTTATTTTTCTAGCTTAATTTTGTGTACTTTCCTTCATATTCCGACCTGACAAATCGGAAAAGGGAATTACATTTTGATTGGGGTGATCGGATAAGGGTTTTAACATTCCGATTTGAGGCTTTGTACATTCCGATTGGTGAGTAAGCTGGTATTCCGATTAGGGGAGGGTAAGTGGGTATTCCGATCAGATTAAGTGACATATTCCGATTGGTGCCCTTTGCCTCATTCCGATCGAGGTGTTGATTGGATATTCCGATCACTGGTTCCGATCAGCATTCCGACCAGATCTCTTCCATATTCCGATCAAGGTGAGTCTACATTCCGACCAGGTAGGTTTGGGGTATTCCGATTGGGCTATTAGTGACAGCAATTCCGATTGGTATTCCGACGACAACATTCCGATCAGGTCAGGGTAAGGCTGATCGGAATATATTCTGATTGGGGGTTATTTTTCTCTAGTTAACTTTGTTTATTTTTCTTAGTTTACATTTTAATACTTGTCTAATTTTAATTTCTGCCACGCTTTTAATTCTTGTCATTTTACTTTTCAAAGTTTTAAATATCGTACCTTACTTTTAATTAGACATTAGATTTAGATTTATTTTCACGCCACTTTATTTTAACACTATTTTACTTCAATTGTTTTGCACATTTTCATATACTACAACGACAACACTTTTGTTTCCACCAAAATGAAACTGAGTCACATAGAGAACCTAGATCAATTCGATTAGACCAACACAACGAACTTTAATTTTTACACGGGTGTCAAAATCCGTGTATCAAATGGCGCCGCTGCCGGCTCTTTTCGTAAAGATTAACGGTTTTCTGTGAGAGACGCGTTGCTTTTTAGGATCCGTTCACTTGTGAGCGTTACTTTTCTTGCATAAAAAATTAAAAAAATCATAAAAATTAAAAATTTCAAAAATCCAAAAAGATTTTGTTTTTATTGTGTATATATATTCTCTTTGTGTTTGGTTTCTTTTTCTTTTGCATTTTCAGGTGTATGCGTACTAGATCTTCTAATTATCAAGAGCCCTAGACTCAAGAAGATTTAAGTATGGCAGGTGTTAACAACAACAATAATCCACCACACCTAAATAATAACAACAATGTTCTTCCACAGCCCGATCTTCGGACCATGGAGGAGCTTTGTCAACCTACCATGTTTGGACGAGGAGGACCGATTGCGCCGATGCAAATCAACGCTCCTGAGTTTTTGTTGAAGCACCACATGATTCAGTAAGTACAAACAAACCCATTCAGTGGATTGCCTGATGATGATGCCAACAAACACCTCGACAAGTTCATTACAATCACCCAAAGCATGAAGTTGGCTGGTGCCACAATGGATGAGCTTCGCCTACAACTCTTTCCACATACTTTATTACATCATGCCGAGAAATGGTTTGATCGTCTCCCGAAGAATTCTATTCACACTTGGGATGACATGACTCAACGCTTTTTGTCGCGCTACTTTCCACCATCCATGGTCACTAGCCTTCGCAATCAAATCAGCGGTTTTATGCAAGATCCTGATGAATCTCTTTTTGATGCTTGGGAAAGATATAATGTCTTGATTGATCGTTGTCCAAACCATAACATTCTCCCTGTGACCTTAATTGATACTTTCTACAACGGATTGACTTTTCGAGATCGTGATACGATTAATGCAGCCGCCGGTGGCACATTCATGAAAAGGAGACCCGAGGAGTGTAGAGAGCTTATTAAGAACATGACTACTCACCACAAAAACTGGGATTCCTCTGCTTCTTCAAGGAACAACCCGAGAGTCAATGTTTCTTCCACCTCAGCAAACCCTGATATGACCGAACTCACCCGTGTGCTGACTGAAATGAGCAGAAGTATGCAACTCTTGGCTTCAAACCAACAACCACAACAAGTTATAGCTGTTGCTACTCCTTGTGAAACATGCGGCGGTCCTCACTCATACACCGATTGTCCTTCAACTCAAGGAAATCCGGAAAACGTGTATGCAGCTTATGGTAATTATTCACCGGAAAATTACCAAGCTTGACCTCAAGGGGATAGAAATTTGCTGAGTTACCGATCCAACAACTACCTTTCACCCGGTTTTTCTCCTCAAAACCAAAACCCCGCTAACAACTACACTAGAAGCAACCAAATCCCACCAAGAGCTTCTAATCCTTATCACCCACCCACTCAACAAGCCCCACCCATTAACCCTGATGTTGAAGCCATCATGAGAACCCAAGGTGTGCAAATCAAGAATCTGCAGAGCCAAATTATCAATCTTAAAGGAGATATTACCAAGCAAGGAAATGAGATAAGATCCGAGCTTCGAGATAATATTCAATCCTCCTTCAGCAATCAAACCAATGATTTGAAGAATATGCTTGCTAGTTTCTTGCCCGCCGCTCAACCTTCTTCTTCGAGTTCTCTACCTTCAAACACCGTCACTAATACGCGAGCCAATGTGAGTGCTATTACTACGCGTAGTAGAATTACCATTGTCGATCCACCAATCCCACCCCCATCATCTACACCTCCTCCACCACCATGTATCCCTACTCCTCCTACACCTAGTATTAGTGCACCATTACCGTCTCCGCCTCGACGTGATGAAGTTCCCACGAATGACCCTTCAACATCTCAACCTTTACCTACACCTGCACCTTCACCAACCAAACCCAATATCCCTTATCCCTCTCGTTTAGGCAAGACCAAAATGCTAACCAAGGAGGACTCCGAAGTGACACGCTATGTGAAGATGATTTCTCAAATGAACTTTAACATTAGCTTTCTTGAAGCACTTGTCCACATGCCCAAATTTGTTAAAGCATTTAAGGAATTGCTTAACAAGAAGGATAAGTTGATTGAGCTCGCCAAAACACGCTTAAATGAACACTGCTCGACAATTATTCTTAAAGAGCTTCCAGAAAAGCTTGGAGATCCCGTTCGTTTTGTGTTTCCTTGCATGTTCAACAAAACTGAAGAATTTACTGCCCTTGCTGATCTCGGGGCCAGTATTAATTTGATGCCTTTGATTGTTTGTAAAACACTATCATTGCCCGACCTCACTCCAACAAAGATGACTCTTGAACTTGCAAATTGCACTCTCGCTTACCCCGTTGGTATAGCTGAAGACGTGCTCATCAAAGTTGGCACATTTACTTTCCCGGTCGACTTTGTCGTTGTTGATTATGAAATGGACCCTCGTATTCCTTTAATACTTGGTCGGCCATTCTTGAGAACCGGACGAGCTTTAGTGGATGTTGCCGAAGGTGAGTTAATCTTAAGAGTCGGGGATGATTCACAAGTTTTTGAAATGGGGAAGCTTACAGGCAAATCCTTTGGAGGACGAGAATCTGTGAATATGGTTAATGTGCTCGATGACTTTGTCGTTTACAACAATCCTCTATTCGAGTCTTGCGATGATAATCCACTTTTTGAAGATGATGTGGATGATTCTCTCCCCAATTTGGAACCTTCTCCCATTTATGATTCTCCACCGGTCTTTGATGCTTATGATGATGATTCTAGCTCAGACTTGGATGATTATGATGACCTTACTTCTGAGTATCCGGACATGCCCACCTTTGATGATTTTGAGGATGCTGATACTCTTTTGAGCGATTCTTCTACTGATGACATTGCACCTACATTTGATGAAGATCCTCCACCATCACTCGATCCTACTTTACCGATTACTCATTTGAGGAAGACTTCTCTGCATTTCTTAATACTTACTTCCCGCATGAGAGTGATGCTCCTCCTTATGATTTTGAAGATTATCGTTTTGATCCTACTTTGGATTTGAAGAAAATTCTGTCAAAGGAGAAGAAACCGGTCGACACCAATATCCGTTGCACATATGATTTGACACCTCTTTGTCCCCCTTTTGAGGACGAGGTTGTGCTTCTTTCCGGATCTTCTTCACACTCGGCTGAGCCTGAGTGCTATTTTCCCCTAAAGGAAAAGGTGTTCGACCCCGGTATCTATATTATGCAGCCATCTCAGTATCCACCTGATGAAATAAAAGGAAAAATCTTTGGCACTATTGAAGACATGCTTGCACCTCACCATACTTGCTCCCACCGTTCTCCATCTTTGCTTAAGGGAACCTTGCCTACTCTTCTTTGGCTTGCCTTGTTCGCCTTAAGCCTATGCTACTTGATGGACGAAAACTATGTCTTTGACCCTGGTGGATACGTTTCATGCTTCTTCCTATGATGATCAAGGTCGAGTCAGGCTCACGACTCGGTTAACAAAAATCAAGCGCTTCTTGGGAGGCAACCCATGCATCTATCTTTTCGCTTTCTTTATCATAAGTGTAGGGGAGACCCGTTGGTGTTTGATCTCTCCTCTCTTCTACTAATCAGGGATTCGAGCTTCAATGATCCACTCTTGAAGATTCTTGACGACCCGTGATTCCGTGTTCTACTTCTTCCCGGTTCTATCCTAAACTCTTTTCGATTCACTATTTTATATTTTCCAATATTAAAATAGGAATCTCTTTAGTTTTCTTTCCCTTAACGAGATTTAAACAACGTGCATAGTGTCCTAAGTGTAGGGGAGTTTACTCCCACATGCTTAAACATTGAGGACAATGTTTATGTTAAGTGTAGGGGGGACTTCTATCGAAGTTAAGTGGCCTTTTCCTTGTATTTGTCCTCATTTTAACCGGAAAATCAATTTTTTGACATTTTTCAAAATTTTTGATCTATTTTGGCCTATTAGTTTTACCTTTGTATAGTTATTTTCTTTCCTTATTAGAATAAATTTTTAATAAAGTGGTTTTAATTTTCAAACGTTGTGAATCTTTTGACTCAACCCGAGTTTACTTATCTAAGTTACTCTAGCTAGTATCCTTAACGTGTTTAAATCAAGTTTTGCTAGGCTTTTATATAAGGAGCTATAAAACGCGAAGGTCTTAACTCTCACGGGTTAAGAAAAAGAACTTTTCGCAAGTTCCTATAATTGATCCTAGAGAGTCGTTTATCAAGGGAACTTTAAAATGCGATTTCTAAAACTTGAAAAAGTCTAAGAATTTGCAAGATCCTATAGGCGACTCGAAAACCCAAAGCTTTGATTTAATAGGCTAAGCATCTACGAGTCTCATTCCTTGAGATTTTAAATTATGGAGAACGAGAGATGATAGAGTCAATTATAAGTTTGATATTCTTTCGTGAATTTATGTGAGTTAATTATAAGCCTATTCTCCCTTCGCTTGTTAATAAATTTATTTGCAATAAATAAGGTTGTACGATTTAAAAGGTTACTTAGTTTCTAGCCCAAGATCGTTTAAAAGTTGCTCGGTATGGATTAGAGTTCATAGCCAAGGCATAACTTATTGAAGCGGGATGCAAAGATTGGCGAGTCCAAAAAGGTCCTGACAAGGCATGAGGGCTATATTTTGTTGCTAAAGATCCAAAGTGATGTGAAGAATCATTTATCGAAAATCAATATGAAGGATCGAGACACAAGACGAAAAGCAAAAACTCCCCAAAGTCATGGAGAAGTGTATCCGAAAAGACCCTAACAAGGTATAAGGATAAATAGATCCAAGTCATAAAAGGAGACAGATCGTTGTATATCAAAGTCCAAAATAAAGATTGAAGAAAAATGAAGAAGTCGTGGTCCAAGTATGTATCTCTCAAAACTTCAAGTGAATAAATTCCTATATGAAGAGAAGACCATTATTTCATGAACGTCTCTCAAGGTTTGAAGTATGAAGTCGCTGCCAAATATCGGCCCGAGAAAGGTCTCAAATCGCGAAGCGAGTTATGCCAAGATATGAACTTTATGAGGTCCCGAGAAGCAGTTTTTAAAGATTTTATCCTTTAGCTAACTATTGATTAAATCGTTCACTTTATTTTCAGACTAAATAACTATCGAAATAGGTCAAACAATGCATTCGTGATCATTCAAGACAAATAATAAAATAAAAGAGAAACCCATAGGAATAAGGGAGTCTAAGTGAGTAATTGGCCCACATGAGTTCGTAATAGTTTACTAACTTATAATAACAGTGATCTCGTTTTTAAGCTTGGTTTGGAGAAAGTGAAAACTTGAGGATGATGACTATTCATGACATTTCCAAAACCCAAGGTATGCTTTTGATTTCTTTATTTCTTTTACTTTGAATGTTTATAGTTTTCTATCTTTTTAAATAAAGGCCAACATGGATTGATTATGATGAAAAATGTAAACTTGCTTTGTAACTAATGCATTGCATGAGGACATTGCAATGGTCAAGTGTAGGGGATTTGATATGTGTGTAAACACACATCTTTTCTACCACTTAATTACAATAATAACCGAGCCAAAACGTGTATTTTATGTCTTTTATGTCGGAATTATGCGTGGTTTGTGTTTTTGTTGTGATTAGGACGAAAAGGTGAAAAGTGGAGAAAACACGGGCATTCACGGGCATTTACGGACTTTTATTGAAGAAAAACATGAAAGACGAAGTCAAGAAGTCAAGAGTGCAAAAAGAACGGAAGTCCAAGACCAATTCTGAAGATTTATCGAAGAAAAAGTCAAAAGACGGAAGTTTACTTAAAGCCGAGGAACTCAAGTCTTATTTATCGAATAATTAAAAGACGAGTCCAAAGAAATCCTGAGCCAAAAGTCATCAAATTCCAAGATTAACAAAAAGATTAAGAAGGAAGGACTTAAGGGCGCAATTAAGAAGAAAGGGAGGAGGGGAGGAAGCTTCCTCTAACCATCCCCCTAATCACCTATAAATACTTCCCATTTTCACTCATTTGTTTTTGTTGGCTAGATTGACAAACTAGTTCTTCCACCTTTATTTTATGCACCTTTAATTACTTGCACCTTTAATTTCATGTCTTGCACTTTATTTACCATTTAATTTCAAGTAAGTGTTTCTTTTAATTCTTGCACCTTTACTTTATATTGTTGATCTCATTCTACCTTTCTTTAATCTTTGATTTATATGCTTTTTGTCTTGTTGATCTGTTTAAAGATTACATTTTTATGCTTTTGATTGTTTTAAATCATTTATTTTCATAGCTTATTTTGTTTATTTTCAAGTTTATATAGTTTTTATAAAAGTTATTTTCGTATAAAAAGTTGTTTTTCTTAAAGCTTATTCATTTCGTGTCTTTAAAGTTGTTAAATTTCAGTTTAGTAGCTTATTTTCATACGGTTTACCTTAGGATTTTCGTCTTGTGCTTATTTGAGTTTAGCTTATTCTTCTAGCTTAATTTTGTGTACTTTCCTTCGTATTCCGACCTGACAAATCGGAAAAGGGAATTACATTCCGATTGGGGTGATCGAATAAGGGTTTTAACATTCCGATTTGAGGCTTTGTACATTCCGATTGGTGAGTAAGCTGGTATTCCGATCAGGGGAAGGTAAGTGGGTATTCCGATCATATTAAGTGACATATTCCGATTGGTGCTCTTTGCCTCATTCCGATCGAGGTGTTGATTGGATATTCCGATCACTGGTTCCGATCAGCATTCCGACCAGATCTCTTCTATATTCCGATCAAGGTGAGTCTACATTCCGACCAGGTAGGTTTGGGGTATTCCGATTGGGCTATTGGTGACAGCAATTCCGATTGGTATTCTGACGACAACATTCCGATCAGGTCAGGGTAAGACTGATCGGAATATATTCCGATTGGGGGTTATTTTTCTCTAGTTAACTTTGTTTATTTTTCTTAGTTTACATTTTAATACTTGTCTAATTTTAATTTCTGCCACGCTTTTAATTCTTGTCATTTTACTTTTCAAAGTTTTAAATATCGCACCTTACTTTTAATTAGACATTAGATTTAGATTTATTTTCACACCACTTTATTTTAACGCTATTTTACTTCAATTGTTTTGCACATTTTCATATACTACAACGACAACACTTTTGTTTCCACCAAAATAAAACTGAGGCACATAGAGAACCTAGATCAATTCGATTAGACCAACACAACGCACTTTAATTTTTATACGGGTGTCAAAATCCGTGTATCAACAACATTCAAGGATTTAAACGAGTTTATAAACAAGAATAGAACCTTTTATTAATCTACAAATAAAAATCAAGAGATCATCACAGCTACTCTGGTATGATCCTATTATCTATTTGATAATAGTTTTAAAATGATAAACAAGAACGATCTAGGTTACATAGTTTGAAAAAGAGAGAGAACATAAAATAAACACACAAATGGAAAAACCAAGATACCTCTCTCGAATGAGAGAGGCTAGGGTTATAGCAAAACACAAAACCATTGCACCTATGGGATTAGGATTCAACAAATGGTCTTGGGTAAATACATATGCAACTTGATAACTTGAGCCCTCACTTTCCAAGCTGGATTCCATAAGGAGTCTACAGGGTAATAACTGAAACATTTAAACAAAGTAAATTAGTCCCTTTGGTTAAAAAGGGTTAACGGATTAAGTACTTAAATTTAACAGAAACACAGTTATAAACACAACAATCAAGAATGTAATTTCCATGATCAATCTAGAAAACTCTATTTTAAACGGTAATGGAACATAAAACAAAAAAAAATTGAAAGTTAGATATTTGGTAACCGAGTTTAGCATAAGACTCAAATGCATCCCTGTAATTGACATATTAGCAACAATCAGAACCATAGTAGCTTCCACAATGGAACATCCTTTGACATTTTATATCCAGAAGAATTAGAAATAAAACCAACGGCTTCGTCGCCAAATGAAATCCCGTTAATGGTGTAGCTATAAAACACAACACAACGCTAAATCCATTCAGCAAAAGACATCATATCTCCCTTATAAATAACAATATACAATCACACAATCTGATTATCACTATTCTTCCTTGTGTAAGTTCTGGCTTGTTCTTAAAACTGAAGAGTTTTGGTTTGCATACCTACAAGATAAAACCCAAGCAATTTGTTACCACCAAATTTGTAGTTCGGTTCGGTTCTGACCCACAACCCGAATTTTATTTCGGTTCGGTTCTAATTCAGATTTGATTCAGTTCAATTTTTGGTTTTCATGGGTCAAACCCAAACAATGGTTACCCTAACTCGATGTTTCTATAAAGGGAAATATGAAAAAGAAATTAAAGAGTTGAGAGAAACTAGTACTCCCCTGGCTTAGGCATACACGGAATAGGCATGACAATCAGATTAAATCTTCATCCAAGAGTCATTGACTAGTCATCAATCATTTAAGATAATCTTCTTTGCAACCACTCCTCTATAATATAATCCTGAAAGTCACAGACAAGAAACTAAAATCCCGCTTAAAATATACGGTATAATACACCCCTATGATTCTAATCCTAACGATTTATACAAATGAAAGAAAGTAACGGATATATGTATGGTTAGATAATGAACTTGGCCTAAAAATTCTGGGAATTTTACAAATTGCAAAAAGTTAAGAAAAGATACATAATCAAATATTGGAAAAAAAAACATTTTTCATGTAGCTTGGCATAGAGGACGTCTATAGCTACTAGAAAGTAGCTTGATTTCGTTTTTGATGAATATTTTCTACAAGTTTCATATTATTAATTCCCTTGCATATTTTTTTGTACAAAAGCCCATGAACGAACAAACAAATGATTACACATGTGTTTACATAAAATTACAAATTTATGTACACTTATTTTCTTAGTGAAATACCTTTATATA
Source organism: Glebionis coronaria (assembly GCA_025667525.1). Lineage (NCBI taxonomy): Eukaryota > Viridiplantae > Streptophyta > Magnoliopsida > Asterales > Asteraceae > Glebionis > Glebionis coronaria. The sequence continues at coordinate 1,737,707 of JANFOE010000053.1, read as the reverse complement.
TAATTATGACATAGTTAAAAGAAAAATAAAGCATGATCACATTCTCAAATCTAAAAGTATTACAAAAAACAAGTAAAAATAAAACAAACACATATGACACTCTTAAAGTTCAAAAATTAAACAGTAGCAGGGTTTCCTCCCAACAAGCGCTTGTTTTCATATGACTCAAATAAACAAACAACTAAACGTGTGTTTACATCAAGTTACAAACTTTTGTAAACTTATTTTCTTAGTGAAATACCTTTGTATGTAATTATGACAAAGTTAAAAGCAATATAAAGCATGATCACATTATCAAAGCTAAAAGTTTTACAAGAAACAAGTAAAAATCAAACAAACACATATGACACACCTAAAGTACGAAAGTTAAACAGTAGCAGCGTTTCCTCCCAACAAGCGCTTGTTTTTCCTTAAGTACGAGCCTGAATCCATCTTTATTCAACAAGTAAAGGAGAGGGTTTCCCTACACTAAAAGTCAATTGCGGGTGATAGTAGTGGTACACACTACCATGATAAGAAGGAGCTATATCTTGAGGAATTTGTTGTTTAAGAATATGCTCCACACAGTGTTGTTTTTGAATCCCAAACTCCTCTACTTTCTTTGGCCTATCAAATAAAATATGTTCTTCTTCTAAAAGAAAGATATCATTAGATTCTAATTGACCATATTCTTCTATTATCTCCTAATTCAAAAGTCATCACATAGGGATCAAATTTGTCCTGATAAACCTGGTTAAGATCCATAGTGTATCCTAAGATCTTCTATGGATGGGTGTTAATATCTATACATATCCGCAAGGAGGGAATATGCCACGCAAGGTGAAGGCGGTGTAGCAATGGTAAAAGGCGCTATTGCATTCATCCTAAAAAATCATTATTATGGTTTGATGGGTGGTTCGGGCCTATTATGTATCCTATACTTACATCTAAGGATGGACAATTGGGTCAAGGATTTGGTTATATCTTTGGCTCATCAAAACTAGGTACTTACTTAGAACTAAGACAAAGGTCATGACTACAAGTATTCAAGCATAAATCCTTAAGTTTCATTTGAACCATAGGTTCTATGTCCATAGGGGTCCCTAAAATTTCACCTACTTCTTTCGGGCAAGTCACGTATAGTGTATATTCCTCATATGACGGTAGGATTGTATTTACTTCCTCATTCTCAATTGTACCTAGATTATCATGCTCATTATAAGAATTAGTAGAGTTTAACCATGACATTCAACTAGGTATCTTAACTCCAACCATCTCACTTCCTAACGAACTTTTTGCAATATGGGTTGTGTATCCTAGAGTTCCACGTTCGAGGCTCGTTGGGTCTTCTAATACATCATTTTCTATAGGCTAATCCTTAATGGTTACCCATTTTTCTCCAACACTTAAGTACCTAAGTTTCCACCAGCTACAACATTAAGGATCATTTAGGTGACGTGGTAGACATGATTATAGAAGATTTAAATTTTATACGATAAATCAAGCTTAAAATGAGGGTCCTTTTGGATTAAATACTTGAAACAAGCCCACACATAGTAGAAAGATTCATCATGATGTTGTTAGAACATCAAGATATCAGTATGGAATGTAAAGGGTGTATTTTGTGGAGAGGTTCGAATGGATGTTTGATGATACGAATTTACATTCTATCAAGTGAAGAACAGAATAGTCATTGGGCATTATAAAACGAAAACACAAAGAAGAGGGATAGTCTATAAGAGAGGTAATGACATATTTTAAAGATAGATGATGTCACCTGATGTGAATAAATTGAGTAGACCTAGGCTAGTTTGACACTAAACCTTACTATCTAGGCAGTGGCGCTAAGAACTTGTTATGGTTTAGCAAAGAGCTTTACTCCAGCAAAGTTTTACAACCCTCACGAACTGTACCTGATCACTATAGCGTAGTATGAGAAAGGACTTAGGATTGTTAAACCGTTCACTCATGGATTATTTTAAGTAAGTTCGTGTTACTGTGCAGAAGGTCTTATGGTGGAAAGGAAAATCTTTTTGTATTTTCATATTTTTTAATTGTAGTAAATTAAATGATTGATCAGAGGGAGTTTAAATTAACGTATAACAATTTTAACTATGCTACCGGGAGAATTCTTATGATAAGTGAAAAGTGTGATTACATAATCATGCACTACTAATTATAATGATCTTGCTAATTGTTATTGCTTGTCAAAATTTGTTAATTAAAGGTGTAGATGTTCTGCTAAAACGATGACCCTCTAGTATAGTAGTATGAGGACATTTGCCATTCATGTACAATAGTATAGAGCCAACATAGAGTTGTGTTTATTCGATACACCATCACACATACATGAACAAACATCTAAATGAATCAATCAGCGGTAGAGGTCCTCTAATCACTAGGTATCATCTTTATAAACACACACGTGTCCCCAGACATGTCCATAACGATACAAACAAAAGCTGATTTTCTAAAGCCTAACATCAACACAATCAACAAGAAGTAATAAACAAAAAGGAATCACATCATAACTTTTATGCAATCATATATAAACATATAATTAAATTGGCGGACACAACAAAAGTAGAGGATAAAAAATTAATCAAACATGCCATAAAAATAATGAATGATAGTGTGAGTGGGGTTAGGGAAACCTTAAAAACGAACAACTACAACTACTAATTCATTTTCCACTTTTTTCTCGTATCTTTATTTGTTAAAGTACATGTGATATAAATATGACTCGAGCCTCAAACGACGTATGGAAATACCAAGACATTGTCTGGCCGTCATATATTCTTAGGGTTTCTTGGCCGGGATAATCCAAACAACGGCAGTAACTTTTAGACGATGTCAATGGAAGTCTTCAAACAATGTTTATGAAATTCTAGACGACGTTTATATATCATGTTTAGCATGTCTTTAGTGCCTTCAAGAAATCCGTGTCTTCAAGTCTCAACTTCTTCCAAACTTGTCCCAAATGCTCTAAAATACATCAAATAATGATCTAAATCATCTCCTTTCACTCCAAGTGCTTCTAAAATCTAAAATGAAAAAAGGAAGGATTTAAGGCGTTTTTAAGACATATATAGACAAATATATGGGTGAAATGACCCTGAAAAAGTCTATAAAGTTACACCTCATCACCAGCTTTCATCATCAATCATGCAAAACATCTGAGCATGAAGTACATTAGCACCTAATCTTTTAACGTGTAAAACCATAAAATTAAATTTTAAGAGTCAAGAGCTTTAGAACGTCACATTGTTCGCATTAAAGGAATACATTGAAACCCAAAAGTTTAAGAAAAAACCATAGTATAGAACTAAAACTCAAACAATTCAGGCTTACGATCGCCGTGATTAGGACTTTTGAAAAACAATAGTTTAACAATGAACCAAATCTGCAAACCCCAAAGCAAAACTAACCCTCAACTAATTAAGAACCACACAATTAGTAATGATATTGTTTTTCGAACCAAATTTAGTATAGGCCAATTAAGAATATTAAGAAATTGAATAAGTTGAGCTTGATTCTTTATATAGGTAACAATCGTCAAAAGTCGCAACCAAAGGAGAGGGTTGACTTTTCTTTTACTTCATATATTATTTATTGGAGTGCATAATGCAAATAGTTATATAGGAGTGTTTTATGGTATTTTGGGCGTAATACGACACCCACTCTTGTGTTATATGCACGTTATAAGTACCACATTATGGTGTTAAGGACGGTTTGTATGTGTGAATTTTTATTTTTTATTGTGAAGTGTGAGTTTTTAAGGTGTTTACTAGAATATTATTGAAGAACGTGTTTTAGGGTTTTATGTTATATGAATGTTATATATGGCATGAAATCTTAAGATTTGATCTATTAAAAGTATTTAATGTATAATCATTTAAGAAGATTTTAATTTTATTATAATATATAAAAACATGAACACATATAAATTACAATTTTTTTTATGTTTACAAGTTATATAATATTATGATGCGTGTTACACAGATTAACAAATACGTTTCTCGATCAATCATCATAATTTTGTAATATTATTTTTATATGAAGTGGTTTATTATTGCTTAGAGTTATTCTAACTTAAAACTATAATTATTATTTCTAAAGTTATTATTGAAAAACATGTATACTCATAAAATATTACGTACGCGAAATTTTAATTGCACAGTACCCGCAGTCGTAACGCGCCTAAACGGGTGCTAGCATGATGCAAAACAAAAATTAAGTAGCCTTTTAAATAGTAAAAAGTTTGGTACGACTATACCAATTGTAGATTCTCTTATGAAAAAATGAGTTATTTAACATTGTGCTTAATCAACCACTACATAATGATAATCTTAATTAGGTAAGGCTAGATGACCCATTGTTATGACTTCACAATTTCTTTTCTTATGATTTCACTTGTTTTGAATGTATGCTAATCGCCAACTTATAATAATTAAAATTGTTTACGAAATTTCTATGTTGTAGGATCGATACCTGAATTTGGCTTATATCTTGAATGCTATCTAAAATCGATTATTCTTAAATCTTTATATACTAATAAGTGGGAATTTCGCATTAAAAAAAAATTCTCTTGATGTATTATGTTTTATTTTAAACAAAAATTTTCTTAGTTGATAAAAGTTTTTATCAATTCGTTTTTGTTATAAAATGTTTAATTTAAGTTTATTTGGATATCAAACTTATCTAATATATGGGGGACTCATCCTACCATCCATCTCCCTTTCATCCGATGACCGAGATTAAATCCTCATTTTACACTACAGAGATATTTCTGTCATTTCATCGTCTAATATATAAGGGGTTTCTTCTTTCCCCTCACATAAAAAACATACACATCGGGTCTCTCTTTCTCTCTCTACCCCCGATCTTCTTTATCTCTCTACCCCGATCCATTACTAATAGATCATATAACTTATCATGAATCCATCCCGGCGCAATCATCATGAATGCATGACGAATTCATCACGAAGTTATCACCACGAACATCTATAATCAAGAATCGATGCATCCATCAGGTTTTGATTAATATCTATTCTTATTTTTAGCTTATTAGTTTTAAATAAGCTTATTAATTTATTATCATTAAGCTTTTATTTGAGTTATTTTCAAAGAATCTTTTTGGATGGATTATTCTTAATTATAAGCTAACTTCTTAGAGGAGAAGTTATGAATAAGTTATAAAGTTAGATTAATAAGCTAGTTTGTTTGAATAAGCTTTTTGAATTACAGTAGAGTTATGATTAAGCTTTATGAACTAGTTGATTTTAAATTTATTTTGTTAAATTATAAGCTAGCTTATTAGATTATTTAAACGAATTATACCTTTTTTTGAATAAGAGAGTTATGAATAAGCTCATTTTCGTGTTAATAAGCTCTATTATTAGTATTTTTTTAAGTTTATAATGTTATCATATATGATGTACATTTGTTATCATATATGATAGTGCTCTTTGTGATTTTCATATATATACTATCATATATGTTATGTGAATAGGTTAGTGATAAGGAGAAACAAGATGATAAAGAGAGCTTGTTTTTACATAGAGTGTGTACTTTACAAACTATGTCCACTTTTTACAATTTTTATCTATATATAGATTTTTTATATATGTTTATAATATATGATAATCACATGTTATCATACATGATATTCGTTTTTTGTATTCATATATATGATATCATATTAAAACTCTAGTTTTTATGTGCATGATCACATTTCATTATATTTTTTCAGTTTGCTTTTTGTATTATCATATATGATAGTTATGTTTTTTGTCAATATTTTAGGTGATGTGGGACATAGAAACAATTCTACACATATTATTGAAAAGTTTAAACGAGGAAACTATATTGTTTGATCCAAGTTATCAGTTGTTATTGAGAAGTTGGAAGATGTTGAGTTTGATCAAGTGTTGTGATTTGGAACAACATTTAACCACATAAAAGTTTTGGTTTAGATTCAATTGACTTTTTTGCTTCTTTTGTATGTTTTTAGATTCATCAGAAGTTTTTATCATATATGATATGATCTGGTTATCATAGTTGATTTTACTTTAGTTTCGTTTGTATTTGGATGATCATATACGATAATATGTTGAAACTCTTCTTTTAGAAAGTTGTCTTTTGGTTACCCCTATGTATCATATATGATAAACTTTGTATCATATATGATAATGTAAGAAGGCTGTTTTATTTTTGAAAATAAGTGATTGTATTTTGATATAAAGTTTCTTCACCAAATCCAAATTCAAATAATTACAAAAGAATCCTTTAAAGTCATAATATCAAAATAAAATCAAGTGCATACATACCTTTTCCATTACATAATATTTGAAAATAGATTTAAATTAAGGTTACAGACCAACAAATCCAACTTATGCTTTTGGAGCCTTATCCCAAGAACTACATTAGTTATAGGAGTCAAGCTGTATGGTTTCTTTATCATAACTACTTTTTCTTGTATGCGCATTAAGGATTTGAGAGCATATACACCGGTGGTTCTTAAACTTGAATAAATTTATAAATGTGGAAAGATGTCATTAAGTGGTAGTTGTTATGGTCCTTAGGTCTTGATAGGTACTTGGATATTTTCTTCTTGAAGCCAATAATGGAATTGGCATTGGAGATTATTAGATTCTAGGAAGTTGGTTAAATTATCACTAGATCAGTAACTTGATGAATATGTAGATGAATCACTATATGAAACACCATACGAATAACCAGATGAGTCAAAGGATTTTTCATCTTCAGATGTGACTTTCTCCACTATAAAATGTACAAATACAGCGATTAAAGAGTCTTTAAGTCTAGTAAAAATAATCAAGATTCAATAAAAAGCTGGATAACCTTTTACAAGTGGCTTGACATCTTACTTGTTATCTAAAAATATAGCAACTAGTCAATAATTAACAAAGTTGACAATTTGCATCATTAAACTATAAACTGCATAATCCCAAAAGTACTGATACATCACAAACACACATTTTTTTAATTTATCAAATGTGGTACTTGAAAGTGTCATATTTGATACTTGAAAGTATCATATTTGATAAATACGATCTATTTTGTTTTTTTTCAGTATCATGTAATTATAACCTGAGCTATTTCATATTTTTCAAGTATCATATGTGATACTTGAAGGTATCATATTTGATACTTAAATGTATCATATGTGATACTTGATAGTATCATTTATGATAACCTGAGCTAGATTATAATTTTTCTAGTATCAATTTTGATGTTCCAGTCAGATATTATACCTTTCAAACTTTATAATTCAAACATACAAAATATACAAAATATATTTAGATTTTATATAAGGATACCCGAAAAAACATATAAAACTCGCATATTGTATACAATATGATATTAATTTAATTTAATAAAAATAAAATTAGTTCATTAATGTTGTAAATTTATTTATATTTTAAATTTTTAATTTTTTTTGCAACCATGATTTCTAACACATTGATCGATTAATCGACGGGGTTTGAACCCACCGCCACAGAGACTCAAACTAGGTAAGGCCCTCCATTTTCAGGAGGTTGGCATGGCCACTTCAAGGTTGTTAGCACCTAGCAAGAATTGAACTTGTGACCTCACACACTTTAGAGTGATGGCCACAAACCCTTTTGTCACGAAGCCACCTTGAGTGGTTAATGATAAGTAACACAAATATGGAATATTCTATTGGTAGAGTTGTTTTTTCATGGTTGGTAAGTAACACTTTAATATACACAAATTTTTTAGCAAATACTTAATGAATCAATTTTAATTTTTTAACAAAAATAAAAAATTCAAAAATAGTTTATCGTTTGCAAGATATGTTATTAAAAAAAAGAGATGAAAAGTGATTTTTTTCTATTTGATAAAAAATGAGTGGCTAGGATCAGTTAGTTGATACTACATAGATCTCCTACTAACTAAGATGACGTGTGCATGGTATTTTTTCTCATCAACAAACAATAATCATTAGGGCATCTGTTACCCTGAAAATAGATGCACGTTTTGGTTTACCTGTTCGTTTATGATAACATCAAAAATATTTGAATATTTTATTATCAAATTCTCATGTTTATTGCCCTGTTTGATATGATTATTACACATAAATCGTTTATAATTCATGTTTCACGTAAATTTGTCATTGGAAAAGAAATGTGATGAATAATTGAGGGAAAATGCATTCAAATGAAGAAAAACCGTTATTATGAAGAATCTGCGGAATGGAGAGAATTTAGGCCCATGCCGTAGCAATTTTGGAATAAAGATGGCATCTTATGTATCGAATAGCCTACGACGTAGACAATTTGGTGTTTACGCTGTAAATGACAAATATGGCTAATTATGGAAAGACGTATATAAAGATTTTTAGTAAGATATTTATTGAAGACTTTACGGCGTAGAGGGATTTGGGGTCTACGCCGTAGCCAAAAAATAAAGATTAAATATGGTAATGATATGTTGGTCTAGTTAGAAGCATATTAATATAGAAGACCTCCAGCGTTGATAGATCTTAGGTCTACATGGTAGACGACTTAATAGTCTTAATTATGATAAAGAGGCGTTGTTTGATCTGGATAAGTGCAAATATTCGAAGACCTATGTCATAGATGGACTCTTTCCTACGTCGTAGACGACAAAATATTTTATATAAAAGTAATTCGTTCAAATAGTTATGGAAGACTGAAGATTTACGACGTAAGTTGTTCGATAGCCTACGCCATAAAAGAGATATATTTGAAAATTATATGGCATTGACAAAACCTATGGCGTAGATGGTTATTTTACCTACACCATAAATAATTTAAAGATTATTTGAAAGTCAAAAGACTATTATGGCCATATGTCGATAACACCATTCTTTATATAAAGTTCTAATAGTAGGGATATTGATCATGGATTACAATTCGTTGGTGTTGTTTTGATGGCCGACACATAAGGAAAAATAGGGCGAAGGCTGGAAGCGAAGTATAGGGGTGAACCTTTTGGGGTTTGTCACGACATTCGACTAAAAAATCAAGTGCGCTAACTTTGCATAATATGTAATGATAATTTAACTGTTAGACTTACTTTTTGATGAGCTGACGCCTTTCACGTGAGATGGACTAGATAAAGACCTATTGCTATACGCAGGGATTAAAGTTGTCTAGAAGGGATGTCTAGATGAGATAGGTCTATAAATACCCCATGACTCTCCATGAGGGTGTAGAAGAATTGTGTAATTTTCCTTTTGTTTTCACTTCACTTGAAATAAAACACATACACTTTCTTGTCACCTCTCTCTACTTTCTCTCAATAGAACATCATCATGTCATACTTGTTCTTTGATCATCCCCGAACCCCCGAATAAGATGATTTTTTATGCTTGTCAATTGGTATCAGAGCTAATAGGGGGTGATGTGTATCGTGTGTTTGTGGTTGATTCGATATTCTTTTTGGTTTCTTAAAACAGTCTGAATCTGTTGATGATTTTGGAACTGCTTTTGTCATCAGTTTTTTTTTACTTTCATCTAAATTCTTTATCAGTTTCTTTTTGTTCAATACAAATATTTCCTGTTATCAGTGTTAGTTTCTTAACAAGTGGTTTTCGTCATTCATTTTTTATTTTTTTAATTTTTTTTCCTTTGATCAGTTTTTTTATCCGTCAGATTCATCTTCACCATCATCCATCTTTTCGTTTCTATCACATCCATTTTGATCACTTTTTTAGTGTTTATCACTTTTTCAGTTTCATATCACTTTTCTGGGTTTAGATGGAGATGAGCAGATCTGAAAAAAAATCACAGATCCATTTTTTGGGTAAGAGGTAAAAAAAACATAGATCCTGTATTTTCGGAGAAAACAAGTAAAACCCCAATTTCTGAGCTAGTGAAGTTTTCCGAGATAAGATTTCCAAATTGGTCTATTAATGTTGTTTCCGAGATAAATACTTTAAAAAATTTTCTGAGATAAATACTTTGAAAAAAATTCCGAGATAAGCATCTCAAAATTTCCGAAATCACAACTCATAAAATTTTCCGAGATAGTGACTATTATAATTTTTTCCGAGATGGTAATTTCTAAGATGATGAACTTTTCCGAAATGGGGATGCTTGAAAAATACCGAGAATAGAAATATTAGAAAACTACCAAGATCATGTCTATATAAAATATACCGAGGCCAATACCCAACCTAAACCATCTTCATCAAACTCAAACTACCTAACTAACCATGATCTCAGATTGAGTTCGGTCAATTAAATAGAAAAATCAGATTGGACTCATCAGTTAAACAACATGCAAATTCTATCATTTAACCTACCCGAGAACCCTAATTAGGAGACCTTGCTGCGTCTTCTACCTTATGGCGGTGCGTACAAGATTTTATCATTTAAGGGTAGTGTTTAATTATTATTGATGAGATTGGTTTTTTCTTTTGGTCAACTGCTATGGTGTGGATATGGAGGTTTAATAGAATGATTATTAGGGATGTGTGGTTTAATTAATATTATGTTATAGTTTGTGATTAGGTTTCGATAAAATGAGATGGATAATCGTTGTAACTTTGATAGATTGATCTATGTCAGATGGGGCGGTTGTGAAAAGATGGGGATAGAGAGAACCGATGAAAGATAATGAGATGGAGGTTGCGTCTAAAATGATTAGGGTTACTAATTTTGAGGGCAAATGGTGGCTTTTATAAACCCATCTCATTTCTTGGACCGGGTACATCATTTATCTACGCTAATATCCAAAAGTTGCTTATCAATATTAATGGATCGAAATTTGAGCATTTTTTGAAATTGCTTATTATTTTTTAACAACTTTGTGTATTGGGAAATTTTTAATGGAATAAGCGTGGTTGGATTTAGTTATTTGTTGATGGGCCATTTCTATTAAGTTTTAACTCATGCCTTAAGTTCCCGCAATTTCAATAGCAGTTGTTCTAGTACACATATTTAGGTCGAGTTTACGTAGCAACCAAGTTAGGTAGCGAGTCTCCGTTATTGAATGGGGCATTCAAAAGATATTGAAGATTTGATTTATTGGAGTTGGTTATATCTATGGGCCGATCACTTACTAAACGAAGTCATTTAGTCAGCCGATTACTTTTTGCAATTGAATTCAGGATGATGGATTATATATCCGAATGCTGCAAAATTAATTATGTTGAATTAATTAGTTTGCGTTAATATTGGATTGAGCTGGGTATTTTTGAAAAAACCGAGTAGTGAAATGTTTGATGGGTAAAACACGTATCTGACCAGATTTTATTACTTTGGCGGGCCACTTAAAAAATGACATTCAAGGCCGGATATCCGTTTTTGATCATATCATTTCTTCACGAACAAGAAATACAACAAACTCGATACATTACATTACAAACGATTGTTATAAAAATTCACATACAGTCCTAACGGCTATTACGGTTTATGTGATTACGAAGATAATTCGATGTTACTTATTTTGGGTTGAAGTGAGATTTCTTGGAGGCGTTCTTATTTTATTTTTAAAGGAGAACTTACGACTTTATAAGATAACTTGCTCGAGCATATATGGTTATTAATAAGACTTGAAGTATCTAGTTTCTAGTGTCAAGGGGAGGATGGACGACGACATGGATAACTATCATTTTTTTAGGAGCTTCGTTGCGGTTCTCAATGTCACACGCACTTGTAGTTGTGGATTTCTTTAAGAGGTGTTGTACATTTTATTGTACCGCCTGTTTATAGTATAGGGCACTTTAAAGAAGTTGTAGCTTCTTTATATCGCCTTTTTGTATGGGGCTATGCTAAGACTTCTCTGTGCCATTCTTCATTATACAATAATGCAAACTTAAGTTCAAGTTTGGGAAATTCTACTTTAGTTTCAAGTTTGGATTATCGGGTTATCTTCATCAGTGGTCACTATCAATAGCCAACATAAGTGATAAGGGGATTCAAATCGGGGTGATCAGGAGAGAATTTTTTTTACAGAGATATTGTTGACAGCTTCTTACATAGTATTGGTTACTAAGTAAGCGGTTCTAGTTGGCATACCACGTACACACATGAAGGATGACCCTTAATAGGTATCATCATGGAGGGAGAAATGTGTACATGCGAGGTCACTTGACTTGGGTTTTACCGTTTCTACATAAAGGGATAAATTGTCTACATTCAAGACTTAATTGACTTTGATGTGACAATTTTATATCATCACTGTCCTGTCAGGAGAAATGTGCATTTCCGGGACTTAATTAACTTTGGTACGTCTATGGAAGAAGAAAAATGCATTTCTGGGACTTAATTGACTCTGGTGCTACGTTTTGACTTCATGTTCGGGAGAGTGTGTACTACTGGTAATGTCTCGAAGAATCAAGACTAGTATTGCTTTAAATTGTGAGAAAATGTTGATGATGTTATCACCTCCCACAGATTTCCTCAGAAAGGTCTGTTTGGGAGGGACCATTCTTTTCTGCTAGTTTAATGAAAGGCCTTCTAGTTGGGAGGGAGTAAAACTCAACTAAATTCTCTAAGATGAATAAATAGAGTTGGAGTATTCAAGAAGATGAAGGTCGCTAAAGCTGTCTCAAGGAATGCTGGAATTCACGTTTATCTTTGGTCTTTATTTTTGCTTGTAGGAATCATTTTAACCAACTCATGTGAGTCACCATCTTGGAGGGAGATTGTTAGACTTACTTTTTGGTAAGCTGGCACCTTTCACATGATTTGGACTAGATATAGACCTATTGTTATACGTAGGGACTATGGTTGTCTACAAGGAATAGTCTAGATGAGATGGGTATATAAATACCCCATGACTCTCCATGGGGGTGTGGAAGAATATTGTAATTTCCCCTTTATTTTCATTTCACTTGAAATAAAACACACACACTTTATTGTCACCTCTCTTTACTTTCTCTCACTAGAACATCATAATGTCATACTTGTTTTTTGATCATCCCCGACCCCCGAACAAGGTGGTTTTTGATGCTTGTCATTAACATTTTAACACTAGTACAAAATATGCTATAAGTCACACTTCAAATGCGTGACTATATGCCTTTCGTCACACACGTTTTTGTGGGGCGTTTGTGACTAAAAGTCGTGCCACCAAAGGGTTCCAATGATGTCGCTGTGAATTGGTATCCTTTTGTGCAAAAACGATATAACATCCAGTAGTTTTGGTTAATGTAATATCCATGTTCATAAATAAAGAGGTGATTTTACTCAGAAAATTTTTGCATTTTCACTATATTACATGACTGACTTATGGATATTACTATCACAATTGCCACATTAACATATGTCTATATGTTGTAAACACTATTTATATATCAAGCATGAGTTCTAAAAGTTATCACATGTATAAACAATGAATAAGAACAACTCAAATATAACAACTAATATTTCAAGCAATGTAACCATAATATGACTATGTACTATTCTTAAACACTTAACACCAATTTTAATCCACCATATAAAGAAAAGGTAAATAATCATAAAACACTAATATTCACTAATCACAAGCTAATTACAAGAAAATGACCTAAAGCCAAGATTATCATATAAAATCCAACCTATAATGAATTAGACTCTAATCTTTTACAACAAAACATAAAACTCAACTAAGTATCATAATATGATCATACGTTTAACTTGAACTAAGTTACAAATTATTAAAGCATAAAGTACAAGTTTTCAAAGCATAGAACCTTAAGCTTACTTAAATAACCCTAGAATATGATCAACTCATATAAACCCTTAAACTAAGAATGTAGAACCCATAGAAGTCATAGACATAATATATAAGACTTAGAATAAGTGTAAATTAAGATATAAACCCTAATTACCCAAAATGGAAAGTCATTAGGCTTAATGACCTAAAAACCCTTATATTAAGAAATCTACATGGAATTATCACCCAGTTCCTTAAGGACAAGTCTACAAATACTCATAGGACTTCAGTAAGATTATAACATTATATTAAGACAACGTAAAATTACCCTAATGCACAAGGTACAACATTCCAATGCATGAATTGTAAATTAGGTCGAAATAGGTATTTTTACTCTTTAGACATGTTTACCTAAACTAAACCCTTAAACCAAGTGTAAGAACTCTTTGGACACTTAAGACACAGTGTATAGGACCTAAATTAAGTTTACATCAGTAGCTAAGAAGAGGATAATCACATTTACTAGGAGTAAACCCTAGATCATTAGAAAACCCTAATCTACAAATGTATACTTCCCATTTTCACATCAAACATTTTTTAAACTTCAAACCAAGGACCCAAATATCTTAAATAGAATGTGCAAACCCTAATTAAGCCTTGATCATTCACTAACCACTTACCTAAGTCCCTATAACAACCCGAAAATTTTGACCAACGTTTAAATTAAGATTTTTCGTTCATTAAATAATAACGAAGTATACTTCAAAACCTATTTTGAAGCAATACAAAAATCATCGGATTTGAAAATGTGACAAAAGTCGTACAACCCGCGTACCAACAATTTAATAATTTAATTACATAAATTATTATCGAGGGATACTTGATAAAAATGATTCATTAAATTATTTAATAACTCATTTTAATAAGTGTACGGATAGATTAACGAGAAGTATTCTTATTCAAACGATTCTTATCTTATTAAAACAATAAATGATGAATATTTGTCATTTATAAACTAACACGTTCTTCGTATTTATACGTCATATAAATACTCCATTTTATTGGAAAAATGATTTTTAAATCAATTACGGAATCCTCGTAAGATGAATCAAAATTCATAAACCACGAACGTGGCCCGAACCGTTTATTAATAAATGTATAATAAATGTTACACATTAGGACCTTATAAAATAATTTCAATCATAAGCCCTCAACTATTATAAACTTTGTAAATAGGTTTTATAACTTTTGATGGGTATATATATGTGCAACTAGGGTTTCCCCTCATTTCTTACACAAACCCTAGCCTACATCTTCACACACAAACTCTCTTTTCTCCTCCTTGGCCGAAATCCACCACAACCAAACCACCATTTTCATAATTTTTACATGCTCGAATCCTATCATAACTTATTCGTCTATGATCATCACAACCAATGGCGATATTAGTTTAACCATTGGAGCCTTGAAGAAGGAGATGCATACACTTCGTGGGGCTGAAGTTTTGGACCATGTTGATTGGTTAATGCATGTCTAGATCTTAGTTACATCTATGATTATACACGTCTAACAAGGAGGATCTAATTGGTGTATCCGTCCTTTCGTTTTTTAAACTTGGATCTAAGGTTTACTCCACTTTTCTCTTGATTTTGATATTTTCATTTTATTTCTTATATTAACTAGATCTCATATATTCTGAAAATATATATATAAGAATTACTTAATGAGTATTTAGATATTGTATATGAGTTTTCGACACTAAAATGAAGCTAAACAAGCCAAAGTAACGATTTGATTTATAACGATTTTTGAACTGTAGCAAAAATAGATTGCATGTCGAAATCAGTAGGTTTGGGATACTAAAAACTTACATATTAAGATAGATAATTTTTTTGTGATTAAATCACCGGGTGGCTTGTCCCGTGACGAATTTTAGATAGCAAGATATGACCAAAATGGTGAAAACTAGTCAGATCTGAACATACTGTTTTGATGGACTGTTTTCTCATAAAATATGTATACTGACCTACGAATATGTAAAACTAAAAGTTGTAATAAAATAATGAAGAACTAGAATCAATTGGATGGTTTACCAATTTCTTATGGTTTGGAAATGGTGGCCAAAATAGTGAAAACTAGCCAGATCTGAACATACTGTTTTGATGGACTGTTTTTCTCGTAAAATTTGTATACTGACCTACGAATATGTAAAACTAAAAGTTGTAGATAAAATCATGAAGAACTAGAATCAATTGGATGCTTTACCAATTCCTTACGGTTTGGAAATGGTGGCCAAAATAGTGAAAACTAGTCAGATCTGAACATACTGTCTTGACGAACCCCCCCTTGATGGCGAATCTTGATTGACTGACACTAGGAACCGATTCGGAGAAAGAAGAAGCATGGCATGAGATAGGCGGCGGAAGAATTTCCGATAGCGAATTACTTGACTCGATGGATGGAGGTAGAGCCCTCCAACTCAAGCACGAAATCAATGTTGAGTCAACAATAATCCAGAGGGGCACCACCAAGCGGGATCGAGACCAGCCCCTTGCATATAGTGTTCCAAACCTGCGCTTCTTCAAATATCCCATCCTAGTAGGGGCTTTGTTTTCTCATATAAGAACTCAGAATCATTGAAAAAGGTAAAACTGTAGGTTGTAGATAAAATCATGAAAAAGTAGCATCAATTGGATGGTTTACCAATTATTTACGGTTTGGAAATGGCGGTCAAAATGGTGAAAACGAGTTTGGCTGCCCAAAAACAGCCAACTATTCTAAGTGACAAAGTGGGTTAATTAGCTATGAAAAGTATAAATTGGGGATAATTAGACTTGTAATCAGTAAAATACATGAGTTAATATTGGTTTTGGTAAAAAGAACACACTTAGATGATTTACGGTTCAAGAGATATGAACAAATTAGCGGGACATGTCGGGAAAATTATAATAAACGGATTATAACTCATTAACGTAAAATGTGATGATTTTTATATAAATCGACGTGGTATGACCCACTTGTCGGGGATCTTGGACTTATTTATATACTGATGACTAGATTACCCGAGACCCGACCAACATGAAATATTAAGTGTACGTGCTTGTGATGCGTTTTAGAACCCAAAAACTATATAAAGTGGACTTGGGCCACAAAAGCCCAACTTACACTTGTAATGGCTAATGGGCCATTAATTGACCTGAGGTTTATAACCAATTTAGAGTTAAATACTGAACTTAAAATGGACCTAAGTTATATAATCATGTAATGGACCATTATTGGGCTTAGGATGGGCTAAAAATGTCAAATTGAATATTACACTAAAATGGTTAAGTTTTCACCTAAAAGTTTGTTAAAGAATCATAAAACTTATGCAATGTCCAATAACTTATTAAAATATACTTATTACGTATATGTACGATTCATTTATCGTCTCGAGCCTAAGACGTGCCTCGTTATCTTTAGGTCTCGTGTGATCATGTATCAACCATTGACTTTTATTCTTGACTGACGTTCGTTCTCTATTAACTATTGTGACGATTGTATCAGGTAAGTCTATAGCCTCACTTTTATACTATCTTGTAAATGGTTTTTAAACCCGCGAGGAGGAATACATGTTTTTATAAACTTAGAACACAAGTCTTTTATGGTATGCTTGTCCCTCTATGAATGGACCCGTGGTTGCCTTTAAATTGCATTTAGTGATTGCCATTATTAAAGCCTCAATTATGGACCGTTAATTAACCTATGATGGGTTAACCGCTAGTACACTTAATAGATCTATGGGGGAAGCCGCCCCGGTTCAGTTTGTGTGGACTTGTCAAAGAAGCTTAGGCCCGACCTCCACACTGTTTGAACATATTGTATTGAGAAGTCAGTTGTAACACCCCCAAATATACACAATTCAATACAGCGGAAGACTCGTTGGTGTTACGGGATAGCACATTACTCACATCATAGACAACGCATAAAAATCGCGTCGTTTAATAATAAATCATTTCCATTCATAAATATCAAATTTACATAGGTCCCAAGTCATTGTATTTAATACAGGTTTTACAAAGCATTTGAATGGAAATAATTATTTAGGTGCGGGCCATGAATTCTTGTTGTCTTCCCGAGAATTACCTTCAAGTACCTGAGATAAAACTTGTTAAAGGAAAAGGTCAGCGAAAACGCCGAGTGAATTCATAGACTTTAATAAAATCCATCAATATAACATTGGTATAAAATTATTACCAAAAATTATTTTGTATAAATCATTGTAATAGGCCATAAGATAGCCAAAGTCATTTTTATACAAATCCTTATCGAAAATAATAATATAGGCATTTGCCTTAAAAATCATTATACGAGTCAATGTCGTAAAAACATCATACAATACGTCTTATGACGTTGTATAAAGTTAAATGAAAACCGTTATATGAATATGGTTATGAAAAACCAAAACACGAACATAATATCAATAGTAAGACCCCATATTGCTAGTCAGGCAATATATCGTAATTCGGTGCATATAGCAGTATTTCGTTAATTGGATTATTATAAGCCGCATGACATTGTTACCTTACTACAACAAACAACGGGTAGCTAGCCCGGAACTCATTTGCCCATCTAAATTAGCGTGTCGTCACAAACGTCACGCTATGGAAATCTTCTCATACATAAATTCGCTTACCAATCAATGTGGCACGACGGGGATCAACCGTCAAGGCGCGAACTGGGGTGATCGTCCCCAAATAGTACTATTATATGCATAAGCGTCTACCAAATCCCGGTAGTTCACAATTCATGCTAATGGGACTTTTAGTGACATAACCTAACTTTAATAATCCATTTTATTTCATCTATCGGGTCATTTAATCACTCGTCAGGTCATACAATCATTCGGGTCCAAATTAATAAACAGACAACCGGGACAACTAGTGTCCTATTTTATAAAAACTAACATGTTATCTCCCTCGCGGGTTTATAAATCATTTCATAAAAACATTTAAAAGAGTGCGAGGCTATGAACTCACGTTGATGTGGGAAAGCGGGTTATCAGCAATTCGGATATACGGTACGTGCTTCAATCACAGAAACCTAGACAAATGATACTCGTCTTAGACTCTTGTCCAATGACTTTATAAAAATAACAATTATGTATACATATGATGATTTTATATATATGATGATCAAATGGGTTTACATATTCTCTTTTACTCATTTTAGTGTTTATGTGTTGATAACTTTTATACTAGTTTACTAGTTTTACCTATTTACATGTTTTAAGTCCAATAAGCTTATTATAAGTTCTATAACTTGTATTAATCCATTTTATACTTGTATTATCAGTATTTACCCTTTACATGTTGGGCCTAAATGGGTTAAGCCCAATAAATAAGTTTATAAGTGTTTTAGCCCATTTTGTTGTATTATTAGTCCAATAACGTTAACTTAGCCCGTTAATGTCCGTATGTTATATAGTTCGGGTTTTATCGGTTTTTACTTGTTATATATGCTTATATATCAGTATATGAGTTTATAAAAGTTTACATTAGACGGGTCCAACCGTCTAAGTTTTATTTAACAAAAACGTTAATTTTACGGTAATAGCCGAAAAAGTCGTAAAAATCATGTTTATAGTTTTATAACTTATGAAACTTATCAAACTACCATTTTTATAAAATGTCCATTTATTTATCCTTATAAATATTTATATAAATGTATTATATGAGTTAGTGGGTTTTAATTCACATTTTATACTATTTTTATTTGAGTGCTTATATAATACTATTATACTTTAATTTCTAAAATCTGATTTTTACTTTCATGTTCACCAAAACAGCCATATCTAGAGTTCTATATGGAGATAGAAGCTCAAATATTTATGAAATAAACTAAATGATATGTGCTCCATTTAACTCTTCTATAGATACTGTTGAATCAGCCTCTAAGTATTTTCTAAAAATCGTCCAAAACAGTGAACTCAGATTTGTACTCTAAACTTGTTTTGATCATATATCACTCATCCTAATGATTCCATTGCATGGCCAACTCTCACATGTGTACAAAACATATTACTTACTGTATATCCATTAATCTATGCTATTTTATCAGTTCATCACATGGTTCTTTACTGTTTTATACAGCCATCATCTTAAGCATGATTTTAACCTTTTTACATATAGTTTTTCATCTTTTTACCCATGATTATTAACACCAAATCCCCACACAATATTTTTATCATCATATATCATCATACATATATATATTTAAGAAGAAAATACATGATTACATAATCAAAATTAACAAAAGGATGGGGAGAACAATCTTTATACCACCATGATGATGTAGGTTATGATCAAGACATAGATTTTGATGGAGAAACTTGTGATAAACCAAGACCATCTTCAAGACCACCAATATTCATGAACTTATTGTGGAAAATCAGCCCCAAGACTCCATAGAAACTCCTCCTTGGATGTTATAATCACCACCAATCAATAGGGCTTCAAAAGGGCTTCATCATGTGTGTAAATAACACATGATTTCATGGTTGAAATTGATCAAATGGGTGTTATGGTGTGAGAGTGGGACGGCATACATAGAGAGAATGAGAGAGTTTTTGAGTTGATTTGCATGTTGGAAATGGGAGTAAGTAGTATTGCTAGTTGGTTTTGACAAGTTAGTGGCTTCAAAATGAAGCTAACTAGACAAGTGTTAAGCTAGTTGCTTAAACTTTGACACCTCTTTGGTGTTGTGTCTAGTTTTGGCCGTGGGTTTGTGGGGGTGGGGCAAGTGTCCCACTTGTCTCATCCCCATTTAATTTCGGGTACTCCTCGATTCTAGTTTCCTCGATTTGCGTGCCCTCAGGTCGTTTTACGAAAAACGTTTTTATAAATTATGAATCAACGACACAAAACGAATTTAATAAAAATTGTCTCATCAAAAACGGAGTTCGAAAACGTAAATACGTAATCCTAATGTTTCCGGTTTAGTCGTAAAGGACGTTAAATTAAAATCGTAAGTCCTAATCTCTTCTCGTAAATTTGTGAGTTTATGAACCAACTCAAAATTAAAATCCCAAAATAATAATCACGGATAAATTTATTTTCTGAAATGTCGGACTGTCACCAAAGACGATGTATGTAAACGTAGGTACGTAACGTAGAATCCTCCGGTTTAGACGTAGTCGATGCTACTCCAAGACGTAAATCCAAATTTCTTTCCAAAAATAAGTGAGTTCATAATATAACATTAAAATAATGTTTTTAAATAACACTTGAGTATAAAATATCAACCATAAATTGACGGATTTTCACAACATTTACCCGTAAACAGGATCTTTGTCCTCAAAGATCATCTTACTACTCGCTTCTTATAGAGTAAAATCCATGTGGGTATTTCCTCCACATTCGGTCTTTTCTCACAAGTGTAATTCATTACAATACGTGAGTTTCATCAAACATAACTACGGGAATAAGATCAGGCTTAATGTTGACTTACTTTCTCTATCCATGATGTTCACGGGTTTCTGATGAATGCAACTTGTCGCCGATCTAAACTTTATCAAGAAGAATTCAGATTTTCACTTGATAGATATTTATCAAGTTCGATTTACGAAACATAATTCACGTAGCTGTTGAAGTCCTAGGGTAGATCCAGCTTATATGCCTTTCAAACAAACCTTTTACATCATCTTAATGGTCCCATACAACGGGGACTTATATCCCATGATCTTTCAGATCATCTATTCATTTTTCCAAGGTGAAAATTTTTGGCATCACTTCGCTACCCATCCGACACTTCAAGATCTACATTTCCTATTCACATAACCTCCTGCCCACTACCGGCAGTCAATAATCAGATCCTAATTTCAACAATCATTTCAGGTCTCGCGGGTCGAGTATTTTGTAAGGTTAGGTTCGCCATCATAGGAAACCTTAAACCTAAAAGACATGTCCAACTCACAGTGGGTGTATGTCGGGTGTCTTCATCCCAACTCCTACTTACAGATGCTCTAATATTTAGATCCTAACAAGATTCGATCTCGATCCTAATATGATAATTATCAATGATAATCTCTCCAAAGGAAGACGATTATACGGTTCATTACCAAAGGTCAATCATTCAAACATAAAACAAGACTTCTAGTGTTTCGTATCGTTACTTTATCTCGTCCCTGCGATTTGGGGTGGTACACAACACTCTCATCAAGATTCGTTCTCAATGACTTCTGAGCAAATCTCTAGAAATTCAACGCGAAGCGAGGGTCTTGATAGAGATGATCGATACATGCACACCATGTTTACACAACTCATTTAAATACAAAAGAGTCAATTTCTTCATCAAGAATCTATCATTAACAGGAATGATATTAGCAGATTTGGCCAGTCTGTCGACGATGATCCAAATCGAATCAAATTCAGATGATGACCTTTGCGATAGCTAGACGTTTACTAATGTATGAGGCAATGTCTACCTTCATAATTTTTCATTAGTACAACTTCTTCAGACAAAGATACATTTAGTCAAAAATATCATGAATAGAATACTTATACTTACAAGATTCCAATATAACTACATCTCACAATCCTCCATATTTAGGCAATCACAAGTGGCCTTTTATACATTTAACTCCATCGGCTTCTCAATTTTTAATGGTTCACATTAGCCGTGAACCACTTTTTATTATCTATATTATCCTTCTTACAAACATCAGCTATTTTTAAATTGTTCGACAATTTATTTTGTACTACCATTACTAAGGAGCACATCCTAATTGGTTCTTTATATTTTTTTACATAATGTGTCAGTAATTATGTTCACCTTTCTTCATATTTTCTAAGTTTTAATTCTATCTCAACCATTGTTTTTATCAGTTTTGCTCAATCCGACGTTTAAAGCGTCGATAATTACTACAAGTAATTAAATAATAAATATTTAATTTTTATGAAACGTAACATAAAATTTTTAATTTTTCTTAGTTCGACCAATTATAAAAATATTCAAAATAAATTTGAATTTAATTAACTAGACTTTTGTTGATTTATCGAAAATAATTAAAATAATTAATAAAATCCGTAAATGTTCGAAAAACCTTCGTTTATTCTTTGGTAAAAATTTTCTTAGTTAAAAAGCAAAAATTGTCATTTCAAATTTTAAGTCATGGTTTAACGGTTTCCTCAATCCCTCTTAGGTTGCCTTGAAGTATACACGAACATTTACCCCTAAACAGGAGTTTAGTTAAATGTTCTGGGTATAAGGGAATAATCCCTTAAAAATCCTTTGTTAAAACATATTTCCATTTTCTTTTTGGTAAAACCCGAAGTCTTAAAAAGGCTCTTAATTTTTGAAGAGTCAAGATAGATTCCATTATCTTTTAATCACACGATCAATTAATATAAAGGATTTAGTCTTTAATCACATGTTAAATATTTAAGGTACAGGTTTTTATCGTTCAGCCAATTCAGGGCAATCTATAAATAATTATTAACTCATTCTTATTCTTATAAACAAATAAATGGTCCTTAATAATCACAAGCATGAATTTATCAAATTACAGCCTACACACGTGATTCACCAAATTTATGAATACTACATGTGCATTAGTCAATCCAAACGGCATAACATGAAACTCATAATGTTCATTGCAAGTTCTGGATGTAGTGATTGGAATAGATAATCTTTTTCGCAGATGCGAAGTTGATGATAACCATGCCGTGGATCAAATTTTAAAACATACGCTAAAACCTTGTAAATGATAGAATAAATCTTCCTTTTCGAGTTATGGATATCGTTTTCGATTGTCAATTTACTCAGTTCACAGTAGTCTATAAATATAAGGAATGATAACACCATAACTCTTCATGATGACGAGCTCGGTAGAATAAAATCTATCTCCGACAACTCTCTCAGTTGTAGGGTAATTCCTTTAATTCAGATGGCGCTGACGTACAGTGCACAAGCCACAGGTGCAGCACCATAAATATAATCAGTACCAATTTCAACTTGCCTTAATGGCAAAAGTCTAGGTAATTCACCAACAAATACCTTCTAAAGTTTCAGATAACGAAAACATCTTTTAATACATTCACTTTTAAGTTCTTTCTAGATTATAATATCTATGACTAATTCACAACCATTCACGGTATAATTTCAAGTCTAAATGCACGATACGGTTATCCATTAAGAATTATTTAGATCACTTTTGATAATCAACATCTTATCTTTTAGGGGAATTCTACTCGAGTTCCCATCAATTAAGACAATGTCGTCATGTCATAATCAATCAATCTATTTTACTGGCACTATCAACTTTTCAGTTTTATTGCCGTTGATAAGATGTGAACTTCTCAAAAGACTAATAATAACTCATAATCCTTCACAATTCAGGGATATCTGGAGACATAACTAACCTCAAAAGAGTAAGGTCAACGCATAATCTATGCGAGAGAATTTCGAATCAGATACAAACGAAAACATTCAACGAATATGAATATATCCCATGTTTTCATAATTTGAGTACGCATTCGAAAGCTCCTCGGATCGTTTCCTAGGTCATTCAAATGAAATCAAATCATAAGAAATGATAAGAACGTCGATACATCCAGTCGGGTATCAACACTCGGTAATCAGATACTTTTCCTAAGAATCTCACCACGAGAGAATTGGACAAGAAGGGAATATCAATTGTCAAATAAGATAAGTTCCACAGATGAGTAAATTCGACTCAGAAGAATAAATGCTACAGGCACATATGTAGGTGTCCCTAACACTATGTCCTTATTTTTCACTTCTTGAAGATCTCATAAATTTTAATCTTCCACAATCTTCAAAGAAAATTTTGTGTTTATTAATCAGTTTTATGGTGACTACTAATCAGCCTTGCATGGTCCATTCCAAATTGTATGTAGGCGCGCAACTATATACAATTTCAAGATTAACAATGCAATACTCAGTTCGTCAAAATTTTATCATCATGTTTATAATAAAAACACTTTCATGCTTAATTCTTAAATAAGAATCATTAATAAATTTACAAAGATTTTCTTTGTTCTGGAAACAATTAAGTTTTCCAAGGTGTTTTATAAACAACTTCATTTCAATAACAATCATTTATAAATCTCACTTTGAATAATCCTTATAGTGATGAAAATTAAATTTTCTCAAAGGATACTATTTTATCTTATAAAAACTATTAGTGATCTGCAAAGGAGTGATGAAAAGTTGTTCACCAAGAACTAACTACAATATAATAGGAAATGAGCTTAGCCAAATAATCATGAGGTTCATGACCTCGATGGTACTCAAAAAGAATAATCTACAATGTAACTCAATTCAAGATGAGTACTTGTTCAATGGTTGCATCACTAATGCGAACATTAGGATGAAGCAATAAAAGATAGATAACATCGATACATGTAGGATTTAGCAATCAAAGGTAGTCTTTTTCATTAATCACAAACAAGTCAAAATTTTACCGTAACACATTACGTGTCACTATGTCATACAATTCTCAGAACTCATCCTACCAACTGATATCTCAGTTAAGTTAGGGATTTTGAAAAGATACCACAATGAATACTAACCTACAAGAGTCATTAGGTGTTCCATATGTTCCGGAAGATCCATTGGTCCCAATTCAGAAGAAGATTTCTTCAATTTATTTCTTGGACACTAGGCATCCTCGTTAGTGGACAATGGCCTAGGAACAAGCCTTAACACAAACTACAATCATTTAAAACCTCATAATTCAATCAAAGAACTTAACGACTTCCTCTTAACAATTTCATATTCCATAAAAGTTAAATTTTACTTTATTTAAGTTTCAATCAACTTATACTCAAGGCGATATGCTACCTCATTCTCCAATACTTTCATCCTTATTCTTAGACCTTCAAAGTGCAATAAAAGCTCGATATGAACAACACTTAATTTCCAATCCTATAGCTCTTTCCAACAATAATTATCAAATGAGTCACTAGTATGAAATGACTCACACATTCAATTAGACTTCTCGGAAAGGTACTAGTGGCATGAGGCTTTTGGGTAATGTTTCCAATGACAGCCTCAAGTGCAACATTCACCCTTTCGATTTCAAATTTAAGAATTGGGTGACAACGAATCAGATGACATCTTTCTAGGTGGTAACGTTCTGTCAAACTCCACTCTATATGGAAAGATCGTCATGACATTAATCTCGCCAATTCTTTTTCAATATAACAATAAACTAATATCTACATTTCTACGAATATCAACCATTTGTAGGGATCATAAATATCCACAACTTGGTTTAGATCTAGGATAGCTAGAATTCCTACGAGAATAGTTTCGATTAATTTACTAGGGGATTTAGGGTTCCTTGTGACAATCTACGTCGTATAAATACCTCGTATCAATATCAAAATAGTCATCAAACAATCATGTAATAAAATTACATCATATATATATATAATCCAAGTTATATATATATTAAAATAACACTTCTCAGTCTGGCCTTGTCGGTAACTCGGGAATTCTTCGGCACCGTTATAGTCAAAAGATTTTTAGACATTTTAAGAAAAATGTTTATAGTTAAAAGATTTTGAAATGTTTTATTCAAAACCTTAGTTTTAAAAATCTTTCGTTCTCTATAACGAGAGCTCTGGTACCAAACTGTAACACCCCCAAATATACACAATTCAATACAGCGGAAGACTCGTTGGTGTTACGGGATAGCACATTACTCACATCATAGACAACGCATAAAAATAGCGTCGTTTAATAATAAAGCATTTCCATTCATAAATATCAAATTTACATAGGTCCCAAGTCATTTTATTTAATACAGGTTTTACAAAGCATTTGAATGGAAATAATTATTTAGGTGCGGGCCATGAATTCTTGTTGTCTTCCCGAGAATTATCTTCAAGTACCTGAGATAAAACATGTTAAAGGAAAAGGCCAGCGAAAATGCCGAGTGAATTCATAAAGTTTAATAAAATCCATCAATATAACATTGGTATAAAATTATTACCAAAAATTATTTTTTACAAATCATTGTAATAGGCCATAAGATAGACAAAGTCATTTTTATACAAATCCTTATCGAAAATCATAATATAGGCATTTGCCTTAAAAATCATTATACGAGTCAATGTCGTAAAAACATCATACGATACGTCTTATGACGTTGTATAAAGTTAAATGAAAACCGTTATATGAATATGGTTATGAAAAACTAAAACACGAACATAATATCAATAGTAAGACCCCATATTGCTAGTCATGCAATATATCGTAATTCGGTGCATATAGCAGTATTTCGTTAATTGGATTATTATAAGCCGCATGACATTGTTACCTTACTACAACAAACAACGGGTAGCTAGCCCGAAACTCATTTGCCCATCTAAATTAGCGTGTCGTCACAAAGGTCACGCTATGGAAATCTTCTCATACATAAATTCTCTTACCAATCAATGTGGCATGATGGGGATCAACCGTCAAGGCGCGAACTGGGGTGATCGTCCCCAAATAGTACTATTATATGCATAAGAGTCTACCAAATCCCGCTAGTTCACAATTCATGCTAATGGGACTTTTAGTGACATAACCTAACTTTAATAATCCATTTTATTTCATCTATCGGGTCATTTAATCATTCGTCGGGTCATACAATCATTCGGGTCCAAATTAATAAACAGACAATCGGGACAACTAGTGTCCTATTTTAAAAGAGTGTGAGGCTATGAACTCACGTTGATGTGGGAAAGCGGGTTATCGGCAATTCGGATGTACGGTACGTGCTTCAATCACGGAAACCTAGACAAATAATACTCGTCTTAGACTCTTGTCCGATGACTTTATAAAAATAACAATTATGTATACATATGATGATTTTATATATATGATGATCAAGTGGGTTTACATATTCTCTTTTACTCATTTTAGTATTTATGTGTTGATAACTTTTATACTAGTTTACTAGTTTTACCTATTTACATGTTTTTTGTCCAATAAGCTTATTCTAAGTTCTTTAACTTGTATTAATCTATTTTATACTTGTATTATCAGTATTTACACTTTACATGTTGGGCCTAAATGGGTTAAGCCCAATAAATAAGTTTATAAGTGTTTTAGCCCATTTTGTTGTATTATTAGTCCAATAACGTTAACTTAGCCCGTTAATGTCCGTATGTTATATAGTTCAGGTTTTATCGGTTTTTACTTGTTATATATGCTTATATATCAGTATATGAGTTTATAAAAGTTTACATTAGACGTGTCCAACCGTCTAAGTTTTATTTAACAAAAACATTTATTTTACGGTAATAGCCGAAAAAGTCGTAAAAATCATGTTTATAGTTTTATAACTTATAAAACTTATCAAACTACCATTTTTATAAAATGTCCATTTATTTATCCTTATACATATTTATATAAATGTATTATATGAGTTAGTGGGTTTTAATTCACATTTTATACTATTTTTATTTGAGTGCTTATATAATACTATTATACTTTAATTTCAAAAATCTGATTTTTACTTTCATGTTCACCAAAACAGCCATATCTGGAGTTCTATATGGAGATAGAAACTCAAATGTTTATGACATAAACTACATGATATGTGCTCCATTTAACTCTACTATAGATACTGTTGAATCAGCCTCTATGTATTTTCTAAAAATCGTCCAAAACAGTGAACCCAGATTTGTACTCTAAACTTGTTTTGATCATATCTCACTCATCCTAATGATTCCATTGCATGGCCAACTCTCACATGTGTACAAGACATATTACTTACTGTATATCCATTAATCTATGCCTTTTTATCAGTTCATCACATGGTTCTTTACTGTTTTATACAGCCATCATTTTATGCATGATTTTAACCTTTTTACATATAGTTTTTTTATCTTTTTACCCATGATTATTAACACCAAATCCCCACACAATATTTTTATCATCATATATCATCATACATATATACATTTAAGCAAAAAATACATGATTACATAATCAAAATTAACAAAAGGATGGGGAGAACAATCTTTATACCACCATGATGATGTAGGTTATGATCAAGACATGGATTTTGATGGAGAAACTTGTGATAAAACAAGACCATCTTCAAGACCACCAATCTTCATGAACTCATTGTGGAAAATCAGCCCCAAGACTCCATAGAAACTCCTCCTTGGATGTTATAATCACCACCAATCAATAGGGCTTCAAAAGGGCTTCATCATGTGTGTAAATAACACATGATTTCATGGTTGAAATTGATCAAATGGGTGTTATGGTGTGAGAGTGGGACGGCATACATAGAGAGACTGAGAGAGTTTTTGAGTTGATTTGCATGTTGGAAATGGGAGTAAGTGGTATTGCTAGTTGGTTTTGACAAGTTAGTGGCTTCAAAATGAAGCTAACTAGACAAGTGTTAAGCTAGTTGCTTAAACATTGACACCTCTTTGGTGTTGTGTCTAGTTTTGGCCATGGGTTTGTGGGGGTGGGGCAAGTGTTCCACTTGTCTCATCCCCATCTAATTTCGGGTACTCCTCGATTCTAGTTTTCTCGATTTGCGTGCCCTCGGGTCGTTTTACGAAAAACGTTTTTATAAATTATGAATCAACGACACAAAACGAATTTAATAAAAATTGTCTCATCAAAAACGGAGTTCGAAAACGTAAATACGTAATCCTAAGGTTTCCGGTTTAGTCGTAAAGGACGTTAAATTAAAATCGTAAGTCCTAATTTCTCGTAAATTTGTGAGTTTATGAACCAACTCAAAATTAAAATCCCAAAATAATAATCATGGATAAATTTATTTTCTGAAATGTCGGACTGTCACCAAAGACGGTGTATGTAAACGTAGGTACGTAACGTAGCATCCTCCGGTTTAGACGTAGTCGATGCTACTCCAAGACGTAAATCCAAATTTCTTTCCAAAAATAAGTGAGTTCATAATATAACATTAAAATAATGTTTTTAAATAACACTTGAGAATAAAATATAAACCATAAATTGACGAATTGTCACATCAGGGATATGGAAATGTACCAATAATCTGGAGGTAACGACAATTAATAAATCTCTTGTCTTATTAGACCTAACGGAGTGTCTAAGGGCTCGGTTCCATGAGATTATTGCCATTTATGCTATATACAATTATTATTGTTGATGCAAATTCGATAATTGTTGCCTTCAAGTATGCCACAAATTTATAATCTTTACTTGTGTTCAAAATGATTTGTAAAACCTATAGACTTGCTCAACCTTTGTGTTGATGATTTTACACATGTATTTCAGGTAATCAAGATGGATAGCAGCGGAGCATATGAGGAGGAAGTTGGGGCTTACTTGTCTAAACTTGATATAATTTTCCATCCTTTGAAATAAATAAACTGCTTTTAAGCATTTAATGTATATGTTGTGATTGGTAACGGTTTTTGGGACAAAACGCTACTCTGATTTAATATATATTGGGATGGGAAACTTATTAGAAAAAATTATATAATATTTCAACGTCTCTTTTGAGGTCGTTTTCTATGATTGTGTACGATGTGCTATGAGTAGCGCCCCAAAGTGGTATTAGGCTGAATGGTAATTTGGGGGTGTTATAGATTGGAATCAGAGCCACAAGTTATAGAGAACTAGGTCGATCTTTAAAAACCTAAACTATAACTTTTGGTATGTTTTAAAAGGTTTTAAGCATACAACTACTCCGCATGGCTCCGGTAAGGCTATTCTTGTATTACTTATGATTGATTGTGATTATGTGAACCTATGTGTATGTAGGAATAGTATTATGTATATACATGAATATACTATGATTTTTAAAGGCATTGCACGCGAAGCAATGTTCCTTGAATGGTTGTCGTACATTTTATAATACGGTTTATATCGGATTTGGTTTCACTGCCAATCATCAATCTTGATGATTATGTATTATCTGAATACGAGTGTGAAACTTGTTTGATATTTGAGTATGTAAATATGGTTTCGTAACCTATCGCATATCGACTTGTATAAGTTCGATTGTTATCATCGTATCGTGATGTGCCATTTTTGGACATCTCCTTTCGAAACGAAATTGTTAAATGCGATGTTCGTATTTTCGTTACTACTTATGATTTTGAAGAATCATTTATCCGAGGCGATGTCTCCTACGTAATGCGATGTGTGATTTGATTTTATATGACTACGTTTTATAGGCGAAAAGGAGGATGCCAATGTTGGACATAAGATATATATATCCTAATCAAATATATATAGTTTGGGTACAACAATGATATGCTCGTAGTAGTCATTCGGTTGAGTGACTTAATATTGTGTATCTAAATGGAATGGGACATTTAGATATATAGATTTTAACTCACCCAACTAAGAGTCGTTTAATGTTGTCTTATTTAAATGGATTAGGACTTTTGAATAAGAAAATTTTAAACTACTGGACCTTAGATTGTCGTGTTTTCCTTATTCAAATGGAATGGGACGTTTGAATACGGAAATCATGATATAAGTTTATTGTACCTTGTATTTACTATGGTATTTTTATATGATATCGTGTTGAGAGGTAGTAATACTTGAGTAGGATGACTTATAATCGTTTTGTTGAAATGGATTGGGACGCCTTTTCATTTGAACAAGAAAGTTATAAGTTCCCGAACCGTAAATTTGTAAATTCTTGTATACATGGAGGGGGACGCCTTTTGATGTAGACAAAGAGTTATAAGTGAGTGGGCTCAAGTATGTCTGGCTCGATTTGTGAGTGTTTGGTATGTGTACGTCTTTCTTCGAACCCTGTTTCGTTGATAAGAATCGTTCAGTGCTATCGTCATTATGATGATTGCCGATTAGAATCTATTTACAAATCACCCGTTGTATTTCTCTCGAGTTGTGATTTGTTTGATGGACCATTTCTAATGTGTCTTGATGATCGACGACGGAAATCTGTATTTGATGTTTATGTTTTACTTTTGCTTTTAGATACTTCTGTGGCATGTGATCTAGTCGAATGATCGTAAGTTGTGAGAACTTGAGACGGCATTGTCCAATGACGTCCGATCATGGAGAACGTGTACCATATAATATCTTTTGACTTTCTTTGGAACCTAGACGATGACTTGTCTGTTTTTCACTCTTTACTGTTAGAATAAAGATTGTTACATCCGAATTAAGCGCCGAGACGTCGCTTCCTAAAGGAGTGGATGATATAACAACCCGAAAATTATGACCAACGTTTAAATTAAGATTTTTCGTTCATTAAATAATAATGAAGTATACTTCAAAACCTATTTTGAAGCAATACAAAAATCATCGGATTTTAAAATGTGACAAAAGTCGTACAACCCGCGTACCGACAATTTAATTACATAAATTATTATCGAGGGATACTTGATAAAAATGATTCATTAAATTATTTAATAACTCATTTTAATAAGTGTACGGAGAGATTAACGAGAAGTATTCTTATTAAACCGATTCTTATCGTATTAAAACAATAAATGATGAATATTTGTCATTTAAATAAACGAACACGTTCTTCGTATTTATACGTCATATAAATACTCCATTTTATTGGAAAACGATTTTTAGATCAATTACGTAATCCTCGTAAGATGAATCAAAATTTATAAACCACGAACGTGACCCGAACCGTTTATTAATAAACGTATATCAAATGTTACACATTAGGCCCTTATAAAATAATTGCAAACATAAGCCCTCAACTATTATAAACTTTGAAAATAGGTTTTATAACTTTTGATGGGTATATATATGTACAACTAGGGTTTCCCCTCATTTCTTACACAAACCTTAGCCTCCATCTTCACACACAAACTCTCTTTTCTCCTCCTTGGCCGAAATCCACCATAACCAAACCACCATTTTCATAATTTTTACAAGCTCGAATCCTATCATAACTTATTCGTCTATGATCATCACAACCAATGGCGATATTAGTTTAACCATTTGGAGCCTTGAAGAAGGATATGCATACACTTCGTGGGGTTGAAGTTTAGGACCATGTTGATGGGTTAATGCATGTCTAGATCTTAGTTAGATCTATGATTATACGGGTCTAACAAGGAGGATCTAATTTGTGTATCCATCCTTTCGTTTCTTAATCTCGGATCTAAGGTTTACTCCACTTTTCTCTTGATTTTGATCTTTTCATTTTATTTCTTATATTAACTAGATCTCATATATTTTGAAAATATATATACAAGAATTAATTAATGAGTATTTGGACATTGTATATTAGTGTTCGACACTAAAAAGAAGCTAAACGAGCCCAAGTAGCGATTTGATTTATAACTATTTTTGAACCGTAGAAAAAACAGATTGCATGTCGAAATCAATAGGTTTGGGATACTAAAAACTTACATATTAAGATAGATAATTGTTTTGTGATTAAATCCCTGGGTGGCTTGTCCCGTGATGAATTTTAGATAGCAAGATATGACCAAAATGGTGAAAACTAGTCAGATCTGAACGTACTGTTTTGATGGACTGTTTTCTCGTAAAATTTGTATACTGACCTACGATATGTAAAACTAAAAGTTGTAGATAAAATCATGAAGAACTAGAATCAATTGGATGGTTTACCAATACCTTATGGTTTGGAAATGGTGGCCAAAATAGTGAAAACTACCCAGATCTGAACATACTGTTTTGATGGACTGTTTTCTCGTATAATTTGTATACTGACCTACGAATATGTAAAACTAAAAGTTGTAGATAAAATCATGAAGAACTAGAATAAATTGGATGGTTTACCAATTCCTTACGGTTTAGATGGCCAAAATAGTGAAAACTAGTCAGATATGAACATACTGTCTTGACGGACTGTTTTCTCATATAAGAACTCAGAATCATTGAAAAAGGTAAAACTATAGGTTGTAGATAAAATCATGAACAAGTAGAATCAATTGGATGGTTTACCATTTATTTACGGTTTGGAAATGGCGGTCAAAATGCTGAAAACGAGTTTGGCTCCCCAAAAACAGCCAACTATTCTAAGTGACAAAATGGGTTAATTAGCTATGAAAAGTATAAATTGGGGATAATTAGACTTGTAATCAGTAAAATAAATGAGTTAATAATGGTTTTGGTAAAAAGAACACACTTAGATGATTTACGGTTCAAGAGATATGAACAAATTAGCGGGACATGTCGGGAAAATTATAATAAACGGATTATAACTCATTAACGTAAAATGTGATGATTTTTATATAAACCGACGTGTTAGGACCCACTTGTCGGGGATCTTGGACTTATTTATATACTGATGACTAGATTACCCGAGACCCGACCAACGTAAAATATTAAGTGTACGTGTTTGTGATGCGTTTTAGAACCCAAAAACTATATAAAGTGAACTGGGGCCACAAAAGCCCAACTTACACTTGTAATGGCTAATGGGTCATTATTGGACCTAAGGTTTATAACCAATTTAGAGTGAAATACTGAATTTAAAATGGACCTAAGTTATATAATCATGTAATGGACCACTATTGGGCTTAGGATGGGCTAAAAATGTCAAATTGGATATTACACTAAAATGGTTAAGTTTTAACCTAAAAGTTTTATAAAGAATTATAAAACTTATGCAATGTCCAAGAACTTATTAAAATATACTTATTACGTATATGTACGATTCATTTATCGTCTCGAGCCTAAGACGTGCCTCGTTAACTTTAGGTCTCGTGTGATCGTGTATCAACCATTGACTTTTATTCTTGATTGACGTGCGTTCTCTATTAACTATTGTGACGATTGTATCAGGTAAGTCTATAGCCTCACTTTTATACTATCTTGTAAATGGTTTTTAAACCCGCGAGGAGGAATACATGTTTTTATAAACTTAGAACACAAGTCTTTTATGGTACTTGTCCCTCTATGTATGGACCCGTGGTTGCCTTTAAATTGTATTAAGTGATTGCCATTATTAAAGCCTCAATTGTGGACCGTTAATTAACCTATGATGGGTTAACCGCTAGTACAATTAATAGATCTATGGGGGAAGCCGCGCCAGTTCAGTTCGTGTGGACTTGTTACAGAAGCTTAGGCCCGACCTCCACACTGTTTGAACATATTGTATTGAGAAGGCAGGTATATGTCAATGTACCAATAATCTGGAGGTAACGACAATTAATAAATCTCTTGCCTTATTAGACCTAACAGAGTGTCTAAGGGCTCGGTTCCATGAGGTTATTGCAATTTATGCTATATACAATTATTATTGTTGATGCAAATTCGATGCTTGTTGCTTTCAAGTATGCCACAAATTTATAATATTTACTTGTGTTCAAAATGATTTGTAAAACCTATAGACTTGCTCAACCTTTGTGTTGATGATTTTACACATGTATTTCAGGTAATCAAGATGGATAGCAGCGGAGCATATGAGGAGGAAGTTGGTGCTTAGTTATCTAAACTTTATATTATTTTTCCATCCTTTGAAATAAATAAACTGCTTTTAAGCATTTAATGTATATGTTGTGATTGGTAACGGTTTTTGGAACAAAACACTACTCTGATTTAATATATATTGGGATGGGAAACTTATTAGACAAAATTGTATAATATTTCAACGTCTCTTTTGAGGTCTTTTTCTATGATTGTGTGCGATGTGCTATGAGTAGCGCCCCAAAGTGGTATTCCGCTGCGTGGTAATTTAGGGCTGTTACAGTCCCTAATCACCAAAAACACAAAACATAAGTTACAAGCCCTAATTTTTGTATATGGTTTTGTATTTGCCCTCCAAAACACATTTTCAAACCATTTCCGTCCATCCCAAGTTTTAAAACCTAAGATATTTTAGGAGTGTTATAAGTAGGTGCATTGTTAGCCTCAAAATATTGAGTCAAACAAGAATGCTCGGTCATAGTTTATTATTATAACATTTATTAGAAGGTTGTAATAGGTAGTATAATAGTCGTGACAATACGGGCTTGATGGCTAGCTTAAAAGGCCTCTTTTAAGGTACTAAGCATTTATTCAAGCCCGACCCAATCAAACATATAGCCCATTATGCCACATGTAGGCAAGGCTATAAATACCCTTCCTAGCATGTTATGAAGGGTGTTGGTTGTTTCATTTCTTAATCTAATCTTCCAAAAGTTTTACACACTTCTTTTTCTTTTCTCTCTCTACTTTCTCTCTATAAAAATCATCTATCTTTTATCTACCTTTCTTCTTTAATTCGTGTAGAATCACATCTCGTTCGTTTTTCAAGGATATACCTAGTTTTGCAAATCCTAAGTACCTCGAGCAAGCTCAATATGAGAATCAGCACTTATATCTTGATGAGTCCCAATGGACCGATCTTGATTGCCTTGTTGTTAGGCCCAATAGTGAAGAGACAAACGATTTGGAAGAAGAGCGTAGACCAAAAGTTAATAAAGAATTTGTTAAACCGTATAATTATGCTTATGAAAATAGTCTTTATGGTCTTTTCAATCCACAAACACAGAAGTATCGTGAGCAAATATTTTTCGAATGTGAACAAATAAGAATTAAATGAAGACAAATTTTTTCAACTAAGAAAACTAATGTTACAAAATTTATTGAGTATTTGCCATATAAAGCTTATGTAAGCAAGAGTAAGAAACACTTAGTTTTCTTAAACAAAACATCGAAAATTTCAAAAAGGTTGTTGACGACGACTAGAAAGAACGTGAATGTTTGAAAGGCAACAAAGAAATTCCTCATGATATAACTGTGCTTGTGAAAAGTATTTTGATTCCGCTTGCGGAAAGAACACAAAAACATTTTTTGGAATTTGAAATATGTTGGGAATAAATTAAGGCCAGATCACTTGAGCGCTGACAAGAGTAAAACAAGCGTTGACAAGAACAAAACAAGCGCTAACAGCTCAAGCGTTGACAAGATAAAGTCAAGCGTTGACACATTGAAGACAAGCACTGATGGGAAGATATACTCTACGCGTTTATTGTATTCTAGATTACTTCTAGTAAAGATAGGAACAACAATGTATTTTCTATATTTATCTTTACCTAGAATAGCTGATACGTAGATTATTGTACAAGGCTTCTTATGTCTATAAAAGAAGACCTTTAGGTTAATGTTTCATATAAGTTTTCATTCGTAAACTACTTTCATTGTAAGCAAGTTTGATATCATTAATCAAAGTGAAAGTTTGTCTATATCATTGTGTGTTCTTGTTTAAGTGTTAATTCCGCATAACACTTAGATTATCATAAGCATATACAAAGGTTTCTCTAAGTGTATTACTTGATCTAATCTCGTATACATAAAGCTAAATCGATCTAAGTTTGGGATAAACAAGTGGTATCAGAGCTTGTTGAGGAACTTTTGATCTTAAAGAACACAAGAACCCTAAAAATCACCAAAACCCTAATTTTCTCAAAAACCCTAACAACATCATGTCTGAAGCAAACCTCCTCCTCCTCATCTTTACCAAACATCAAGATTCCCATGCTTGATGCAACCAACTTTGATTTGTGGAAATTCAACTTTGAGCAATATCTGGGAATCTATGACTACACACTCTGGGAGGTTATTGAATATGGAAACACATTCGATAAAGCCCAAAAGATTGCCAATGTTACTGCTCAAAGATCAGCTGTTGCTGGATGTTCTGAAGAGGATAAGAAAGAAAAACTTGGAGATGGTAGAGCTGTGGCTGCTGAAGACATAGCAAAGAAAAGGGTCGACATGAAAGCCCTAAATATTCTGAAAGTCTCTTTGGGACAAGAGAACCAGCATAAATATAGAGGCTATGAATCTGCTAAAAACCTTTGGGAAGCTCTTGAAGTTGCATATGGTGGCAATGCAGACACTAAGGAAGAGAAGAAAAAGCAACTCATGCATGATTATGTTGTCTTCAAAGCTCAACCCAATGAGAAGCTGAGTAGTGTGAGAAGCAGATTGCTTGACATTACAAGCAAGTTGTCCTTCATGGGGACACAACTTGGTGATGTCTACATTAATGCTACCTTTCTTAAAAGTCTTGGTGAGGCATGGAAGATTGAGGCGAGATCTATTCTTGGCAACAATACTTATAAGAGTTCCTCGTTTGATGACATTTACAACAAACTAAGGCTGCTGGAAGATGAAACTCTTTTAGAACATGGAAGCAAGTCTTCCACCAGTAACATGGCCTTCTTCTCTCATAGTGAAGGTTAATTCAATCAGAAGGACTCTTACATGCATCCAGTTACTGGATCATCATATGTCAACGCTGGAACAAGTCATGTCAACGTCTCCTATTCAGACGCTAACACATTCAAGAGTGACTCCTCAAGAGTTAAACCTGTTGGTTTAGATTTGGATACTATATGTGCTTATATTGCTTCTTTGCCTAATGGTTCAGTAATTACATATGAGGACCTTGAGCAGATAAGTGATGAGTACTTGGAAGAGATGGACATTAAGTGGAACATGGCTCTTGCTAGTATAAGAGCAAATAGGTGGAACAGAAGGTTTAAGAAGAAGATGACCTTCAATGCTAAAGACACAGCTGGATTTGACAAATCCAAAGTTGAATGCTACAACTGTCATCGTATGGGGCACTTCATGAGGGAATGCAGATCTCCTAGAAGATCTGATCCTGGTAAACCCTCAAGTCAGGTTGTTAAAGCTCAGGATTCCAAAGCCATGGTTGCAGTTCAAGGAATTGATGGTATGGGATGGGATTGGAGCTATCTGACTAAGAATGTTGAAGAGAATAAAGCTTTGATTGCTGAGGTTGAAGAAGAAGAGCATGTTGAATATGCTCTTATGGCACACTCATCCTCTTCATCTGATAATGAGGTATACAATGATGCTTTTTGTAGTAAAGGTTGTAGGTTAAACACTGAGAAACTTAACAAAGAAGTGTTAAGATTAATGAGTGATGTGAGTTCTGAAAAGTGCAAATTGTCTAATTACCAAGTAGCCCTCACTCAAACTGAGAAAACCGTTTCTGAATACAAGAAAATGAAATTTGACTTAAAAGATAAAATAAATATCTTAAAACATGAGTTAGAGGCTAGTATGGATATTAGAAACATCATGGAAAGGGTTAATGGTGAGTTACAAGCTAAATTAGATGAGGCCATTAAGAATAAATGTTGGCCTTAAAATTCAAAGATTTGATAGAGCCACTCAAACCCTAGGAGACTGTGTGGGTAAACAAAGGGATCCTAAGGACATGACTGGGATTGGGATGAATGACTACTCTTTGGTTCCACCACCAGCTGGTGACTTCTATAGTGTCCAGCAAAAGGACTTATCTTGGACTGGTTTGCCATAATTCCAAGAGGAGAAATTCATTCCTCCACCAAGAGTTGTCACTCCAGTTGAAGAGTATCAACAAAAGTTGACTGACCTGAATGAATGGAAGAAAGCTAACCCTACTTTGTTTGTTTAGGGTGGCTTACTATGTGAAAGTCCCAATGAGTCAACTCCCATTAAGGTTACAAACCCAGTCACTGGTAAAGCTGTTGACCTAGGCTCAAACATTGATAGAAAACCTAACATTAAATATGCAGAGATGTATAGGAATACTAGGTCACCCAAGAGCCAAGTTAGCAATAATGGAACAGGCTTCTTTGCTTCTAGACCTAAGGTTGTGTCTAGAAAAGCTTGTTACACTTGTGGTAGCTTTTCACACTTGGCATACAAGTGAGTCAACGCTCCCAAAGCCAGCGCTGACAGGAACAATTTCAGCGCTGACAGGAACAAAGTCAACATTGTTAGGAAGTCAAACGTTGTCAGACCCAAACCTTGTGTGCAGCAAAGTCCACAAGTGATTAGACCTGCCCCATTCTTTACTAGAGGGTCTAACACTCATGGACAAAGACCATTTCAAAAGACAAACACCTGGTCAAATAGGCAATGGGTTTCTGTAGCAAACCCTAGGTTCAACGCTGACAAGGGTAATCTCAGCGTTGACAAGACTAATTCCAATGCTGACAGAAACGGGACCAGACCTAAATATTTGCAACCACAGGGTAAGGGGTCTAAAGCTTCTTCAAGCTTAACATGGATACCCAAGAAAGATCAAAACCCTAATGATAATGGGATTTCAATGACCTGCAACATATTTAATTACATTTCAAAGGTCATTACCAAACCTATTGGGGTTAACTGGGTATTTCATCCTAAGAAGGATGAGAATGGGGTTGTTGTGAGAACTAAGTCTGTTCTTATTAAACAACCAGATGAATCCAAGTCTTTTAAGACTTGGGTTCCCAAAGAAAACTAATTTGTTTTCTTTATGTGCAGGGCATTCAAAGACAGGTCAATGATTATGGATATTGGGATAGTGGATGCTCAAGGCACATGACAGGGAAGGAAGACTACTTGACCAACTTCACTCCCATTAAGGATGGTGATAAGGTATACTTTGGAGGCAGATATGGTACTATCACAGGCAAAGGAACCCTTCTCACCAAGAATTTGCGTTTTGAGAACGTCTTTCTGGTAAAAGAACTTGATTACAACCTTTTTAGTGTATCACAAATTTGTGATAACAAAAATAAAGTTCTGTTTACTGATACTGAGTGTTTGGTGTTAAGCAAGGATTATAAGATCCCTGATGAGAAATATATTGAGTATAGAACACCTAGGCATAAGGACATATATAATGTGAATTTGAATGGGATTAAAATGAATATCAATATGTCTTGTTTTTATGCTAAAGCCTCAGTAGATGAGAGTAATTTGTGGCACAGGAGACTAGGGCACATAAATTTTAAAAATATAAATAGGCTTGTGAGACTTGGTTTAGTTGATGGTTTGCCTGAGAAGGCCTTCCACAATGACCACTCTTGTGTTGCATGTTTTAAAGGCAAGCAGCACAAAGTATCATTCAAGTCCAAACAGGTGCATACTAGTTCTAAACCTCTTCATATGCTACACATGGACCTCTTTGGTCCAACCAATATAGAAAGTTTGAATGGTAAGTCATATTGCTTTGTCATCACATATGACCTTTTTAGGTTTACTTGGACATTCTTTCTAGCTATGAAGAGTGACACAACTGATATTCTAATTGATTTTATCACTCAGATTGAGAAGAGGTCTGGCAATGAGGTTAAAATGCTTAGGAGTGATAATGGTGGAGAATTTAGGAATAAGAAGCTAGATGATTTTTGTGCCAGGAAAGGAATTACTAGGCAATTTAGTATTGCTAGAACCCCACAGCAAAATGGGGTTGCTGAGAGGAAAAATAGAACCCTAATTGAAGCTGCCAGAACAATGTTGGCTGATGCTCATTTTCCTATAGCCTTTTGGGCTGAGGCTGTTAATACAGCTTGTTATGTTCAAAATAGAGCATTGGTTAACAAAATTCAGAACAAAACACCTTATGAGTTACTTTGGGTAGAAAACCTAATATTGGTTTTCTCAGACCTTTTGGTTGTCATGTAGTAGTTTCAGATACTAGTGATGCCTTAGGGAAATTTAGTGCAAAAGGTGATGAGGGTTACTTCATGGGGTATTCAGTGCAGAGCAAGGGATATAGGGTTTATCTTAAAGAGGAAAAACGTATACTTGAAAGAGTACATGTTAGGTTTTTAGAGAATAAACCTAGTGAT
The DNA here is from genome assembly GCA_025667525.1 of Glebionis coronaria. Classification (NCBI taxonomy): domain Eukaryota; kingdom Viridiplantae; phylum Streptophyta; class Magnoliopsida; order Asterales; family Asteraceae; genus Glebionis; species Glebionis coronaria. Next base: position 1,696,530 of record JANFOE010000053.1, on the reverse strand, counting down.
CCTGAAAGTGGTCCTAATTGGTTGTTTGATTTGGATCCTTTATCTAGAACTTTAAATTATATGCCTGTCACTAATCCAGACATTGTGAAGGTAACTTCAAATGTTGTGGAGGAACAAATTGTTGATGTTTCAGGTACATAGGTTCATGAAAAGGTTGGATCACAAGCAGAAAAGACATCTCCTATCCAAGAATATGTTACCATTCCCATTTGGACAGATGCTTTTGTTGCTGCTGCTGCTGCTGGTAAAGATAATGGTGGTCTCCAAGCACCACCAGATACAAACATGCATGGTCCTTCAGGCGCTGACAAAGGCAAATCTAGCGCTGACAAGACCAATTCAGACGTTGATGGTTCAGACGTTGACAACAACAGTTCAAGCGTTGTTAGCCCAAGCGCTGACAAACAAGGTTCAGGCGTTGACAACGATTCTGCACATCTTTTCTATTCCATTTTTGAACAAGGTGAACCTTCCAATATATATGAAGAGGTTCATCCTCATGTTGATGAAAGAGAGTCTGATGAAGAAGATATTGGCAACATGGAGCATGAGGTCGAGGACACCAGACTTTTTGTGGGAGGAATTCTTACTTTAGTTATGAAGAATCATCCTCCTTCTCAAATCATTGGTAATGTTAATACTCCAGTTTAGACTAGAAGATCTCATCAAGGTCTTGGGGGGTTTATTGCCAATATACACAAGAAGGTTGATACCCCTCTTGTGCAAGCATGTTTGTTTGCCTGTTTTCTGTCACAACAGGAACCCAAGAAAATATTTGATGCTCTCAAAGAACCAAGTTAGGTGGAAGCAATGCAGGATGAGCTTCACCAATTTGCAATTCAGGATGTTTGGGAGCTGGTTGACTGTCCCAGATATGTCAGACCTATAGGGACAAGATGGGTTCTAAGGAACAAGAGAGATGAAAGAGGAATTGTGGTCAGAAACAAGGCAAGGTTAGTGGCTCAGGGATATACACAAGAGGAGGGGATAGACTATGAGGAAGTCTTTGCACCTGTTGCAAGGATTGAAGCTATAAGGATTTTTCTAGCCTATGCATCCTGCATGGGCTTCACTGTCTATCAAATGGATGTCAAGAGCGCCTTCCTCTAAGGAACCATTGTTGAGGAGGTATATGTGATGCAGCCTCCAGGTTTTGAGGATCCAGAAAATCCAGATAAAGTGTATAGAGTCAAAAAGGCTATGTATGGCCTTCATCAAGCCCCTAGAGAATGGTATGGTACCTTGTCTACCTATTTGGTGGACAATGGATTCAAGAGGGGCACCATAGATCAGACACTATTTACAAAGAAGAAAGGGAAGGATGTGTTGCTTGTGCAGGTCTATGTTGATGATATCATTTTTCGGTCTACTGATCCAAAGATGAGTGAGGATTTCTCCAAGCTTATGAAAGACAAATTCAAGATGAGTGCTATGGGGGAGATGAACTTCTTTCTTGGTTTACAAGTTCAGCAGAAAGAAGATGGTATCTTCATCTCCCAGAATAAATATGTAGCTGAGATCTTGAAGAAGTTTGGCTTCTCTCTGTTGATCCCAAACTTAGATCGATTTAGCTTTATGTATACGAGATTAGATCAAGTAATACACTTAGAGAAACCTTTGTATATGCTTATGAATTTAAGTGTTATGCAGAATTTAACACTTAAACAAGAACACACAATGATATAAACAAACTTTAACTTTGATTATCAATATCAAACTTGCTTACAATGAAAGTAATTTACGAATGAAAACTTATATGAAACATTAACCTAAAGGTCTTCTTTTATAGACATAAGAAGCCTTGTACAATAATCTACGTATCAACTATTCTAGGTAAAGATAAATATAGAAAATACATTGTTGTTCCTATCTTTACTAGAACTATTCTAGAATACAATAAACGCGTAGAGTATATCTTCCTATCAGTGCTTGTCTTCAATGTGTCAACGCTTGACTTTATCTTGTCAACGCTTGAGCTGTCAGCGCTTGTTTTGTTCTTGTCAACGCTTGGTTTACTCTTGTCAGTGCTCAAGTGATCTGGCCTTAATTTATTCCCAACAATCCTCCCCTAAACTTGATATCCACTCTTATGATCAAGTTTCTGAATAAGCATTAAGGACTAGGAGGAATCTTACAAACCTTCTCATATTGATAATGAATAAATCTGATCAAATCTTTTGCCACGTCACTTGAATAATCTATTTCCAGCTGAGTGTCCTTCATCTTTTCCAAAATAGCCTTGGATATGAAATACTGACCATCCACAAGTAGATACTCATCAAACTTTGTAGAACTCAAATGGTAAACACCAGCAGCTGAATATAACCTCCATTGAAGACCACTGAGGTCATCTTCAAGATCCTTCCAAATTGCAGGATCCTCATCTTTTGGTCCACACATTCTTTTGAATGTGGACCAAAGTTTTATTCCATTATCTGAAGTTGGTGCTTCAGCCTCATACTTGGTCTCCAGCAACCTCCAAAGGTCCACCAAGTATTCTCTATCACAACTTGCAAACAAAGATATGAGAGTGGTAAAAGTGTGTACCTCTTTGCCATATCTGCCAATCTTCCAAAACCCACATTCATCTTCTTCATAGCTCACAATTGGGTTCCTGGAATCTAATGGTAATACTTGCACCTTATCTGAAGCTTCTAAAGGTGAGAGCTTGAGGCTCTTTCTGATGACAGCTTCACTTGGATATAGTGGATCCATATCTTTGGGAAACTCAAATGAAATTCTCTTCTTCACTGGTCTGGGAACAAACATAGCTTTCTTGAGTTCCATTTCTTCTGCAAGTTCTTCCTTTCTTTCATCTGAAAGAAGTCTGAGAGTGTTTGCTTCCTGCACTCTCACCCAAATGGGATAAGCCTTGCATTCCAATTCATCAAATGTCAATGCCCTAAACTTCTGATAAGTCCATCCAACTCCATGACATCTGAGCAACATAAAGTATAGCTCCCTTCTATCCCTTTTCAACTCTGAGAGAATATTACTTGCCTTGTATAACACCCCCACAAATGCTATGCGCAGCGGAACTACAACATTTGGGTGCTACGTAGTTATCATCACACATAAGCTATATTAAACGACTCAAAGAGACGTAAAAGTTTAAACATAAATTAAAGATTGATTAAATCATCAAAGTCTACAGTTTTCCAATTCCCAATATGATACAAAACAGAGTTTGCATTTAGGTCCCCACTGAATCTCAACCCAAAAGTACATTTTCGTTCACATGACATAATATAAAATATTTAAGTGCTAAAAGGGAAGAAAAACAAAGTAGACCGCCAAGCCACAACAACTTCCATCCTCGCATGCTCCGCTGCTAACAACCTTGGTTACCTGAAACACATTCTTAAAACTGTCAACACAAAGGTTGAGCGAATCTAAAGGTTTATCAAATCATAAGTTGAACATAAGTATTTAAAAACCAATCACGATCATTCAATAGCATTGTCGCGCAAACAATCTATTATTCAAGGAGGAGACAATTGTGTTTAAGCTCATGACACTAATCCGTTAACTCAATCACCCGCGTAATAATTACCGGCGTGATTTAGATGAAACCAGTGCCCATACTAAAGGCATTAGTTGCAATTATACCTTATCTCTTATCACAAATTATCCGTCCGCAGGGGGTATCAACGTACTAGCCGTCGTCTCGGATAGGGTAGTCAACCCCATAGTACTATCACTTTGTATAAGCGGCTATTTCCCCCTTCGCAAGGGCAAGACAATAGTTAATAGTTCATGAATTTAGGGCCTTTTGCAACTAGGTACTCAACACAATTTCAAGGCAACATTCGGGTCCAACAATCATTCATGACTTATGTTCATTTTCATTTAAATAGCATGTATCCCCCTCGCGGGTAAAAACATTTGAAATAAGTAAAGAGAGAGGCTATAGACTCACCTTGCGTAGTAGTAGTGGTTCTAGCGAAGACGTAACGAGAAATGTCACCGACGACGTGGATGCCCGGGAAAATCAAACACTTGACCTAAAAATCAAGGTACGTAATCCGCGTACATTATTGTAATAAACACACGCAAATGAAAACACACTCAATGCTTATGAAAACTCACGCCAAAATCAAACAAGTAGTTGTTACTAGACTTATACCATTTACCTACGTAATTAAAGTTACTATCCATTTTACGATTTTGCCGATACTTACCAAAAGTATGGGATGTTTTACTAGACTTAACCCTTGTTATAAAAATTAAGAAAATTCTCAAAAATACCTTAAGACCTGTAGAAAACCCATTTTTAATCCCATTAAAAGTTTTCGCTTTTACGACCCGTTACTCAACACATTACTAAACCTACATTTTTCGGACTGAGATTGCACTTTGACCAAGTCGGACTCATTTGACCCATTTAAAATATACCATTGACCTCTACGACACCTAAGCCTAATAATAGACTCAAATACACAGGTTTGAGACCAAAAATCAACCTTTGACCTGTTACCAAACTATACCTATGGTCCCCGGGATTTGACCCAAAACCAAACACAAATTCGGATTGTGTTGGTTCTCATCTCCTGGTACACGTATTTTCAAAGTAACATAACTTTTGACTCGTTTGGAGTCGTAAGCTCTACCTTATACCGAAACGAAGCTAAGACAAAGCTCTACAACTACATCCTAACCACAAGACCTGTTTACAAAATAATTTTTATGAAAACACTTCGAACATTCTGCCTAAAATCAACTATCCCAAAATCAATCCTACACTCGTTTCCAACCCATTTTATCGGCACTAGACCTCAACCTAAACACTCCTAACCATACCCAATCATAATAATCAGTCCTAAACTACCTAATTATCAAACCCATCTCAAAACCTAAACACAAATTCAAACATGCAATATGTTTAAACCATTCAAACACACCCAAAACATCAATCTAGACACAAACCCATGACACATTTCATCAAACACCTTGAACACACCCAACACCCCCCACATTTCGTGGCTTTTAGGGGCTGTGGAGAACCAAGAACATAACACCCATCTTATTTTATGGATTAATTAGCATTACCCAATCACCAATTACACGAATTAATGATGTAATTACATTAAAACACATTTTTTTGAAAAACCTTTGATTCTTGGAAAATTTTGTTAATGCATGTTAGATTTAATTGTGTAAGAACACTTACAAATGAAAATAAAAGGGTGGTCTAACCTTGGATTTAATCAAATCAAATGGGAAATTTTTTTTTGGTGGTGGTGGTGTTCATGGCCGACGGCGAAAAGAGGGGTGGGAGAGAAGAGGAGAGAAATTTGGGGTGTGTTTGTTTGTATGTTTTTAATTTCCTCTTTTTGTAAAAATTAAGGGGACTTGTTTTGTCAAAAGGGCTTTCTTTTGGCCTTATTCTTAAACGACACCAATATTTGTGGGAAACGACTTATTAGTCGACTTAAAAACTTTACGGAAGTCGGGGGTCGTCCCGAACACTCGAAAATACTTTTAAATGGTTCAAACGCACACAAAACGAATATTCATATGGTTCCGACTCGACTTAACACGTAATAAAAATAAAATCTCGAAAAACTCAAATATCGATCAATCGCTAATAAAAATAAATTGTGGGGCATCCGTCGGTATTGTAGTCGTTATCGGTTCTTCTTAAATCGTCAAACGTTAAATTACGACCGTAAACGTTGGTTTCAACTTAAACCGTCAAATATATAGCAAACGAAATTTCTTAAAAATTTCAAAAATATCCGTAAAATAGGATTAAATAATTGACGTTGGGCTCGGGATATCACATCCACAAGTGAGCCACAACTTAAGAGAGATGCTCATACTGAACAGCTCTTGAGACAATAACTTAGCATCTTACGGCACTTTCACTGGTATTACATCCTCCCCTCCTTAAAGGAGCGACGTCCCGGCGCTCTCCGGTTCTTATACTCGCATTTCGTACTACTAGAAAGATAAGTGTACTTCTTCCTAAAGGAGTCTTCACGTTCCGTTGTGGACTTCGGTTCACGTCTCGGGTTCCATCACACCTTCACAATGAGTATTATACCTTGCTTCAATCTCTTAACATCTCGATCCATGCTCTCCACTTCAATTGCCCCAAATTCTTCCTATGGTTATCAACACGTCTCTTCTCATAGCTTCTCACGGTCAACAAGTGATTCTTAATCTACACCATCTCTTCCGTAGTCTCTCAAATCATTTCAAGTCCATTCAACTGACTTTTTCCTACTTTATTTCATCCAACTGGCGATCTATATATTCATCAACGTAATTCTTCAAATGTTGCAGCTACAATGCTAACATGGTAAATGTCGTCGTACAAGGATACTACCAACGGCGAGTGTCGGTCCCAACAACTATCAAAATCAATCACACACGCTCGGAACACGTCTTCCAACGTTCGAATCGTCCTTTCACTTGGTTCGTCGTCTCATAAAATAATTATTCACAAAATAAAATCGCACGGGTCGCACATAACCCTATTGAAAACGTTCAAAATATACAAGACGAAGTAATTAATACTAGTCGTGCAAAATCACCTTATCGCAATATTAGGTACATACAACCCTAGTTCGTCAAAAAACGAATTCATTGATACGCTAATCATTCGACGTATACATAACTCTCTCTAAAACATCACAATCCAATCGAACACAAAAGCCATAATGAAACACATACAACCACATTACGACACGTTTGCAACATAGCCAAACCGTGCCAAGTCAATCAATTCAATCAAGTTAACTCATGCTTGCTAATCAGCCAAGCCATGATTAAAATAAGAAATGTTGACATATCTCTCGGATGAGTCCAGTCAAAAGAAAATTGCAAGTTAAATAAGGTTCACGAGCTTGCTAGCTATAGATGCATATCCTAAACAAAGAATAAAATTCATACATACGTCATCGCAGGGTGCTCACCCACGTATTCATACCCAAAAGTTATTACAAGAACACCATCTCACTTCCGTCTCAAACGTAGTCAAAATGTCAATAAGCATCATCGTTCACAGTAAAAAGATATATATATTACATGGCACGTGTTCTCCATGATCGGACTTCATTGGACAATGTCGTCTTAAGTTCTCACAACTTACGATCACTTGACCAGATCACATACAACATAAACACATAAAAGACAAGGGTTCACCATAATAACATCAACTATGTTTATCTATTGTTAAACCATCGATGATCAAGGATGGTTGAGTCGAGCAAAGAGGATTCCTCACTTAAATAAACGAAGACGGCAATGGAATTGTCTTCCAACTACCGATGGACAGTTGTTAAACTTCAACAGTTTATCGCGTGTCGTTAAACATATCAAAAGAATGAGAAAATAAATTAAATAAGGTACGATACGTTTGATGTAGGAGAAGTCTTCGTCATTCCCCTCAGAGTCACTTGAACTCTGATTTCCTCTACTTTGGCAGTCTTCTGTTCTTGTTTAAAATTTCTTCTCAGTGTCGGTATGAACCCCGTTGGTATAACATCAACACCCTAGCGGTTCCGATAAACTTCACACATTACACACAACACATAAAAACATTTTCCAAAATTACTCGGTCACAGTGACTTACTAAGTCAACGCCAAACAAAAAGAAAAGATTTCAAAGAACACAAGAAAATTCAAAAATTTTCTTTAAGAATCAAAGAAATTACGGCTACTTGCAAAAATGATCCACCATTTTTTAAAAAGAAACGTTCTCATCCAAACGTTTATCAAAACACTACAAGTTTCAAGATGACCAATTTGTTTGACACGATAGTGCCCTTCCTAAACTATGCATAATTAGCCAGATCATGCATACTTAAGGATCAAGCAACAACAACCAACAAAACAGGACTCTTCCCGAATTATGCATAGCTAGCTAAGCTGTGCATAATTGAGGATCGAGTGACGACACAAACATTATTATTACATACCAAATATGACTACGAAAGTTTTCGACCTAATCTTCAAAATAATTGAACCATTTGAAATGAAATTTGAAATGGGAAAATATTGTTACCATCGTTTTAAGAAACACATCAACCATTTTTCGTCCACTTTGAAAACATACATTTGCTTTGCCTTTTTATGAGAAAATAAATAAATAATTAAATAAAGAAATCGACACCCTTTGCATTTGGTTCACCAAAACATTTCACACACATACGTATTTTCAAAATAGACTACTCACAAAATAACGGTAAGGTGGTTCATGATTAAAGATCATTGCAAGCACAACAAGTAATAAAATCAAAAATCAATGAGATCGAACAAGGTAAACGAGTAATATAATTTCCAACTATAATTAACTATATTAGTAATGAAGATACTTCAAACATATGACAAAAGTCTTGGGATAACAACAGTGATCTACGAATACATGGAGTAAAAAAAATTGAATATCAGCACAAGCGTCAAAAATAAAACAACAATCATAATTCCCATCGTCTCGAGTTGCACACGCATTCCACCAAGGGTAAACGGGGAGAAGAGAATAATCACTAGGTCGAATAGAAACAATTTCACCAGGAAGATCGAGTTCTTTCACCTCTAAAATTCGGTAAAGCGGCTTCGCCTCCTCGCTTTTGTTCAATATAACTAAATAACCAATTTAATGAAGATTTATAGTATCATTCAAATAAATACAGATTTTTTAGGTTCCATTAACCGTAAGAAGAAAAGTTACGGCGTCCATTAACAGGATAAAAATACATCGGGTAACATACCCTTATTAACATGTACTAGCGACGTAGCAATTCAAAAAGGAATAATAATAATAATGGTTTCATACCATGGACAATATTAAAATGAACAGTCACATGACTACTCAAGTTTAGATACAGACCCACAAAATCAAAGAAGAGATGTCGTACGATCGAACCATCGTGACTCAAAACATTACATATACATCTTAAGAAAATAATATAAATATTCGTTTGTTGGGTAATCCATTTGCATTTTCTAGTTACTATTACCTGGTACATTGTAAAACCGAACATTTGCACATTTTTAATTCGTGTTACCACATTAAAGATTTCAGACCTTTCACGTTTTAATCTATACAAAGTTTTTATTTCTAGAAAAATTACAGTTGCAAGAAAATTTCTAACATTAGTTGATTCGGTGACTCGGTTATTATAACTGGTAAAATCATTAATTTTGAAAGTCTCGCTACTTGTGTCAGAATGTCATTAATGTTCATATCTTAAGTACCAAAAGCGTACATAGTAAGAATTTTCAAAGTTCTACGTTTTTATTATTACGACTTATATTATCACATATATACACATATCCAACATGACTCAAACTAGTCCAATTAACTCTTAAAATCAACTTTTGACTTTTTATTATACATAAGTCTTCCTTAAAACTGGTTTGTTAAATCACATTCGCGCACTTCGACTCAAATGATAAAGAGGTTTCACGTAGTTTTATCTCAGATAATTTACTGATTTTAGTCGATACATGAATCTCGATGATAATAATAAAATAATAAATAATTAAGATGCTTATTTCAATAATTCTAAAATATATAAAATTCAACTTTTAATCCTTAGCCCGTTATCAAACGATTTTAAAATAACACATCTCGCAGTAGAGTAAAATGACGTTCCATCAACATTTAAAAATTTGTTTCAAACGTTAGAATTTCTCACTTAAAGTGTAGATTCCGATTTTATCCCAGTTTATTCACTACAACAAGTAACGCGTTCTAGTTTACACCAATGCATACGTAAACATAACCTTATGTTTAAAATAAAACCAATTTTACAAAGTTTTGTAGCTCCAAAATACATGACCAATTCTTCTACTCATGTTTTATATTACAAGATACGCCAAAAGTTTGCTACATTGACCCGAAAATTAATTCATACTAAATCCAAGTTACATATACTCAACAGTCATATCGTAAATTTTATTATAAACTCCTTTTTAAAATTATATTAAACAAATTCTTAACAATTCCATCACTAGCTTCTAGTATCAAATTATTGATATATAAAACAAGGATTTTACGAGTAATATAAATCACTTATTATGATATACCAACCAAGGTTGAAGGAAAAACAATTTCACTTTGTCCATTTCTTCTCTACACTTATTTTACTTGTTACAAAACACATCATAAGTCATTTTTATCCAAAAGTTTCATCCGCCAAGTAATTAATATGTAAAACACTTTATGTCTAAACCATTTAATCAACAAAGTTTAGTTCTTACTTAACTCACACAAATGCCGGACCTCGTCATGTAAAATATTAACTTCAAAATAATGAAACAACAAAACAAAATGAAATAAATGGAACGAGAATACGTATGTCAACTAAATGTTGTTATCGGCCTCGGATGAGTCTCGAAATCGTACTCCACAAAATTAACACAAAACCAACCAAATTCCAAGTTATCGCGATTGATCACAACGCTAGTCTATTTTAAAACACATTTTTAAAATTCAAGTAGAATAGTAAACAACGATTAAATGGCAACACGCCTCAACCACGTTTTATAACACACACATGTGATTTGTCGCTACGATGTACGCATCGTTGATTATACTTCGTCTATATTATAGTTACGCCAACTATCATATCAAACCCATAAGGAATAAAGGAAATAAAGTAATACGTAAGTAAATTACGTTTCAAAAGAAAATGTCCAAAATGACACATCACGGTGCGATAACGACAATCGAGATCAATCTAGTCAATATACAATATGTTACGAAGCGTTATTTACGTATCTAGAGTATCAAACGAGGTTCATATTCGGTTATCCGAACAATAAATTAATTATCAAGATTGATAATTTGCGGTGAGGCCGAATTCTCAACAAAACCGCATTATAACATGTACGATAATCACTCAAGGACCATTGCTTCACGTGCAATGCATTTAAATACCATAGTATATACGTATTTATACATAAAATCATTCCTACATACACGTAGGATTACAACGCAGTGTTGCCATGTAATGCAATGTAGCCCGTTATGCCAAATACATGCAACATATAAGATAATCTTACAAGAATTTGCAAATTACGATGATAAGTACTCAACGTACACAACAATATATCTCAATATATATGAAAGTATTTACTTACTAAATACTATAGAATTCGTGTCGGTTTGAGGGATACATCTAAAATATAAAGCAATGCTAAAGAAATCTTACCGGAGCCATGCATGATAGTTGTGTGCTTGGACAATTTCTTACGACACCAAAAGTTATAGTTTAGGATTTTTCAAAATGACCTAGTTCTCTATAACTCATGGCTCTGATTACCAATCTATAACACCCCCACAAATGCTATGCGCAGCGGAACTACAACATTTGGATGCTACGTAGTTATCATCACACATAAGCTATATTAAACGACTCAAAGAGACGTAAAAGTTTAAACATAAATTAAAGATTGATTAAATCATCAAAGTCGACAGTTTTCCAATTCCCAATATGATACAAAACAGAGTTTGTGTTTAGGTCCCCACTGAATCTCAACCCAAAAGTACATTTTCGTTCACATGACATAATATAAAATATTTAAGTGCTAAAAGGGAAGAAAAACAAAGTAGACCGCCAAGCCACAACAACTTCCATCCTCGCATGCTCCGCTGCTAACAACCTTGGTTACCTGAAACACATTCTTAAAACTGTCAACACAAAGGTTGAGCGAATCTAAAGGTTTATCAAATCATAAGTTGAACATAAGTATTTAAAAACCAATCACGATCATTCAATAGCATTGTCGCGCAAACAATCTATTATTCAAGGAGGAGACAATTGTGTTTAAGCTCATGACACTAATCCGTTAACTCAATCACCCGCGTAATAATTATCGGCGTGATTCAGATGAAACCAGTGCCCATACTAAAGGCATTAGTTGCAATTATACCTTATCTCTTATCACAAATTATCCGTCCGCTGGGGGTATCAACGTACTAGCCCTCGTCTCGGATAGGGTAGTCAACCCCATAGTACTATCACTTTGTATAAGCGGCTATTTCCCCCTTCGCAAGGGCAAGACAATAGTTAATAGTTCATGAATTTAGGGCCTTTTGCAACTAGGTACTCAACACAATTTCAAGGCAACATTAGGGTCCAACAATCATTCATGACTTATGTTGATTTTCATTTAAATAACATGTATCCCCCTCGCGGGTAAAAACATTTGAAATAAGTAAAGAGCGAGGCTATAGACTCACCTTGCGTAGTAGTAGTGGTTCTAGCGAAGACGTAACGAGAAATGTCACCGACGACGTGGATGCCCGGGAAAATCAAACACTTGACCTAAAAATCAAGGTACGTAAACCAAATCAATACTCCGCGTACATTATTGTACTAAACACACGCAAATGCAAACACACTCAATGCTTATGAAAACTCACGCCAAAATCAAACAAGTAGTTGTTACTAGACTTATACCATTTACCTACGTAATTAAAGTTACTATCCATTTTACGATTTTGCCGATACTTACCAAAAGTATGGGATGTTTTACTAGACTTAACCCTTGTTATAAAAATTAATAAAATTCTCAAAAATACCTTAAGACCTGTAGAAAACCCATTTTTAATCCCATTAAAAGTTTTCGCTTTTACGACCTGTTACTCAACACATTACTAAACCTACATTTTTCGGACTGAAATTGCACTTTGACCAAGTCGGACTCATTTGACCCATTTAAAATATACCATTGACCTCTACGACACCTAAGCCTAATAATAGAATCAAATACACAGGTTTGAGACCAAAAATCAACCTTTGAACTTTTACCAAACTATACCTATGGTCCCCGGGATTTGACCCAAAACCGAACACAAATTCGGATTGTGTTGGTTCTCATCTCCCGGTACACGTATTTTCAAAGTAACATAACTTTTGACTCGTTTGGAGTCGTAAGCTCTACCTTATACCGAAACGAAGCTAAGACAAAGCTCTACAACTACATCCTAACCACAAGACCTGTTTAAAAAATAATTTTTATGAAAACACTTAGAACATTCTGCCTAAAATCAACTATCCCAAAATCAATCCTACACTCGTTTCCAACCCATTTTATCGGCACTAGACCTCAACCTAAACACTCCTAACCATACCCAATCATAATAATCAGTCCTAAACTACCTAATTATCAAACCCATCTCAAAACCTAAACACAAATTCAAGCATGCAATATGTTTAAACCATTCAAACACACCCAAAACATCAGTCTAGACACAAACCCATGACACATTTCATCAAACACCTTGAACACACCCAACACCCCCCACATTTCGTGGCTTTTAGGGGCTGTGGAGAACCAAGAACATAACACCCATCTTATTTTATGGATTAATTAGCATTACCCAATCACCAATTACACGAATTAATGATTTAATTACATTAAAACACATTTTTTTTGAAAAACCTTTGATTCTTGGAAAATTTTGTTAATGCATGTTAGATTTAATTGTGTAAGAACACTTACAAATGAAAATAAAAGGGTGGTCTAACCTTGGATTTAATCAAATCAAATGGGAATTTTTTTTTTGGTGGTGGTGGTGTTCATGGCCGACGGCCAAAAGAGGGGTGGGAGAGAAGAGGAGAGAAATTTGGGGTGTGTTTGTTTGTATGTTTTTAATTTCCTCTTTTTGTAAAAATTAAGGGGACTTGTTTTGTCAAAAGGGCTTTCTTTTGGCCTTATTCTTAAACGACACCAATATTTGTGGGAAACGACTTATTAGTCGACTTAAAAACTTTACGGAAGTCTGGGGTCGTCCCGAACACTCGAAAATACTTTTAAATGGTTCAAACGCACACAAAACGAATATTCATATGGTTCCGACTCGACTTAACACGTAATAAAAATAAAATCTCGAAAAACTCAAATATCGATCAATCGCTAATAAAAGTAAATTGTGGGGCATCCGTCGGTATCGTAGTCGTTATCGGTTCTTCTTAAATCGTCAAACGTTAAATTACGACCGTAAACGTTGGTTTCAACTTAAACCGTCAAATATATAGCAAACAAAATTTCTTAAAAATTTCAAAAATATCCGTAAAATAGGATTAAATAATTGACGTTGGGCTCGGGATATCACATCCACAAGTGAGCCACAACTTAAGAGAGATGCTTATACTGAACAGCTCTTGAGACAATAACTTAGCATCTTACGACACTTTCACTGGTATTACACCTTGTGTTTCAAAATTACCTGGCAATCCTTCTGAACTCTAAGAAGAATCTCCAAACCCCATATTTGATCTAAAATGGTCAAGTATGGATTCTCCATACATCTTTCTTCCCAAGCATTGTACATTTGAACCACCTCTGGCATGTCAAAGTCAACCTGCAATTTCAACTCTCTCAGCTTCTCCTCAGCCAACTCATCACCATACTCAAGTCTTTCAGGTTCTATAATCATCACACTTGAGTCTGAGCTAGCTCAATCACTTCCTTCTTCTGAAGTCACAACAAATGGTGACTCCTTTTTATCTTGTTCCATGATTTGTGCACCTAATCTTCTATCAAACTCAGCTTGAGCTGCATCCTTTGGAACAATCTCTTCTACCATTATACCCTTACCCTTATCTGATGGTGCAATAGTTGGTAAGGTAGATGGTAATACCTGTGTAGAAACCTCCTTGATGATAGATGATGACTGGGATACATCACCTTCATGTGCAGGTCTGTCAACGCCAAATTTTGTCCTATCAGTGCCCAAAATATTTCTGTCAGCGTCCAAATTCTCCTTGTCAACGCCCAAATATCCTCCCTCAGCGCCTTTTGTAACCTCTCTCAACATAGCTGTAAATGATAAATTTAAGTTGGTAGGAGAGACTAAGGACGTATCAAAACCTGTTTGTTTCTTCAAAGTTGTAAGGGCCTCAGCAACATCCATTGATTGACCATCATGACTGCCCTTATCACTTAGATTTATTGGATCTTCCTCCCCTTTGGAAGATTCCTCCATACCCCTCATGGCACTAGCACTTTCCAAAACAACAATCCTCTCCCTCAATTGCTTGAGTTCAAGGCCTTGTGAGCTGACAACTTGTACCAAGTCTGCATTTTGCTTTTGCAAGCTCATGCAGACTGCCGTCAATTCCATAAGAGTCATTGGTTCCAGTCTGCCCTCTTCTGAAATGGGGATTTGACCTCCCAAATCAGATTCATTGGGCAAGGATGAGGACTTAATGATGGTGGGACTGCCTTGGCCAGCTTCTAAGCCAGAACCAATAGTCCCAGCCTCATCCAGGTCACCAACCACACTTGTGGTGGTGGTTCTCTCTGCTACATGGCTAGGACCACCAGAGGAGAACACTCCAGTAGTCCTTTGGTGTTTCATCAACCTATATTCAGGGGTGTGGAAGATGGTGTGGAAGAATGGGTGGATGTGGGTTGGTTAAGGGGTGTTTGGGTTTGTGAAGGTTGTGTGTCAACGTTGGAAATAGGCACATCAACGCCAACATTTAATGTGTCAGCGTTGAAGGATTCTGAGTCAATTTGCATGTGTTCAGGTGAAGGTAAAGGTTCGGGAATTGGGTCAAGTTGTGGTTGGGGGTCAATTTGTGGTTGGGGGTCTGGTTGGGGTTGTGCTGCTGCAATAACAGCAAGCATAGCTTGGGTTAAGGGTAGGTCACGATGGGGTGGTGAGTTCATCTTCATAAAATTAGCTTTCTTTTGCTCAGGGATCTTATAAAAATCATTATGATCCCTGGTGCAGTAACCTTGGACATCAAAAACCATTTGTAGAAAACGGGGATAAGCTAAAGTCATTTTGTTCCCCTTGTTTTTACACATGCCCTCAAAAATCATTTTAGAATAATTAAATTTTTGCCCTGTTGCAATGCACACAATAGCACTTGCAATAGATCTATTGATCTCATTGTGTGCAGTGCATTTGGGACTCAAACATTGAAGGAGGACATGTATGAGGTACTTCCAGGTTGGGGGAAATTCCTGCTTATGATACTTGTTTAAGGTACCTTCTATTTTATTAATGGGAAGAGTGGCTATACCATCAGCATCATCAAGATGCAAGGCTTGGCGTACCAAAGCCTCAGTAACCACCCAAGGTCTCCCATGAACAATAGAAGTCAATGTAGTCACTCTATTAACTGTTGAGGAACTGATAGTGTTCCAAAACTGTTTAATATGTGTGACTGGAATGAGTGGTGCATGAGAAAGAGCATACCTTAAAGGGGATGCGTTCAAATACGCCACCATTTGTGTGTATTGGGGAAACAGAGCATCATCAGCTTCAAGATACGCAATCATGTTGTGTTGAGATCTGAACCCCAATTCCAATTCTGATGGTTTAAACTTTGGTGCCATTGATGAAAGCTGTTAAATTTAAGTGAAGAAGATGAAGTTGATAAGAGAAAATTGTGTTAGACAAGAATTATAGATACCCTGTTTAAAATAGGAGCCAAATTTATAGGAGAAGAAAATGCATGTGATAGGCCCAAAAAGAGGCAAGTATTTTCAAAAATCAATCATGAAAATATTGAAAAATTATAAGTTTATCTCATGCATTAAATGTAAAGTAACAACTCCCAAAATTACGGCCTAAAAATATGTCAAAAAGTAACAACTGGGTAGGTCCCATTGAGTGTCAACGGTCAAAAATAACCTATCAACGCCCAACGGCTATAATCTCGTCAACGTTTGCCTATAGCCATGTCAGCGTTTAATTTGGTCACAACAACGCTTGAAAAATTCTTGTCAGCGTCCAAAAATAAAAATGTTTAAAAAAAATGGAAAATGACCTTAACAAGTAATTTATCCTAGAGAAGATAACCAAAAGCTGATAATTATTATAGGGCGGCAAGCACTGTCCAGTTATGCACACTTGCTTAAGCAAGATAGACATAACAGTCCTCTAGTGTCCCTTGCTAACCAAAACTCTTAACAACCAAGTTACCTTATATAATCCCTTGTTACTCCCAGGTAAATCCCATAACAAAATTATTCCCAAGTCTCCCAACAGACCACAACCAATTCTAGGCCAAAAATGTCTTGGCAGCATGCATAGTATATCAACTTTGCATGCTACAGTGCCTCATGATTTAGTAAAACTAACTCATACTCACCTGTGGACACAATCTAGAATTGTGATAAGAGTATCATATGGATACCCAAACATCCTAAAGGTTCCTAAAACCTCCCCTTAAACTATGATACAAAAGCTTGCTAAAATCATGCATGAACATAAAAATTTATGTCAAGATAGGAATGAAACATTCCAACCATCATCCATAAATAAAAACTTGTCCAAATGCTGCTCCATTGATCCATAAGCAACTCTGTATCCAATGGTATACTGCTAACACCATCTGCACATTTAGATTGAAAACCAGAAAACTAGCATTGTTGCTGACAACGCCCGGATAACACATGACAACGTTGAGGGAAGCTTTGTCAGCGTTAGACAATTATATTGCTGACAACGTTACCAAAAACACTTATCAGTGTTCAAGCAACCTTTGTCAGTGTTAGAAAAATAAAGTGGAAAATCTAAATCATCAATAAGACCAATAACAATGCATCATCCTGTACATACTTTTACAAAAAGACTCCAAAACACATATTATGTGAGATTGACCATTCTAATACTTGTTACCAAGTATTGAAATCTCCCAGCATCAAAAGGTTTAGTTAGTAAATCTGACACATTTTACTCAGTGTCAACCCTATCTGGTTGTATTAAACCTTTCTCAAAGCAATCTCTTATAAAATGGTGTCTAATTTCTATGTGTTTAGTTTTAGAATGATGTACAGGATTCTTAATGATGTATAAAGTGCTGTTATTGTCAACAAATATCTTAGTATGCATGAAATTGTACCCATAGTCCAACAGTTGGTTTTGAATCCACAACACTTGGCCACAACAAGCAGCTGTAGCCACATACTCAGCTTCAGTTGTAGAATTAGCCACCACTGTTTGTTTCTTGCATTGCCAAGATATCAACCTGCTCCCAAGAAACTGACATCCACCAGTTGTGGATTTCCTATTAAATTTATCACCTCCATAATCACTATCTGAATATGCAATCAGCTCCAATGGTGAATCCTTTGGGTACCACAAACCAAGATCAGGATAGCATCTTAGGTACCTAAAGATCCTCTTCACAGCATAAAGGTGACATTCTTTGGGAGTCACTTGATGGCGTGCACAAGCACACATAGCAAACATGATGTCAGGTCTGGAGGCAGTAAGATACATCAAGGATCCAATCATGGATCTATAGTGCCTGACATCAACATCTTTCCCATCTCCAACCTTTCCCCAAGGGTGTTCTCTATCCATAGGAGTAGTAGCCCTCTTTTTATGTAGAGAAAAGCCAAGCTTCTTCAAGATCTCAGCAACATATTTATCCTGGGAGATGAAGATACCATCTTCTTTCTGCTGAACTTGTAAACCAAGAAAGAAGTTCATATCCCCCATAGCACTCATCTTGAATTTGTCTGTCATAAGCTTGGAGAAATCCTCACTCATCTTTGGATCAGTAGACCCAAAAATGATATCATCAACATAGACCTGCACAAGCAACACATCCTTGCCTTTCTTCTTTGTAAACAGTGTCTGATCTATGGTGCCCCTCTTGAATTCATTGTCCACCAAATAAGTAGACAAGGTACCATACCATGCTCTAGGGGCTTGATGAAGGCCATGCATAGCCTTTTTGACTCTATACACTTTATCTGGATTCTCTGGATCCTCAAAACCAGTTGGCTGCATCACATATACTTCCTCAACAATAGTTCCATAGAGGAAAGCACTCTTGACATCCATTTGATAGACTGTAAAGCCCATGCAGGATGCATAGGCTAGAAAAATCCTAATAGCTTCAATCCTTGCAACTGGTGCAAAGACCTCCTCATAGTCTATTCCCTTCTCTTGTGTATATCCCTGAGCCACTAACCTTGCCTTGTTTCTGACCACAATGCCTCTTATCTCTCTTGTTCCTTAGAACCCATCTTGTCCCTATAGGTCTGACATATCTGGGATAATCAACCAGCTCCCAAACATCCTGAATTGCAAATTGATGAAGCTCATCCTGCATTGCTTCCACCCAACTTGGTTCTTTGAGAGCATCAAATATTTTCTTGGGTTCCTCTTGTGATAGAAAACAGGCAAACAAACATGCTTGCACAAGAGGGGTATCAACCTTCTTGTGTATATTGGCAATAAACCCACCAAGACCTTGATGAGATCTTCTAGTCTGAACTGGAGTATCAACATTACCAATGATTTGTGAAGGAGGATGATTCTTCATGACTGAAGTAAGTACTCCTCCCTCAAAAAGTCTGATGTCTTCAACTTCATTCTCCATGTTGCCAATATCTTCTTCATCAGACTCTCTTATATCAACATAGGGATGACCTTCTTCATGTGAATTGGAAGGTTCACCTTGTTCAAAAGTGGAAGAGAAAAGATGTGCAAAGGTGTTGTCAACGTCTGAACCTTGTTTGTCAGCGCTTGGGCTAACAACGCTTGAACTGTTGTTGTCAACGTCTGAATTGATCTTGTCAGCGCTAGATTTGCCTTTGTCAGCGCCTGAAGGACCATGCATGTTTGTATCTGGTGGTTCTTGGAAACCACCATTATCTTGTC
The DNA here is from genome assembly GCA_025667525.1 of Glebionis coronaria. NCBI lineage: Eukaryota > Viridiplantae > Streptophyta > Magnoliopsida > Asterales > Asteraceae > Glebionis > Glebionis coronaria. Next base: position 1,676,936 of record JANFOE010000053.1, on the reverse strand, counting down.
CAACAGCAGCAGCAGCAAAATCATCTGTCCAAATGGGAATGGTAACATATTCTAGGATAGGAGATGTCTTTTCTGCTTGTGATCCAATCTTTTCATGAACCTGAGTACCTGAAACATCAACAACTTGTTCCTCCATAACATTTGAAGTTACCTTCACAATGTCTGGATTAGTGACAGGCATATAATTTAAAGTTCTAGATAAAGGTTCCAAGTCAACTAACCAATTAGGACCACTTTCAGGATCACTAGGTTTATTCTCTAAAAACCTAACATGTACTCTTTCAAGTATACGTTTGTCCTCTTTAAGATAAACCCTATAACCCTTGCTCTGCACTGAATACCCCATGAAGTAACCCTCATCACCTTTTGCACTAAATTTCCCTAAGGCATCACTAGTGTCTAAAACTACTACATGACAACCAAAAGGTCTAAGAAAACCAATATTAGGTTTTCTACCCCAAAGTAACTCATAAGGTGTTTTGTTCTGAATTTTGTTAACCAATGCTCTATTTTGCACATAGCAAGCTGTATTAACAGCCTCAGCCCAAAAGGCTATAGGAAAGTGAGCATCAACCAACATTGTTCTGGCTGCTTCAATTAGGGTTCTATTTTTCCTCTCAGCGACCCCATTTTGTTGTGGGGTTCTAGCAATGCTAAATTTCCTAGTAATTCCTTTCCTGGCACAGAAATCATCTAGCTTCTTATTCCTAAATTCTCCACCATTATCACTCCTAAGCATTTTAACCTCATTGCCAGACCTCTTCTCAATCTGAGTGATAAAATCAATTAGAATATCAGCTGTGTCACTCTTCATAGCTAGAAAGAATGTCCAACTAAACCTAGAAAAGTCATCTGTGATGACAAAACAATATGACTTACCATTCAAACTTTCTATATTGGTTGGACCAAAGAGGTCCATGTGTAGCATATGAAGAGGTCTAGAACTAGTGTGCACCTGTTTGGACTTGAATGAGACCTTGTGTTGCTTGCCTTTAAGACATGCAACACAAGAGTGGTCATTGTGGAAGGCCTTCTCAGGCAAACCATCAACTAAACCAAGTCTCACAAGTCTATTTATATTTTTAAAATTTATGTGCCCTAGTTTCCTATGCCACAAATTACTCTCATCTACTGAGGCCTTAGCATAAAAACAAGACATATTATTATTCATTTTAATCCCATTCAAATTCACATTATATATGTCCTTATGCCTAGGTGTTCTATACTCAATATATTTCTCATCAGGGATCTTAAAATCCTTGCTTAGCACCAAACACTCAGTATCAGTAAACAGAACTGTATTTTTGTTATCACAAACTTGTGATACACTAAACAGGTTGTAATCAAGTTCTTTTACCAGGAAGACGTTCTCAAAACGCAGATTCTTGGTGAGAAGGGTTCCTTTGCCTGTGATAGTACCATATTCGCCTCTAAAGTATACCTTATCACCATCCTTAATGGGAGTGAAGTTCGTCAAGTAGTTTTCCTTCACTGTCATGTGCCTTGAGCATCCACTATCCCAATATCCATAATCATTGACCTGTCGTTGAATGCCATGCACATAAAGAAAACAAATTAGTTTTCTTTGGGAACCCAAGTCTTAAAAGACTTGGATTCATCTGGTTGTTCAATAAGAACAGACTTAGTTCTCATAACAACCCCATTCTCATCCTTCTTAGGATGAAATACCTAGTTAACCCCAATAGGTTTTGTAATGACCTTTGAAATGTAATTAAATCTATTGCAAGTCATAGAATTTGTCCTGTCAACGCTGAAATTACCCTTGTCAGTGTTGAACCTAGGGTTTGCTACAGAAACCCATTGCCTATTTGACCAGGTGTTTGTCTTCTAAAATGGTCTTTGTCCATGAGTGTTAGACCTTCTAGTAAAGAATAGGGCAGGTCTAATCACTTGTGGACTTTGCTGCACACAAGGTTTGGGTCTGACAACGTTTGACTTCCTAACAACGTTGACTTTGTTCCTGTCAGCGCTGAAATTGTTCCTGTCAGCGCTGGCTTTGGGAGCGTTGACACACTTGTATGCCAAGTGCGAGAAGCTACCACAAGTGTAACAAGCTTTTCTAGACACAACCTTAGGTATAGAAGAGAAGAAGCCTGTTCCATGATTGCTAACTTGGCTCTTGGGTGACCTAGTATTCCTATACATCTCTGCATATTTAATGTTGGGTTTTCTATCAGTGTTTGAGCCTAGGTTTACAACTTTACCAGTGAGTGGGTTAGTAACCTTAATGGGTGTTGACTCATTGGGACTTTCACATAGTAAGCCACCCTTAACAAATAAAGTAGGGTTAGCTTTCTTCCATTCATTCAGGTCAGTCAACTTTTGTTGATACTCTTCAACTGGAGTGACAACTCTTGGTGGAGGAATGAATTCCTCCTCTTGGAGCTCTGGCAAACCAGTCCAAGATAGGTCCTTTTGTTGGACACCATAGAAGTCACCAGCTGGTGGTGGAACCAAAGAGTAATCATTCATCCCAATCCCAGTCATGTCCTTAGGATCCCTTTGTTTACCCACACATTCTCCTAGGGTTTGGGTGGCTCTGTCAAATCTTTGAATTTTAAGGCCAACATTATCTTTATTCTTAATAGCCTCATCTAACTTAGCCTGTAACTCACCATTAACCCTTTCCATGATGTTTCTAATATCCATACTAGCATCTAACTCATGTTTTAAGATGTTTATTTTATCTTTTAAGTCAAATTCCATTTTCTTGTATTCAGAAACGGTTTTCTCAATTTCAGTGAGAGCTAGTTGGTAATTAGACAATTTACATCTTTCAGTACTCATATCATCTAATAATCTTAACACCTCCTTGTTAAGTCTTTCAGTATTTAACCTACAACCTTTGCTACAAAAAGCGTCATCATATACCTCATTATCAGATGAAGAGGAGGAGTGTGCCATGAGAGCATATTCAACATGCTCTTCTTCTTCAACCTCAACAATCAAAGCTTTATCCTCTTCAACATTCTTAGCCAGATAACTCCAATACCATCCCATACCATCAATTCCTTGAACTGCAACCATGGATTTGGAATCCTGAGCTTTAACAACCTGACTTGAGGGTTTACCAGCATCAGATCTTCTATGAGATCTGCATTCCCTCATGAAGTTCCCCATACGATGACAGTTGTAGCATTCAACTTTGGATTTGTCAAATCCAGCTGTGTCTTTAGCATTGAAGGTCATCTTCTTCTTAAACCTTCTGTTCCACCTATTTGCTCTTATACTAGCAAGAGCCATGTTCCACTTAATGTCCATCTCTTCCAAGTGCTCATCACTTATCTGCTCAAGGTCCTCATATGTAATCACTGAACCATTGGGCAAAGAAGCAATGTAAGCACATACAGTATCCAAATTTAAACCAGCAGGTTTAACTCTTGGGGAGTCACTCTTGAATGTGTCAGCGTCTGAATAGGAGACGTTGATAGGACTTGTTCCAGCGCTGACATATGATGATCCAGTAACTGGATGCATGTAAGAGTCCTTCTGATTGAATTGACCTTCACTATGAGAGAAGAAGGCCATGTTACTGGTGGTAGACTTGCTTCCATGCTCTAAAAGAGTTTCATCTTCCAGCAGTCTTAGTTTTTTGTAGATGTCATCAAACGAGGAACTCTTGTGAGTATTATTGGCAAGAATAAATCTTGCCTCAATCTTCCACGCCTCACCAAGACTTTTAAGAAAAGTAGCATTGATATCAACATCACCAAGTTGTGTCCCCATGAAGGACAACTTGCTTATAATGTCAAGCAATCTGCTTCTCACACTGCTGAGCTTTTCATTAGGTTGAGCCTTGAAGATAGCATAATCATGCATGAGTTGCTTCTTCTTCTCTTCCTTAGTGTCTGCATTGCCACCATATGCAACTTCAAGAGATGCCCAAAGGTCCTTAGCAGATTCATAACCTCTGTATTTATGCTGATTCTCTTGTCCCAAAGAGAGCTTTAGAATATTTAGGGTTTTCATGTCAACCCTTCTCTTTGCTATGTCTTCAGCAGACACAGCTCTACCATCATCAGGTTTTTTCTTCTTGTCAGCTTCTGAACATCCAACAACAGCTGTTCTTGCAGCAATAGCATTAGCATTCTTTTGAGCCTTATTGAATGTGTTTCCATATTCAATAATCTCCCAGAGTGTGTAGTCATAGATCCCTAGATATTGCTCAAAGTTAAATTTCCATAAATCAAAGTTGGTTGCATCAAGCATAGGAATCTTGATGTTTGGTAAGGGTGAGGAGGAAGAGTTGGTGATTTCTGGAGTTGACATGATGTTGTTAGGGCTTTTGAGAAAATTAGGGTTTTGGTGATTTCTAGGGTTCTTGTGTTCTTTAAGATCAAAAGTTTCTCAACAAGCTCTGATACCACTTGTTGATCCCAAACTTAGATCGATTTAGCTTTATGTATACGAGATTAGATCAAGTAATACACTTAGAGAAACCTTTGTATATGCTTATGAATTTAAGTGTTATGCTGAATTTAACACTTAAACAAGAACACACAATGATATAAACAAACTTTCACTTTGATTATCAATATCAAACTTGCTTACAATGAAAGTAGTTTACAAATGAAAACTTATATGAAACATTAACCTAAAGGTCTTCTTTTATAGACATAAGAAGCCTTGTACAATAATCTACGTATCAACTATTCTAGGTAAAGATAAATATAGAAAATACATTGTTGTTCCTATCTTTACTAGAACTATTCTAGAATACAATAAACGCGTAGAGTATATCTTCCTATCAGTGCTTGTCTTCAATGTGTCAACGCTTGACTTTATCTTGTCAACGCTTGAGCTGTCAGCGCTTGTTTTGTTCTTGTCAACACTTGGTTTACTCTTGTCAGCGCTTAAGTGATCTGGCCTTAATTTATTCCCAACACTCTCCACATGAAAAGAGGGCTACTACTCCTATGGATAGAGAACACCCTTGGGGAAAGATTGGAGATGGGAAAGATGTTGATGTCAGGCACTATAGATCCATGATTGGATCCTTGATGTATCTTACTGCCTCCAGACCTGACATCATGTTTGCTGTGTGTGCTTGTGCACCCATCAAGTGACTCCTAAAGAATGTCACCTTTATGCTGTGAAGAGGATCTTTAGGTACCTAAGATGTTATCCTGGTCTTGGTTTGTGGTACCCAAAGGATTCACCATTGGAGCTGATTGCATATTCAGATAGTGATTATGGAGGTGATAAATTTGATAGGAAATCCACAACTGGTGGATGTCAGCTTCTTGGGAGCAGGTTGATATCTTGGCAATGCAAGAAACAAACAGTGGTGGCTAATTCTACAACTGAAGCTGAGTACGTGGCTGCAGCTGCTTGTTGTGGACAAGTTTTGTGGATTCAGAACCAGTTGTTGGATTATGGGTATAATTTCATGCATACCAAGATATTTGTTGACAATAACAGTACTTTATGCATCATTAAGAATCCTGTACATCATTCTAAAACTAAACATATAGAAATTAGACACCATTTTATAAGAGATTGTTTTGAGAAAGGTTTAATACAACCAGATAGGGTTGACACTGAGGAAAATGTGTCAGATTTACTGACTAAACCTTTTGATGCTGGGAGGTTTCAATACTTGGTAACAAGTATTGGAATGGTCAATCTCATATAATATGTGTTTTGTAGTCTTTTTGTAAAAGTATGTACAGGTTGATGCATTGTTATTGGTCTTATTGATGATTTAGATTTTCCACTATGTTTTTCTAACACTAACAAAGGTTGCTTGAACGCTGATAAGTGTTTTTGTAACGTTGTCAGCAATATAATTGTCTAACGCTGACAAAGCTTCCCTCAACGCTGTCATGTGTTATCGGGGCGTTGTCAGCAACAATGTTAGTTTTGTGGTTTTCAATCTAAATGTGCAGATGGTGTTAGCAGTATACCATTGGATACAGAGTTGCTTATGGATCAATAAAGAAGCATTTGGATAAGTTTTTATTTATGGATGATGGTTGGAATTTTTAATTCCTATCTTGACATAAATTTTTATGTTCATGCATGATTTTAGCAAACTTATGTATCATAGTTTAAGGAGAGGTTTTAGGAACCTTTAGGATGTTTGGGTATCCATATGATACTCTTATCACAATTCTAGATTGTGTCCACAGGTGAGTATGAGTTAGTTTTACTAGATCATGAGGCACTGTAGCATGCAAAGTTGATATACTATGCATGCTGCCAAGACATTTTTGGCCTAGAATTTGTTGTGGTCTGTTGGGAGACTTGGGAATAATTTTGCTATGGGATTTACCTGGGAGAAACAAGGAATTTTGTATGGTAACTTGGTTGTTAAGAGTTTTGGTTAGCAAGGGACACTAGAGGACTGTTATGTCTATCTTGCTTAAGCAAGTGTGCATAACTGGACAGTGCTTTCCGCCCTATAATAATTATCAGCTTTTTGGTTATTTTCTCTAGGATAAATTACTTTGTTAAGGTCATTTTTCATTTTTAAACATTTTTATTTTTGGACGCTGACAAGTATATTTCCAAGCGTTGTTGTGACCAAATTAGACGCTGACATGGCTATAGGCAAACGTTGACAAGATTATAGCCGTTGGGCGTTGATAGGTTATTTTTTACCGTTGACACTCAATGGGACCTACCCAGTTGTTACTTTTTGACATATTTTTAGGCCGTAATTTTGGGAGTTGTTACTTTTCATTTAATGCATGAGATAAACTTATATTTTTCAATATTTTCATGATTACTTTTTGAAAATACTTTCCTATTTTTGGGCCTATCCCATGCTTTTTCTTCTCCTATAAATTTGGTTCCTATTTTTAAACAGGGTATCTATAATTCTTGTCTAACACAATTTTCTCTTATCAACTTCATCTTCATCACTTAAATTTAACAGCTTTTAACAATGGCACCAAAGTTTAGACCATCAGATTTGGAATTGGGGTTCAGAAGTCAACATAACATGATCGCGTATCTTAAAGCTGATGATACTCTGATTCCCCAATACACACAAATGGTGGCGTATTTGAACGCATCCCTTTTAAGGTATGCTCTTTCTCATGCACCACTCATTCCAGTCACACATATTAAACAGTTTTGGAACACTGTTAGTTCCTCAACAGTTAATAGAGTGACTACATTGACTTCTATTATTCATGGGAGACCTTGGGTGGTTACTGAGGCTTTGGTACGCCAAGCCTTGCATCTTGATGATGCTGATGGTATAGCCACCCTTCCCGTTAATGAAATAGAACAAGGGCTTAGGGCTTTGGGATATCCTTTTCCTGATGAAGGTACCTTAAACAAGTATCATAAGCAGGAATTTCCCCCAGCCTGGAAGTACCTCATACATGTCCTCCTTCAATATTTGACTCCCAAATGCACTGTACACAATGAGATCAATAGATATATTGCTAGTGCTATTGTGTGCATTGCAACAGGGCAAAAATTTAATTATTCTAAAATGATTTTTGAGGGCATGTGTAAAAACAAGGGGAACAAAATGACTTTAGCTTATCCTCGTTTTTTACAAATGGTTTTTGATGTCCAAGGATACTGCACAAGGGATCATAATGATTTTTGAAAGATCCCTGAGCAAAAGAAAGCTATTTTTATGAAGATGAACTCACCACCCCATCGTGACCTACCTTTAACCCAAGCTATGCTTGCTGTTATTGCAGCAGCACAACCCCAACCAGACCCTCAACCCCAAATTGACCCCCAACCACAAATTGACCCAATACCTGAACCATTACCTTCACCTGAACATATGCAACTTGACCAAGATCCCTTCAACACTGACACATTCAATGTTGGCGTTGATGTGCCTATTTCCAACGTTGACACACAACCTTCACAAACCGAAACACCCCTTAACCAACCCACATCCACCCATTCTTCCACACCATCTTCCAAACCCCCTGAATATAGGTTGATGAAACGCCAAAGGACTACTGGAGTGTTCTCCTCTGGTGGTCCTAACCATGTAGCAGAGAGAACCACCACCACAAGTGTGGCTGGTGACCTGGATGAGGCTGGGACTATTGGTTCTGGCTTAGATGCTGGCCAAGGCAGTCCCACCATCATTAAGTCCTCATCCTTGCCCAATGAAACTGACTTGGGAGGTCAAATCCCCATTTTAGAAGAGGGCAGACTGGAACCAATGACTCTTATGGAATTGACGGCAGTCTGCATGAGCTTGCAAAAGCAAAATCCAGACTAAGTACAAGTTGTCAGCTCACAAGGCCTTGAACTCAATCAATTGAGGGAGAGGATTGTTGTTTTGGAGAGTGCTAGTGCAAGGAGGGGTATGGAGGAATCTTTCAAAGGGGAGGAAGATCCAATAAATCTGAGTGATAAGGGCAGCCATGATGGTCAATCCTTGGATGTTGCTGAGGCCCTTACAACTTTGAAGAAACAAACAGGTTTTGATACGTCCTTAGTTTCTCCTACCAACTTGAATTTATCATTTACAGCCATGTTGGAAGAAGTTACAAAAGGCGCTGAGGCAGGATATTTGGGCGTTGACAAGGATAATTTGGACGCTGATAGAAATATTTTGGGCGCTGATAGAACAAAATTGGGCGTTGACAGACCTGCACATGAGGGTGATGTATCCCAGTCATCATCCATCATCAAGGAGGTTTCTGCATAGGTATCACCATCTACCTTACCAACCATTGCACCATCAGATAAGGGTAAGGGTATAATGGTAGAAGAGATTGTTCCAAAGGATGCAGCTCAAGTTGAATTTGATAGAAGATTGGCTGCACAAATCCTGGAACAAGATAAAAAGGAGGTAAAAGAGTCACCATTTGTTGTGACTTCAGAAGAAGGAAGTGATGGAGCTAGCTCAGACTCAAGTGTGATGATTATATAACCAGAAAGACTTGAGTATGGGAATGAGTTGGCTAAGGAGAAGTTGAGAGAGTTGAAATTGCAGGTTGACTTTGACATGCCAGAGGTGGTTCAAATGTACAATGCTTGGGAAGAAAGATGTATGGAGAATCCAGACTTGACCATTTCAGATCAAATATGGGGTTTGGAGATTCTTCTCAGAGTTCAGAAGTATTTCCAGGTAATTTTGAAACACAAGGAAAGCAATATTCTCTCAGAATTGAAAAGGGATAGAAGGGAGCTATACTGCATGTTGCTCAGATGTCATGGAGTTGGATGGACTTATCAGAAGTTGAGGGCATTGACATTTGATGAGTTGGAATGCAAGGCTTATCCCATTTGGGTGAGAGTGCAGGAAGCAAACACTCTCAGACTTCTTTTTGATGAAAGAAAGGAAGAACTTGCAGAAGAAATAGAGCTCAAGAAGGCTATGATTGTTCCCAGACCAGTGAAGAAGGGAATTTCTCTTGATTTTCCCAAAGATATGGATCCACTATATCCAAGTGAAGCTGTTATAAGAAAGAGCCTCAAGCTCTCACCATTAGAAGCTTCAGATATGGTGCAAGTGTTACCATTAGATTCCAGGAACCCAATTGTGAGCTATGAAGAAGATGAATGTGGGTTTTGGAAGATTGGCAGATATGGTAAAGAGGTACACACTTTTACCACTCTCATATCTTTGTTTGCAAGTTGTGATAGAGAAGACTTGGTTGATCTATGGAGGTTGCTAGAGACCAAGTATGAGGCTGAAGCACCAACTTCAGCTAATGGAATAAAACTGTGGTCCACATTCAAAAGAATGTGTGGACCAAGAGATGAGGATCCTGCTATTTGGAAGGATCTTGAAGATGACCTCAGTGGTCTTCAATGGAGGTTATATTCAGCTGCTGGTGTTTACCATTTGAGTTCTACAAAGTTTGCTGAGTATCTACTTGTGGATGGTCAGTATTTCATATCCAAGGCTATTTTGGAGAAGATGAAGGACACTCAGCTGGAAATAGATTATTCAAGTGACGTGGCAAAAGACTTGATCAGATTTGTTCATTACCAATATGAGAAGGTTTGTAAGATTCCTCCTAGTCCTTAATGCTTATTCAGAAACTTGATCATAAGAGTGGATATCAAGTTTAGGGGAGGATTGTTGGGAATAAATTAAGGCCAGATCACTTGAGCGCTGACAAGAGTAAAACAAGCGTTGACAAGAACAAAACAAGCGCTGATAGCTCAAGCGTTGACAAGATAAAGTCAAGCGTTGACACATTGAAGACAAGCACTGATGGGAAGATATACTCTACGCGTTTATTGTATTCTAGATTACTTCTAGTAATGATAGGAACAACAATGTATTTTCTATATTTATCTTTACCTAGAATAGCTGATACGTAGATTATTGTACAAGGCTTCTTATGTCTATAAAAGAAGACCTTTAGGTTAATGTTTCATATAAGTTTTCATTCGTAAACTACTTTCATTGTAAGAAAGTTTGAATTCATTAATCAAAGTGAAAGTTTGTCTATATCATTGTGTGTTCTTGTTTAAGTGTTAATTCCGCATAACACTTAGATTATCATAAGCATATACAAAGGTTTCTCTAAGTGTATTACTTGATCTAATCTCGTATACATAAAGCTAAATCGATCTAAGTTTGGGATCAACAAAATATTAATTAAGCAAGAAATGTTTGATGATTTGAAATATGTGGAATCTCTTGAACAAGAAGTGAACGACCATCAACCTGAAAGAGACGAATTTTCTATAGCATATGATCTACTCTTACAAGAATGCATGTCAAAAGATATTATGTGTGCTTATGTTACATCTTGTGCTGATATTGATGAATATTCTGATGTTGCATGCAAATATCTTGATCAAATCAAAGAGTGTGAACGTCTTGTAACTGAGCTTTCGAATAAAGTTGACCAAAAAGAGTTTTCGTTACTTCAACATAGATATGATTTTCTTCAAAGATATTGTCATTCACTTGAACTTGCTTTATAAAAAAAAGTTGACAGTTTCTCAAATGATACACCTTTAGAAGTAAAACTATCTGAGTCTTGTCGATTATTAAACGAAAAAAGTCCTTATATTGTGGATTTGAAAGCTCAGTTACAAGAAAAAGACATAGCAATAGAAGAGTTGAAGAAACTCGTTGCTAAGATGGGTGGTAAAGTTGTGGAACTAGCGTTAAGAAATTTGTTGTTAGACAACCCAATGCCCATAAAGTGAATAGATCCTCTATCTTGGGAAAACCATCCGCTTTCTCAAATTTATCGTTTGCAAAACCTGTGTTTTCCCCCAAGATGTATGGAAAGGAAAGGTTACCACATAATCAACCCATAAGGATACTCTAGCACCAAGCGTTAAGCACAATAATGTGATTAAACCAGGGATGTATAGAATGACCACTAAACCTACAAACAAAGTTAGTTAATCGCCTCAGACTTCTAGAAACACTAATACTCGTGTGTCTTCTACTACATGAGTAGTATCTACTGCTAGTGTTAGCCGGCCTCAGCTTAAGAGCACTCAAGGGAATGATAAGGTTTGGAAACACACGAGTCAAGGGAAGATAAAGGAAGTAGAAGAACACCCTAGGAATTTGAATGTTTTTAAGAATAAAAAGTCTGTAATCGCGTGTAATGACGATTTGAATGCTTTGAATGATTTGAATGCTTTGAATGTTTAATTTGTTTGTGTCAAATGTGGAACATGTGCCAATGCTAATCATTCTATATGTGCTATGAATAATGTCAAAGGCGTAGATACTAGAACTAAGAAGCAAGTTGCGATGCCTATTAGTGGTAGTAAACCCAAACGCAAAGTGAACCATTCTATTGCAACCCCCCCCCCCCCTAAGAAAAGTAATGCATCAGACTCCACCACTAAGAACCCTAGAAGCAGAATTAGGGAATTATATGAGTCTGCTAGCAAGTCTTAGAAATGGTGGTTTGCTAATCAATGTCCTCCAGGATATTAATGGATGCCTAAAGTTAGGACATAAACTATGACAACGAGTGTTAGTATGCCTTTAAATGTTTCCACGGACACTAATGATTCTGAAATCACAACTAATGTGGTATCCAATTTAGCAAACGCTCCATCGTGTTCTAATTCTTCTGCAGGTGATAAAAATAATTCTCTTCATACTGAACTCCGGATGCACGAAGCACATGACGGGGAATCTCAAGCTTCTAATTAACTTCGTGGAGAAGTTCCTGGCTATGGTCCGATTCAGAAATGATCAATTTGCACCGATCCTAGGATATGGAGATTTGGTTCAGGGGAATATCATGATAAAAAGGGTATACTACGTCGAAGGGCTCAATTACAATCTATTCTCGGTTGGTCAATTCTGTGACGCATATTTGGAGGTTGCTTTCAGAAAGAAGACATGTTTTGTTCGTGATTATGATGGGAATGACTTACTTACCGGTTCACGGGGTACTGATATCTACACTATTTCACTTCAAGACACAACTTCTACAACTCCAATTTTCTTCATGGCTAAAGCTTCAACGACTCCGGCATGGTTATGGCATCAACGTCTATCTCATCTTAATTTTGATACCATTAACTTGCTTTCCAAGAAAGATATTGTGAGAGGCCTTCCAAGCTTAAAATTCATCAAGGATCATCTTTGTTCTTCTTGTGAGCTTCGTAAAGCTAAACGGAGTAGTTTCAAGATAAATACTACATCAAGCTCTAAATGACAGTTAGATCTTCTTCATATCGATTTGTGTGGACCCATGCATGTTCAAAGCATCAATGGGAATAAATACGTAATGGTAATTGTCTATGACTACTCAAGGTACACGTGGACTCACTTCTTGAGTTCCAAGGAAGAAACACCTGAGGTTCTCATTAACTTACTTAAGTTGATACAACGAGGTCTTCAAGCTCAAGTAAAAGTGGTACGTACTGACAGAGGCACATAATTCTTGAATTCAACTCTGAAGAATTATTTTGAAGCCGAAGGGATTGAACATGAAACATCTATTTCTCGAACACCCGAACAAAACGGCGTTGTTGAAAGACGAAACCGTACTTTAGTTGAGGCTGGTCGAACATTTTTATCCGCTTCAAAACTACCATTATACTTTTGGGCCGAAGCCGTGTCAACTGCATGCTACACATAAAACTGATCCTTAATTATACCAAGACACAAAAAGACACCATATCACATAATTCATGATCGAAAACCTTCACTCAAACACCTTCATGTTTTTAGATGTACGTGTTACATTACTCGCGATAGTGAAAATCTGGACAAGATGGAAGAGAAAGGTAATGTATGCATTCTTGTGGGATATGCAACTCAGTCTAAGGGATATAGAGTTTAAAACAAGAGAAAAAAATTGATAGTCGAGACTATTCATATCAAATTTGATGAATTACAAGAAATAGCACTTGAACAAAACAATTTAAGTCCCGATCCACAACGACAAAAGACTTCTGTGCACAACCGCACGGAACTCGAAACTCAAGACCACAACAATGAACTGTCAAGTTCAAAGCTGGTTCCTGAACATGTTCCAAGAGAAGATATGACAGTGGATACGACACTTGAAGAGTTGGAAATGTTATATGGACCAATGTTTGATGAATATTTCACGGGGGAGAAACATGTTGTATCGAAGTCTTCCGCTATCACTCATGATAAGAATGATGATACCGATCATCCTCAACAAAAGGATACAACTTCATCTACTTCAACACGGGTTGCTGCAGATTTTCCTCCTCAGAATATCACATCAACAACCTCTCCTACAACATCCACAACTACTGTCATTGCTCCAGAGAACACAAATCAAGCAAACAATGCATTAAATGACGAAGACGAATTTATCAACGCATTCGGTACACCAGTACACGAAATTGGAGATTCTTCTACTCGCCATGTTGATCCGTCAAATATGCATACGTTCTATCAACGACATCCTTCAACACATCATTGGACCCGAGATCATCCTTTGGTTCAAGTAACTGGAAACCCTTCACAGCCCGTTCGTACAAGACGACAACTTGAAACCAATGGCGATGTTTGTATGTTCGCACTCGCCGTGAGTACAGCTGAACCGAAAAACATCAAAGAAGCCATGGCTGATCATGCTTGGATTGAATCGATGCAAGATGAACTTTTTCAATTTGAAACACTTAAAGTCTGGGAACTTGTTGACAGACCATACGATGTAATTCCATTAAATCTTCGATGGGTCTGGAAAAACAAGATGGATGAAGAAAACACGATCATCAAGAACAAAGCTAGGCTCGTGGCTAAAGGGTATGGCCAGAAAGAGGGTATTGATTTTGAAGAATCATTTGCACCAGTAGCTCGTATGGAAGCGGTCAGGATTTTCCTTGCTTATGCTGCATATAAGGGATTCATCGTTTATCAAATGGAAGTAAAGACGGCGTTTCTTAACGTTCCTTTTAAGGAAGAAGTTTATGTCACACAGCTGGAAGGATTCGTCAATCCTCATTATCATGACAAGGTGTATCGTCTCCACAAAGAACTTTATGGACTTAAGCAAGCTCCAAGGGCGTGGTACGATGAGCTCTTGAAATTTCTGGTATACAAAGGTTTCTCAAAAGGTTACATTGATTATAAATATGGGATGACATTTTTCTTGTGCAGATTTATGTTGATGACATTATTTTCGGGTCTACAAACCTAAAACTTTCAAAATGGTTTGAAAAAGTCATGCACAACAAATTTGAAATGTCAATGATGGAAGAATTAAAAATCTTTCTAGGAATTCAACTTCACCAATCCCCACGTGGTATCTTTATTAACCAAGCTAAATATTGTCAAGAGATAATAAAAAAGAATGGTATGACCTCATGTGACCCTGTTGGGACACCATTATCAACCACATCCCTAGATGATGATTTGGAGGGAGACGCCATAGATCAAACAAAATATCGTTCCATGATCGGCTCCCTCATGTACTTAACAGCAAGCCGACCAGATATATCTCATGCTACGTGTTATTGTGCACGATATCAAGCACGAACCACTGAAAATCACCTCAAGGAGGTTAAACGGATCTTTCGGTACCTAAATAATACCACTCATTTGGGACTCTAGTATCCGAGGGAAACCGGTTTCTTTCTAACAGCCTATTCAGATTCTGATCAAGCATGGTGTCTTGATATATGAAAAAGTACTTCTGGTGGTGCACAATTTCTAGGTCAAGATAAGCTTGTGAGATGGTCTTCCAAGAAGCAGGATTGCACATCATTGTCATCAGCCGAAGCGGAGTATGTGTCTCTATCTACTTGTTGTGCTTAAGTTCTTTAGATGAGAACACAAATCACGGATTATGGCTTCCACTTTGATAAAGTACCTATGTACTGTGACTCAAAGTCCGCCATAGCCATCTCCTGCAATCCGGTACAACATTCCCGTACGAAGCACATTGATGTCAGAAATCAATTCATTAAGGAACAAGTTGAAAGGGGTATTGTTGAACTATACTTTGTTGGAACTGATTACCAATTAGCTGACTTGTTTACAAAAGCTCTTTCGAAATAGAGGTTTGCGTATCTAGTTAGGCAAATTGGTATGAGATGTTTGACTCCAGCAGAAATGGAGATTCTGGAAAATAAGCCTACTTGATTCATCTATCAAACATCTACATGTAAATATTAATGAAAAAGAAAAATACAAAATTAAAAATCTTACAAAATCCAAAAAGATTCTTCTCGACATGTCTTTCAATATCGATAATATGGACGTGCCTAGAAATGTCGCTCAATAACAACACGGGTGTGTACATAAAGCTCGAATGAAAGTTGTAAATATTTTTCAAAACATGTCATTTCTAATTTTAATAAAGGAAAATATCTATTTTGGACAATTTTTCCAACAACGGATAGAGAAATCTATCTTTGGTTGAGCTTGTCACAAAACATTCAACGTTTTAAGCTCAACACAATGGCTTGTAATCATTTAAATATTGCTACCCGGATCTATTTTCACGGGGGAGTGTACGATTTAGTGCGCTTACCCTCAGCAAAAGAAGTTAAATCTTCTTACACTTGAGTGGATTTGTCAAGACATTCAAAGTATATGAACTCAAGTTTATGGTTTAGAAAAACCTTTTCATAAAAAAAAAGAAATAGAGTTTTTCAAAAAGCGTTGAACACAATTTTTTCAAGAGTTTTTCAATGAATAATCAAAATCTTTCAAAAATTGTGTGTTCAACAACTCCCATCCTCAAAAAGCGAAACGTGGATCACATCCTCACAATGACAATTCAATTGGATCAATTTTTGAGGGGGGGCTTTCCTAAGTCATGCTAAGTTTGACATATTTTTCTCCCAAAAATTTTCAAGACTATTTTTCACAATATATTTTAATCAAATTTGGTATCTCTAATATCAAGTGATTTTATATATTAGAGATATGGGAAAAAATGTGATTAAAATGTGATCTAAAGACTCACGCACTTATGGTTATGATCCCATACCCACAACATCTTTAATTTACGACGTTATTAGTGTCAAAAGGGTGGTTAGGTTTAAGTCATATGATCCAATCAGAACCGGAGGGATCTTCCCAGGGATTGTTGGGTCAAAAAGTTGATGTGGTAGAAACTCAAAACGAAGAAAATATGAAGGCATTTGTCTCAACGCTGTCACATTGTGTCTAGGCGCTGACAAATGTAAACGGGACGCTGACAGAAGTCAAGCGCTGTTAGAAGATCTATTTAGGATAAATATTCAGAATATTATTTTTTAATATTCTGTATTAGTTTATTTAAATAGAAGATATGCGTGTTTTATTTGATTGTATCTCTTGTAAAACCCTAATCCTTACACTATAAAAGGAACCAAGGGTTATTTCATAACTTTCATATATAATGTAAACCTAAAGCGTGTGTCGACTATGTGTGGGATTAAATGTATACATACCTAGTGATTGTTTGTTATTAATATAATGAGCAATCCAATTGAGTAATCTATGTTTTCTTGTGCCCCAAACACCTTGTTTAATGATTATTGTTCTATTCCGCTTTGATTATCTAATCATATGAACAATGGTCATTCCTAGCAGCTAAAATATCGAGGAAACCAAGGTTCCACAGTTGGTATCAGAGCCTCATGGCTCGTGATGCTAGGACCAACAAGGTGTTCATGTTTTTAGAAGAAAAGAAAAATCCGTCTAGGGTTTTTCTGGATGATTTTCTGTGCGCAGAAGTATTCAGAAGGCCATAACTTTTTATTGAACACTTGGATCATCACGAAGATTTATGTGTGTGTTCTACACACATATATCTAGATATCCACCGGAGGGGTTGTCAAGATCTCTTCCCAAGAAAAAGTTGTAGCATGTCGAAGTCAGCAGCTTTCTGTGAACAGTTATACTAAAAACGCGATTTCTCCTTCGTTAACCGTTGGATCATCGTGCAATTTGAACTGTAGGTTCTTGGCACTTGTGTCTAGGATACTTCCAAGGGATCTTCGATCTGAGCTCTCACGAAAAAGTTATTCAATGTCGAAGTTCGCTTAAGTAAAGGTATTCAATTTTCTGCTTTCACATAAAATTATGAATTAGGGTTTCTTTAAACCCTAGATCGACTTAAAAGCAGAAATGATTGAAGTTCGTGGCTGTTGTATTACTTAATCGTATAATATTCAAGAGTGTGTTATAAAACCTAGTTAGGATTTCGATGCATAAACTTATATACACCTTTAACGAATGTTTGAAGCTGTTACGTTAAGCGTGATTCGAAAGTAAATTCGTGGTCATGGGTCGTTGATTCGTGATCATGGTATTAGTAACATCAGCAGAGATCGTGGTTAAACAAGAAAAAGTTTGACACTCTCACATAGAGTTCATTCGTGACTGTATGTTTTCGAGACGCTGATGTTTGTATTTTAGACGCTGATGTTTGTTATTTAGCCGATGACAAAGAATAAGTTAAGCGCTGTTGGGAAGCGCTGACAAGTGTTGTCTGATATATGTTGTTCCAAGCGCTGACAGGTATTTTCTGATATTGGACAATACATCTGGTAAATATATTGGACAAAGGAGGATATTGGACGACAAAGGAATAGCTGCTGTTTAGAAAGTTGGTAGAT
Organism: Glebionis coronaria; assembly: GCA_025667525.1. NCBI lineage: Eukaryota > Viridiplantae > Streptophyta > Magnoliopsida > Asterales > Asteraceae > Glebionis > Glebionis coronaria. Next base: position 1,658,948 of record JANFOE010000053.1, on the reverse strand, counting down.
TTTGGCACACAAAACGAAGTATTTACACACGAAGGTACATGGGATCTCCGTTTTTATACAGAATATCAATTTGATATTAATGGCTCGGATATTTTTAAAGGGATCAATGATTTTTCTAAGTTATCACCAATTAGTGAAGTATTATTGGAGTAATGTTTATTATGTAATCGGGATAGCCTTGTGAAAGAGTTATTCGCTAAAAACTTTTACATATGAAGATATTGTTTCATTAAGACTCATTAAGACTCATCATGAAGAGGTGATGGCTTAAGGGGAAGAATTCTTATGGTAAGTTTGATGTTCGAAGTAGAATTTTGCGGATTGGTGTTTTATCATATCTTAAAGTTGTGACCTCCCAGCCATTGACTTTTAAGATAACTTGTTTGTGCTTACATTGTTACTAATGAAGTGATACAAGATTTAGGAATATGTGATTTTTCTTATGCTACTCTATGCACATATTTTCTATCACTTGAAGGAGTTACATTATCGTGCTCAGTGTCTCACAAAGGATGAGGATTTTTGTATAATCATGACGCTTCGTCACATGGAGAGTACATGATATGGAACACAGGTTTGGGTTATTCTACTTCTATATCAAGAATATTATAATTATTTTTCTTCAAAATCATTACATGGAGCCTACATTTGGACAATCTTCGGTTGCATACATTGTTTCCTTCCCTATTGATGTGACAAAAAGGGGAAGACATACATGCTAGACTTGAGGGGAAGCAATTTGAAGATGAGGTACCACTTACAAGAGATACACAAAGAGTTTTGCCGACATCAACTAGGGGAAACTTTGTTGGGTCAAAAAGTTGATGTGGCAGAAACTCAAAACGAAGAAAACATGACTGACACATTGTGTCTCGGCACTGACAAATGTAAACGGGACGCTGACAAAAGTCAAACGCTGTTAGAAGATCTATCCAGGATAAATATTCAGAATATTATTTATTATTATTCTGTATTAGTTTATTTAAATAGAAGATATGTCTGCTTTATTTGATCTTATCTCTTGTAAAACGCTAATCCTTACACTATAAAAGGAACCAAGGGTTATTAGTTTTTTCATAACTTTCATATACAATGTAAACCTAAAGCGTGTGTCGACTAGGTGTTTGATTAAATGTATACACACCTAGTGATTATTTGTTATTAATATAATGAGTAATCCAATTGAGTAATCTATGTGTTCTTGTGCCCCAAACACCTTGTTTAATGATTATTTTTCTATTCCGCTTTGATTATCTAATCATATGAACAATGGTCATTCCTAGCAGCTAAATGATCGAGGAAACCAAGGTTTCCACATGGACAATCCAATAGATTATTAGAAGTCCTTAGGAAAGATAAAGTAGAATGTGAACGTAGCTGAATACAGACTAAGTACTAAAGCTAGCACTGGAACAATCACAACAACGTGTTAGTAATGATGTCTTGGTAGGCATTGAAGGGGTTGAAGAATGAAAAAGAAATGTAAGGATAAAGGGTGTAAAGAAAGAAGCCCTCCATACAACTTCGGCAGAAACCGGGTCAACACATCATGAAGACAACGCATCATGGACCCAGTGATGGAATGCACAACCCCTCCCAGCTGACTCAGGCTTCTTTCAAAAGAAGTTTGTTTTATTGTCACGAAGATTAACACGACTTCTATTGACTTTCTCACTCCGAGATAGTTGATATTGAATAGGTGGCATCTGCTCCAGCCTCTGACCACTAAAAGTGCACAAATCGAGTCTAGAGCCAAGAGATAAATCAAATCTCGTTAGGACACACGGATGAAGATCAAGAGAGTCCTACGCTATATCCTTGCGATATTACTAGAACACTCAGAGTGATACTACTTAGTATTCACAATGATGAGTAGAAATCCTTCCAGTGTTAACATCTAACAGCACTGCGGTAGGTCATGTGTAATATTCTTTTAGAATTGAACATGTGTAAGCTAAAAAGCAACAGTGGTTTGATTCTGAATTGATTCAAACTCGTTTCAGGTTTCTACGCAATATCTTTATGTTCTTGCCAGAACATTCAGAGTGATATTTATTAATATTTACAATGACGAATGGAAATCCTTCTAGTTTCAACATCAAACATCTCTATGGTAGGTAACTTGTGAGGTTCTTAATTGAATCTACCTAATCACATGTACGATATTTAATATCGTCTAACAGTCTTCACCGGCCGGAGGTAAAACGCTACCGATTTAGGACGAATGTCAAAGCCATTCAGTCTGTGTCTATGTTTTGTCTCGAGAAGGTGGCGTTACGGTGTACTCAGCAAAGTCAAAGATTAAAAACCACATACTCTTGCCCAAAGAAATATAACAATTAAGAAAGCTAAATACTTCCGCAACTCTGATGATCAAAATCTTCCTTATCAATTAAAGTAGAGGAATGACCTCTCTTCAAAGGAGACTGTTATTAAGCTTTCAAGATTGTGCAAAGTATGATCATGTGGATAAAGACACAAGATCGCAAGATGGCAAAGACAAGTCAAGAATAATTTGAAGATCTTAAGTTTAAAGACAAAGTCGAAAGACAACGACAAAGGCTCAAAGATCATAGCATGAAGGAACAAGACTACTATTACACGTTCAAGACTCATTTATGACGAGATTCGTAATCTCTATTGAATTCCAAATATCAAAGACGAATGACCTCACATTGGGGGAGATTGTTAGCCTCAAAATATTGAGTCAAACAAAAATGCTGGGTCATAGTTTATTATTGTAACATTTATTAGAACATTGTAATAGGTAGTATAATAGTCGTGACATTATTGGCTTGATGGCTAGCTTAAAAGACCTCTTTCAAGGTACTAAACATTTATTCAAGCCCGGCCCAATGAAACATATAGCCCATTATACCACATGTAGGCAAGGCTATAAATACCCTTCCTAGCATGTTAGGAAGGGTGTTGGTTGTTTCATTTCTTAATCCAATCTTCCAAAAGTTTCACACACTTCTCCCTCTTTTCTCTTTCTACTTTATCTCTCTAAAAATCATCTATATTTTATCTACCTTTCTTCTTTAATTCGTGTAGAATCATCACATAATCTATGGGACAACATGCATCACCTCCTTTGTTGCTACACATCACCATTCTCATCTATATGTTGCCGTGATCCATTTCTAGCCACAAGGAAAGATTATGACTAAGCTAGGACCTATAAACTTGTGTAGACCTTCAATAGTCTTCATTACTTATCATATATCCTTCTTACACGTTTAGTTGCTTAACTTGGAGGCTAAGGGTGAAAACTAGTATAAATAGGGGCGAAATGCTTCCATTTGAACTTGCACTCCGTTTTCTTTGTATCTCCTACCCATTATCCATTTCCACCTCTATATACGTCTTAGGACATCCCACAAAGACCAAAAACCAGGTCTAGAAGCTAGCCATTGAAGCTCTTGAAGCTTTGGTAGCAAGTTGTGTTCATAAGAAGTCATAAGGAGCCATTTTGGAGCTACCTAGGTAAATCTATGTTAACAAAGGCTTTGATATTGTAATAATGTTTATTTATACTTTTTATAATTCCAAAATTATGTTAGAAAGATAATCTAAAAGAAACTAAGTCATTTCATCATTTTAAATGAAAGTTATAAGTTAAAGATGTCTTAAAACCCTAATTTTGTATTTTACATAAAATAATGAGAAAAAACCCATTTAAAAAGCTACAATTCTGAATAAATGTTTTTATTATGATTATAAATATGTTCATAAACTTTGTTTTCAAATCCTAGATCATTTGGATCATTTTTGAGCTTGTTATGTGATTTTTACAAGTTCAGGGACTAAAACTATCAAATCTGAAACTGTTTATCATTTTAGGCCAAAAGTGTCATTTTATGAAAATAAAATCTATAAGAATAAATGCTTTAGAGTTTGAGTACTTAAGATTAATATTGAAGGTTGAAATTTCAATTTATGAAACTATATACTTTAAGGGCAAAAAGTGTAAATACACCAAACTATAACAACAAGGGCTATTTCTGCCAATATTGAAACTCAAAATGTAATAAAATATATTGTGTCATGTTAGTAGGGAACTTTGTACAAATATGTTCCATCTCGATATTAGGTTATGACTGAGTGGTTGGGTTTACGATTTAAAGTGTCCTTGCTCCTCAAACGTTTATAGAATAGCTTCTGAGTATGATGACCCGAACAATGATACTATTACTCTAAAATAATTCAATCAAAGAATTTTATATAAAGAGATTGAACTCAGGGACTAACACTTGATATATATGCATATTGTGTGTCAGTCAAGATTCCGTGAAAAGGTTGTGGTTGGATAATCAAAAGACTTTATAGGCTAAAGTGTGTTTATAGCCTCACTTTTAAAAAGCTTATAAACAATTTGAAATCCCGTGAGGGGGGATATATGCAAAACTGGAATACAAGTGTTTTTGTATGCTGCTTATATGACTATTGACACTATGTTTACTTTTTTCCATCAAAAGTCCCTTTTTAATCGTGAACCGTTAATCATTTAATGAGCGTTAATATCGTAAATAGTACTATTGGAGACTCGCACTTGCTAGCAGCTAATGGTCCATTCCTAGGCTAAACAGATATACTTTATTGCTAAAATTCAGGATAGTCTGACAATCTTCTTGCTTAAGGGTAATTTGTTGGATTTTTCTGATAATGTCTAGTCGCGGGCCATGAGCTAGTGCAATAAGAATTGATGAATTTAAAAACTAGGTGTATAACATTGTAGCCCGAGAGTCATACTTGTATTCAAATGATGTTTAAAACCTATAAAATCACTCAACCTTTGTGTTGACTTTTAGCATATATCTTAGGTGAATGAAGACTGGCGTGCTGCGAAGGGTCGTGTCTTGAATAAGTTATCATTCTGTCAATAAAACTAGATCTTTGGGAAACCTGTGTTTGTGCAGCGTATGCACAGTTTATTATTAACTATGATTTACATAAATGAATGATAACATTTTGTTTTATAAAAATGTCTTTTTTGCATTTTCTATTATTGTGACTATGGTACTATGAAGTAATACCCCAGATTAGCTTTCGTAGCTATATGGTAAAAATGGGAGTGTTACAAACGAGTGACTAGAAGCCGGTTATGTGGGGACAAATTTGGTAGAAATTTTGTTGGATTAGTTAGTATGTGTGACCGTCATTACTTTATAGTCACAGGAATGTTTTTAAGAGTAACTATTGTTTGTACTTTTATCACATAAATAGATGATATATGTGACATGTTAAATGAGTTATTCAAGTAATGTGTATTTTATGTGACTATTCCATGTCTTTTGACCACACAAGTATATAAAAATGTGGCGTTTCAGATGATTTAGTCACATGCATTATATCTTTCTTTTGGAGTTTATCACAAAGAATTTAATCAAAAGTGGCTAAAAGTGCAAATAAAAGTCACCATATGCTTGTTAAAATCAAGTGAATGTGTGTTTTATGTGACTATGGTTATCCAACAACCACATGAAGTTTGTTATTCTGTGACATTATGCAATGTTTAGCCACACAAAAGTGGCTTAATGTTTGTTATATGTTGTTGAAAGTCAAATGAATGTGTATTTTGTGTGACTATTATTATCCAATAGCCACATCAAGTTTAAGATTATGTGACACTTTGTTATATTTAGTCACATATAGCGTGTATTTTGGTGGAACTAATTCACCTACAATGAATCTTAAAGTGGCTAATAGTGTTAAATTGTGTGGCCATATGCTTGTCTAGTTCAATCAAAAGTGTGTTTTGTATGATTATTGGTATCCAATAGCCACATAGCGTTTATGATTATGTGATATTTTGTAATGTTTAGTCACATATACCATTGGCTTTGGGTTTAGTTAGTCACATACAATGAATCGTAAAGTGGCTAATAGTGTTAATAAATGTGACAGTATGCTTGTTTAGTTCAATCAAATATGTATTTTGTGTGACCACTGTTATCCAACAGCCACATAAAGTTTATGTATGTGACGTTTTTTAAAGTTTAGTCACATTTAGCATTGGCTTTAGGTTTTGTTAGTCATATACAATGAATCATAAAGTGGCTAATAGTGTTAATAAGTGTGACAACATGCTTGTCTAGTTCATACAAATATGTGTTTTGTGTGACTATTGTTATCTAACAGCCACATGAAGTTTATTATTTTGTGACTTTTTGTAATATTTAGTCACATATAGCATTCGGTTTGGGTTTAGTTAGTCACATACAATGAATCATAAAGTGGGTAATAGTGTTAATAAGTGTGACAGCATGCTTGTCTAGTTCATTCAAATGTGTGTTTTGTGTACCATTGTTATCCATCAGCCACATGAAGTTTATTATTATGTGACTTTTTGTAATGTTCAGTCACACAAAGTGCTTTAATGGTCACACGTATTTTATATTTATTTGGCATTTTATAATTTATAGTCACCCATAGAAATAATCTTAAGTCACCGAAAGTGTTGATAAGTGTAACCATATCATGCGACTTCATCCTTCAGTCATACACAACAAATCAATGATCTGTGTCATTATTAATTTATATATATAAATAAAAACAGACTTAAAAAAATAAGAATTAAAAACAAAATAGATTTTCATATTGATTAAAACTCAAATTTTATACAATTGAACCAAGTAGATAATTGTAATGTCGTACATAATAAATTGCTCATCAGTTATAATCTTAAACCTTTTGAGTCTTCGACGTCCTAGATTACTGCTGCATGATTAGGAGGGAAATTTTTTTTGCACTTTGTTCCTATTTTTAGAGATGCATTGTTCTTGGAAATGGTTTGTATCATACTTGGTGCTGTAGTATCCTGTAGTAAACAAAAGAAACGTGTATCGAACATAGGTAAATATGAAGATATGCTATATAAATTTAACGTTGAAAAAAACAATTTTGTGTACCTTTTCTATAAGAGTTACTTTTTCGATTGGCCATGCATAAAACCCACCTACGCAATCCAAAATGGTTTTTATACCATTGTTTCCTACGTTAGGTATGGCGGCTGCATCCACTAATGGTATATTAACAGACACTTTGTAGCAATCATCTAGAAGTGGTATATTATGCAACATTTGGTTTTTGTTAGACTTGTATACGGTACCTTCAGCAATCATTTGTGATCTGTATATGTGCCACATTCTACACTTAGTTGTCTGATAACAGAATGTTTGTGCATATATCAGAAACTATTTACCTGGAAAAATAAATAGAGACATGTTGAAATACATACTGTTATTCTTCTTGAGTTGGAGACACACTTTGTTGCGACTGGGAATCTGCGAGTTTCCTTCATCATGTTACAGGAGTTTTCTTAGATGCGACTTTTTTAACAGGTTCCTGTATGTATATATTAATCAAGGTACATAAGTGATGTATCTAGAATTCATAAATCAAATGGTGTGGTTTTGGTTAGTTACCGTTGTTTCCATACCTTATCTGAAATTATAATATCATTAGACTTATTTTGATTTCCCGCATCCTTATCGCGTACACCAACACTTGACTCCCTTGATTGTGTACATATAAAACATGGTACATAAGTCATGTATCTAATATTTAAAAATCAATGTGTGATGTTTTTATTAGTTACCATTGTTTCCATTACCTTCTGTGAACTTACAAGCCCATTAGAGTTCTTTTGAACTCCCTCATCCTTATCACGTACAACAACACTTGACTGTGTACATATAAAACACGGTACATAAGATATGTATCTAATATTCAAAAATTTAATGTGTGATGTTTTTATTAGTTAACATTGTTTCCATTACCTTCTGTGAACTTACAAGCCCATTAGACTTCTTCTTAATTCCCGCATCCTTATCACGTACAACAACACTTGACTGTGTACATATAAAGCACGGTACATAAGTCATGTATCTAAAATTCAGAAATCAAAGGGTGATGTTTTTATAAGTTACCATTGTTTCCATTACCTTATCTGAACTTACAAGACCATTAGACTTCTTATGAATTCCCGCATCCTTATCACGTACAACAACACTTGACTGTGTACATATAAAACGATACATATGTCATGTATCTAAAATTCAGAAATCAAAGGGTGATGTTTTTATAAGTTACTATTTTTTCCATTACCTTATCTGAACTTTCTAGCCCTTTAGATTTTTTCTTAATTCCCTCATCCTTATCACGTACAACACTTGTATGTGTTGCCTCCATATCAGAAGCTCCGTCATCTATAGTATTGCCCATTGGAGTGACATGTAATATAAATTAATAAATACATTTACACATCAGTTTTAGGTTTAGTGTCTGCTATGATTATTACTGTTGGTGTTAGAGTTTAAAAAAGAACTTAAGAATTTGGCTTACATCTGAGTTTACTAGCAATTGAGTTGACAATGTATTCAAATCCACCCCTTGTGACGACAAATGAGCCATCACCATAGCAAGCATTCCTTTTGTTTCCGTACAATCTTTGGATAATTTCGAGACCATTTCGTCTTTTTCTGACATCTGGGTGGATAATTTCTCGACCAATGCATCCTTTTCTTTACGAGCGTGTCTCTACTTTTCCAGATGAGTATGAAGTACCTCAATCCTTTCATCAGTTAGTTGTTTTCTACGAGGAATGTCAAAATACTTCTTGTATGTAACTCCAGTTCCAACTCCTCTAGCGTACCCGCTCTTTTCCTTACCAAAAACAACTGTCATGGCATCGACATCATCAACAGTCAAAGTTCCTTTCTCGATATTCACATGTGCTTCTCCCTGCACAAAACATATGGGAAATAGGTTAGCATACAAATTTATTCCCAGTGTTAGTATAATAATATAGAATTTGCAGTCATACTTATAAGTTTATTTGCCAATGATAGTATATCAGGATTTATAATTACTCCTTCTTTTTCCTACCTTTCAAACACAGTATACCCCGCGGTGGTTCTACATCCGCTGAAATTTCATTCTTTTGGACCTAATACGCATGAAATGCATACATATGTAACAATATTCATTTATCATAATCGTGCATCGTTTTGTAACTTATGTAATCTTACCATTTTCTATTTTATATCTATATATCCACCTCTGCCCATTGTGTGGTCATAAACATTTTTGGAACGCGCCAATTTACCACTCGCTGATGACACCTACAAACGCAAAATTATAAGTCTTTTATATGCAGTAATGGAAACACAAAATGACTGATATGTAGTTGAGTAATTAAAACCTTGTATGCGTCAGTCTTAGTGTGCTTTACAAATGCTACCCATTCTTCTGCATTAACAGTTGCACTATATTTATGCGGAAGTTCTTTCATTTTTGAAGGATTTTCTTTGTTGGAGAATACGTTTGTTTGTCTTAGTTTCATCCTGAAATTCCTAAGAAGTCGACCAAGACGAGTCAGAACAAGTTTTCTGACTATCGATTCAACAACAAAAAATTCCTACCAATATTAACACAATGTTGTTAATTAGTTATACATAATGTAAGTGCATATATTAACTTATAAAGTGTTGGTTTATAAAATAGTATATATGTACCATGATTTCTTCCCATAATTTATTTCTCGATTCTTTACAGACCAACTTCCAGGACATAACCTTCAAACCTATGTGCTCATGCATCAGGTCTCCCAAAAAACTTGAAAATATTGATCTGCTTGGATCGATTTAGCTTTGTGCTAACGAGATTAAATCAAGTATAACACGTAGAGAAACTTTATGTTTATAACAATCTAAGTGTTATGCGGAATTAACACTTAGAACAAAGAACAATGCAAAACACAATGTTTTCCAAACTTTCAATTGTATTGATAATCGATTGAGTACAATGGAAGTATTAAAACGTATATGAATATCAAACCCTAAGACCTCCTTTTATAACATAAGGAGTCTTGAACAATAATCTACTTATCAACTATTATAGGAAAAGATAATATAGAAAACACAATATTAATCATATCTTTCCTAAACATACAAAACGTGTTGACTAAGTAGTTGTCTTGTAACTGAGATTTCTTTTATCAGCGCCTTGATTTGTCTTGTCAGTGCCCAATTTGTCAGCGCTCCATTTGCTTTTGTCAGCGTCCAAAAGCCCTTTGTCAGCGGCTGAGTGACTTAGCTATTTTTATTCGCAACAACTAGAGACCCAAAAATAAAACTAGGGTTTCACAAACCCTAATTTTAATTTTACTTGTAATTACCAAGAAACACAATGGAACCACCAATAAAAGCTTCCAGAACAGAGGAACCCAATAAACGCAACCAGAATGCAAAACCCCCAAAAATAAATTTAAGGTTTCATAAACCTTAATTGGTCAAATGATAGATCCGAACCAGAATAACAAGAGAGAACGTAAATAGAAGGAAAGATCGAATATCAAAGCTGATACCATGTTAAATCATGATAATAAAAGAGATAAAACAGATCTTTCACCCAACTAACCACCCTTGGTGAATATTATTATGAATAAAAGTACAAAACAGGTTAGTCCTCAAACGATTGCTAATCAAACGATTACAAAAAGAAATAGTTTGAGATCGTCCCAACTAAGTTGATCCGATCTCCCTCAAAACATAAATCACTCAACACTCAATGTTTTGTTACAAGATGAAAGACCCCTCAATTAATAAGCCAAAAGCGACTATCAAAGAAAGAGAGAAGAGAGAGCAAGGCACACAAAGTGTGTGTGTGAATGAATGCTGCTAACCTAGCTCTTTGAGATCTAGGGTAATATAACTCATAGAATCCAACGGTAGAAAGCTCATGAGCCAAGCCCATGACAGGCGAGTCCAACACGAGCCCAAAAGTGTAAGAATGAAGAGTTGGCAGAATGAGTCCCCCATTCTTCAACCATTTAACATAAGTGACACAAAAAGAAAACAACAAAAGTAACATAAAGGTAAGTGTTGGTCAGTTTGAATTTCAACATATTGTTTGAGTTTCTAATCGAGCAATCTGCACGAATTTCCCCTTGTATGCTCGTCGTAACGTTCATTTGTCCCATCTTAATCATTGCAATAACAAAGTTTTCGAAAAACAATGTCTGGTTATTAGCAAAAGCTTCGACAAGGCCAGTAGTAGTATTATCCGTGAACAAGTCTTGGTCCGAGGTGAAAAGCCCTTGGCGAGCCATCAGGTTAACATAATATCTATTGTCGAAAAAATTTGGGGACCGAATGTCCATCATAGTAGTGTTGGTGGTGTTCAAAACGGGGCATGTTGCTAGTAGACTGTTGTAAAATGTTTGTTCCATGGTTGGATCTTGTGTTGGGAACATTCGACGCTCAAAAGAGCCACACTCGGATCTACCAATAGTATGGGCACCAGAAAGTGCAACAAGGTCCGTGACATCTAATCCTTTTTGGGCGAACGCAACCGTAAGGTTAGCTGCAGTTGCGTTAAATGGAGGAAGGTTGGCTAACGTTTCGTCTCGTGTGGCAAAATCAACTCCATCTCGTCTTCCCAAAGGTACATTGTAATTAGGGCCGCCCGACTATATTTTCAACAAGTAAATAAATCGTCAGTCTAGTTTATTAGACACAAGTACAACAAATAAAACTATGATTGATGGTTTTACCAAAAATACTGCATCACGAGCAGCAAGAGCAGTAATATCAGAACAAGAGACTGTTTGGTTGCAAGCTGCATGGACCAGACTACGGATATTTTCGATGATTATGAAAGCTCGTGGTCGCAAAGTCAAATTCGGTGGTGCACTTTGCTCACCTGGTCCACTGGCCGAACCATTAAGCAACACCGAACTATCACAACCCTGCCAGCGTTACAATCAGCTTAACTAGAGTACTCTATAAAAAATCAACTTCTATGGATTAGTTGAATAAAGAAATAAATTTATGTTAATTAGCAGACTTACACGAACAAAGCAATCATGGAAGTGAAGTCGCAACAAGCCAGCAGCTTGGCCGATATCAGCTGAGAGTTCTGTCTCAAGCTGTGATCTTACAATGGACTCGAGTTGAGGACATGTAGTCTGATGGAAATCAAAAGATAACCCGTCGACCAATGGGGGTAGTGTTTGAGCATCAAAAGCTCGTAAAGTGCATGATAGTAATACAAGAATAAGTGTAGTTGTTAGGCATGAAGCTTTAAGAAAATCCATTGCTACTTGTTTTAATGTTTAAGAGCTGTGCTTTTTGGGTGGCTCGTGGTTTGTATTTATAGTCATTTCAATTACTACATGTACATGCATGGTTATTTCCTAAGTCTATGTTTTATAGTTTTAATATACAGCTGATAATATAAAACTCAAAAGTCTTTTTAAAATAGGTGTTAGGTTTGTATGAAAGTATGAAACATATTATTTGGATTTTTGTAAAAGAATCTAATTATATTATACATGAAGGTCTTATCCAATTAACTAAACGATAAGAGGGGTAATGCCGACGTTTCGCTGCGGATGTTTTCGAATGATGTAACGACGGTTAAATTTCATAAAAAGCGGATAGAAGAAAAAGATTAGGGGGAACCTTCTTCAGGTTTGCGTAATATCTTTTTAAACTAGGTGTTAGGTTTATATGAAAGTATGACACAATATTATTTGGATTTTTCTAAAAGAATCCACTTATTTGCGTTATTATACACGAAGGTCTTATTTGGGAGGGTTAATATATAAAGAAGTTATTAAATATTTCAAGAAATTTGTCCTAAGGTAACGAATGTTCATTTTTTATTTCTAAGTTACTAAACTTAACTAAACTATACATCACTATAGTTTAGTGTTAATTTGAGTAAACCGAATGCATGTTTTTTGATAAGTTAAGTAACATAAATGTCTTGTTTTTTTCATGTTAAGTAACATAAATATCACGTTTTTGATAAGTGGGTAACTTAATCAACCGTTCATATGAACATTAGTAACTTAGAAAAACAAAATGAACGTTCGTTATCTTAGGACAAATTTCTTTGAATGTTTAGTAACTTCTTTGTGTATTAACCCTATTTGGGACATCATGGAACTTTACCCAAACGGAAACACAATATAATTCCTCTAAAAGAAGATTCACGGAAGGAGGTTGTGATAGAGTAAGGTTCAGTTTTGAAAAAATTTGAAGTTGATTAGTGTGAGCACATAAATTGAAACAAACAAAGACTAAATCTATAAAACATCCTCGTGAAAACTCATGAAGGGAAAGGAAATACAGTAAATGAAATAACAACTAACTATTATAAAGTTATCTAAACTAGTTCTTGATAGGTAGTCTTCCTTGGCTTGATTTTATTTTAAAAGCATTTAATTTTTGAAAATCATCATTCATCTCCTAGGAGGTGGAGGCATGGAGAACAAAATAAGCAAGAATTCTTGCAACCTCCTATAAAGTCCAAACATCTCCATTCTTATGTTTCGAATGATATAATTGTTATACAGGCAAGATGGACAATTTTGCACCATGAGCTTCTAGAAAACCAAAGAATTATGGATCACCCCTAAAATAGGAAATAGGAACACCCAAAATTAGAGTGTTTGAGGGAGGAGGAGGAAGAGGAGGCATAGTGTCCAATGGTGAGATGGGTGAATTTGGTGGAGTGAAAAGAGAGGTAACCAAAGGCCCAACAATATCATTCACAATGGGAATGATTTGAAGAGGTTGAGGGTTCACATCCAAGAGATGACTAGGAGTGAAAGGTGAGGAAAACTCATTCATCCTAGATTAGAATGAAAAGGAGGTAGAACCATGTGAATGGTTAGTACTATGAGTTGAACTTGTCTTGCATGGAGCATGAGGTGGTGAGGGTGATGAAGAAATGAGAATTGGAGAAATCTCATTCTTGGGTGTATGTAAAGATGAAGAACCAAGTTTAGGAAACTTGATCTTGATCTTAAGGTTTCTTTTGGATGAGGATCGTTTGCAGGAATTTGATGATCTTGTGGACACCATGGTTGTGTCTCTAGGTTTAGAAGAATAAGGCTTAGAGGATGAAGCATAAGATCAACCAAAGGAGGTTTAAGAAGGAGAACAAAATGATTTTCAACCTATTAATAATTTTGATGAATAATGAAATTAGGTAGGCTAATTTGGGAAAAAGCTGGTTTTTAGCAAAAATATCAACAATATTTACAAAGATTTAGAGAAAATAGTGTAAAGCAAAGATTTGTCAAACACAGAGCCTACGGTTCCTTAAATAAGGTTGTGGTTCTTTATCACTAAGGAACTGCCCCTATATTTAAAGAACCGTGGGCAGTGGCCTCAGAAAAATGACCTTCCAACAATTTTCAAAAGGCCAGATTTTTCACATGGATTTATCAAGCCAAAGTAGACTATAAACCAAAATATAGAAAGCTAACTAACAAATAAATTGAACAAAGATATTTGAATCGAAACAAAGATCACATAAACAACTTAGGATTAAAATACTAAGAAATGCAACACAAAGTATTAGTTAGATAACACCAAATTCTAAGAACAAGAAACATAAATAAGTCTAAAGAAAGGAAATTTTTCAACATTACAAAACATGTTCACAAACATGTCAACCTTGTACCATTACCATAACTTCATTTCTTCTTCTTGCCAAAGCTCTTGATCAGCTTCCATGTGCTCTTGAATGCACCCCTTTGCTCCACTCTAAGATCATGTAACTCACCACGCGTTTGAAGGTTTGAACGATAAACATGCTCAAGTCCGAAGTTTTCTAGAAGTTCACTAGTGGCATAGTGAGGAGGAGGAATAATATGGTGTAACCCATCTATCAAAGTGTTCGTGGATGGGGTGGAGTCACACGAAGAGCGTAAATGAGCACTAGTACCTTCGTCACCACCATCACTTGGTGACATAAGAGTGTCCTCATCATCGGACTCTTGTGGTTCATTCCTTCTCGTACCTTGATCACTTCTCGGATTTCGTGGTTGCACCTCTCGAATAGGCATCATAACACGTTGAACCGGTTGAAAGTGAGAAAGATCGAGTTCAGGAAAGTCTTCACCAACCTTTGTGAAAAGATGAGTGAGGAGCATGACATATTGAAGATTAGTGGTTGGTCTAGAAAGAGTATAGGTGATCTGTCGAGCGATGTAAAATGCAAGATTGTACTTGGTGTTGATAAAGATACAACATATCATATGTGTCATACACGCCGGGATATGATCCCGATTTCCACCAAGACAAAACACATTTTCCCTAAGAATGTCGGCCCATCGGACCAAACAATCATTAAGGTCGCTTACGAGTATCTCATGGCGATTCAAGGATCGCTTAGTAGAGTGGATACTTCGTACAACGATTGAACCGCGCCCTTTGGTGATGACATCAAGGATGAGGTCAAGGTCTAGCTCTTCGTTGTCATTTGGAGGACTATCGTAAGACTCATTTAGAGCATCAAGTCTCCATGGATCAGTGAAACGACAAGTGCCTTCATATGGCACACGAAGTGCCTCGCCAAATTCCTCGAGAGAGTATTGGATGAGTTTACCATTAATTATGAACTTAACAAATACTCCATTATCATTATAGATAAGAGAATATCCGCTAAAGAAATACAATAGAAATTGAGGGTAAATGGCTTCTTTGATATGTAACAAACAATCAAAGCCAATTTGAGCAAACATCGTTTCGATGTATTCATAAGCATCAATGTTCTATTCGACAACTCTACCCTCATGAAAGCAACGGTTTTGAAGTGAACGAAAGGTATTGGCAAGGGTTGGTGAGGGACACAAGAAGACAAGATTAGGCATGTAACACCCCATTTTGATAAATGGAATGTCACGCGTAATTATGGCGTGTCATCAAAGCATGCAAGGTAATATGTAGTAAAACATACATGACCATAGGGAAAACCGGAATCAAACATCGGTTCCCAAACATAAGCCCAAAACATAAGAAAGTAAATGAACTGAATGAAAGACTAAACAAGCATAAATATATGAAGGAAACAGGAGAAGAAGTCTATGGCAGCTTCCATCCTATGCATGTCCTCCAAATGCTCGAGTCTTGGGTACCTGCCGTTTTGGGACATGGAAAGGAAAGTAACGGCTGAGCAAAACGCTCAGTGCACGGATATACAATATAGCATGAAATAAGATAAGCATGTAACATATAACAGCGGAAGACTAAGTTCTGAGTAGACTGGTTAAGTATCAAGAAAACTGGTTTTATAGTTTGAAAAGTCTTATGTTTATCTTGTGAAAACTGTTTTAACATATATATACCATAGCCCATATAGGTCATGAAAAGGTCACGTGCATGAATACTTGGAGGGGTGACCTCATCATGCTGATTAGAGGGGATGCCTCTAATCAATATACTGATTTGGGTAGGAGGGATCAGCTCCTTGTGAAGGGTGCAAGGCACACACCACATTCACCATGATAAACTGAATAAAACATGTAACTAGGATGCACCCATACGCCCCACATGATATAATAATATGGCCATAACTGAAAGGGACGCCACGAGCAATCACTCCGCCGTGGGGAAGTCATAACATCGGTGCCTCCAATGCTATGGTTATGGTACCTCCATAACTAGGTGAAACTGGTCATGCTTGTATATGGCTATAGATTATGCTAATTAAACATAAGCAGTTCAAAACAATAAAACAAATACTGGGGAAAACAGTTGGCTGCATACGGGGAAATCCTAATAAGGAAAGAATGTCCATACTGAAAGGACGGGAATCCGTACCTCAAGTCCAGTGAATGAACGGAAGAAAGACTCCTACTTCTGGATCACTAACGCTACATGAATACACACGTGTATAAGTATCGATTCACTGATTACGTACTGGGTTTTGTGTCTCATTTTAGCTGATTTGGTATGTTTTAGGTCATGCTTCACTGTTTAAAGGCTTAAACTGTGTTTATCTAGTATTCTGATTAATCTGATTAAGTATTACTGGTGTTTCATGTATTATTATACTTACTGTGTAATAATAAGTAACTTTCTAAAAATAGCAGGTTTCCAAAAATAGAAAGTTTCCGAAAATAGAAAGTTTCCAAAAATAGAAAGTTTCCAAAAATAGAAAGTTACCAAAAATAGAAAGTTTCCAAAAATAGAAAGTTTCCAAAAATAGAATTTGCTGCTTAAAATAGATTAGTTTCTAAAAATAGAAAGTTTCCAAAAATAGATCAGCTGCCTTAATTAAATAAGTTTCCATATATAGAAGGTTTCCATGATTAGATCAGCTGCCTGAAATAGATAGATTTCCATATATAGAAGGTTTCCATAATTAGATTAGTTGCCTTATTTAATTAAGTTTCTATAAATAGAAGTTTCCATAATTAGAATTAAGCTGGTTACATAAGCTAACATATAAGTCTAAGTGTTTATAAGCTTATTTCTTAAGTCATATGATATAGTGTATAGTTTAATTATTATTTCATGTGTTTTAATTAAACTATAGGTTAAGCATTTTAATTAAGGTATAACATGTATTAATTAAAATGAAATGAAGTACTTAGGTTAAAATGTGTATTATTATGTATTAATAATATAACCTAAGTCATGTCTAAATTAATTAATTATAGGCATGTTTTAAATAATTAATTAATTATAACTTATAACATAAAATACTTAGGTTAAATTAATATCATGCTAAATTAATAATTAGAATAACCTAAGTCATGATTTAATTAATATCTCATGTTATTAATTAATTTATATCCTAAGTTCATGATTCATAAAAATTAACATGTAACATAGATCATGATTTAACTAACGAACCGTGAACCGGGCATGAAATCGACACCGTACCCCGAACCAAATCGGGGTTCCCCTTGGTTCCTTGCTGCCGTGGGACCCACACCACCAAACCGGGACCACATGGTCTCGGTGGTGGTTTCTAGGCCAAGCCGTGACCCCCTTAGGGCACGGTCTAGGCGTCGGCTAAACCAAACACCCGTAAAACACCCTTTTGATTTTACCCTTTAACCAAATACATGTTAATTTTATGTTTTTAATTAGGTTTTAAAAACATCATGTTCTTAATTAATTTTACCAAATCAAATCAAAAGAAATAATTAAAAAGAAAGGTTAAAAAGGTATACCGAATGTGTGGATCAATAAGGATGAACAAACACTAACACTTGTACAATATCCATGATCAAAACCAACAAGAACACCTCCTTTGGTGTTGTAGAAGTGGCGGCCAAAAATGGGGAGGAAGAAGGAGAGGAGAACTTTTTAGGGTTTTATCTTTTTTCTAGGTTTTGTCAAAATGAACAAGTTTTCCAAATTTTTCATGTTAGTAATTTTGCATGGGCTAAGCCCATTTCTTCTTCCAAATTTCGTGGATATGGGGCCCACAAGGGGTAACCCAAATGTTTTTCGTGTCTAAATAATAAGTGTGTTCTCGTGTTCGTTCGTGGTTAAACGTGTTCGTGTTTAAAGTGTTTCTGTTTATTTTATCATGTTGTTTATCGTATTCTTAACACTCGTAATTATATTATATGTATTTACGTAATTATTTTAGTTCGTGTTTTAATTATGTTCATGATTTCATGATCGCATGTTCGTGATTAATTATTGTTTAAATAATTATTACGTGATCGTGCATAGTAATTACTTATTAACTGCTTATCATGAGTTTGTACGTAATCGATACTTATCATGTCATACACGTATGCACTTACTTGATTAATAGCACATGAATGTGATCAATACTGAATAAGGTAAGTTTTAATCTAGGACGTACGATCTTAAGGGCACTATTCATGGTAAAAGCATGCGGGTTTTACAATTCTTCCCCCCTAAAAAGAATAATTCGTCCTCGAATTATAGATAAAGTAACTGGAAGCGAAACATACCCGAATCAAACTGGAAAGGTATGCAAAATAACGGAAATGAAGGTGACATGGTAGAAGGGAACGTGGAACGTGACATGTCTTGAAAGGACATGGAACGTGACGTGACTAAAAGGACATAGCTAATTGATGAGAAAACGGATAAAAGTCCGGATGAACTTGTCCGTTTCCAAGTGGCCTCCCTCTTGGAACGGTTCCTTCAAAAGATCCTGACACTAATGATAAATCTTGGTCCTCCTGACCTTGACTTGGAATACGAAGAAATTCTTGGTTATCAACGGAAGGTAGATCCCCTAAATTCGATCGAGGAAAAAGAGTTAACGTGCAAGGGTAACTGAACGTTACGATGCAAGACAATCTGACTTAACTGATAACTAGAAACGATGCGCGAGACATAAGGAAACGTAGTACGTGAAAAATTTTGAACGTGATACGTGAAAAATTTTGAACGTGCTACGTGGAGATATGGCGAGTGTAGTATGAGAAAACATATCGTGATCCATGATACGTGTAACCTAATTTGATCATGATATGAGGAACGTGGAATGAACATGACATGTGAGACATATCGTGATCATATAATATAATGGCGGTGACGCCAAACGCTACAAGGTGAGACGTGGAATATGACGTGAAACGTCTATCTGATGATGGAGAGTTATACTAAACTTGGGTCTGGTCTCACAAGTTCTTGCAAACTTCCCAGAATGAGAAAAGAAATGAACGTAAAATCGTAAGCCAAAATACGATCATGAACGTGAATAGTGTCATGAACGTGAGCGCGAAAGCAAGTCGTAGAATTAGAATGAAGACGTAAAGTAAGTTAGGAGTACAATTACGAATCTTTGTCTGACCGATAGCTGAGGGATTGCCAAGTGATCGGATGAGCCTTGGCTGGAACATGTTTGTTCAATCTGTTGGTTCTGAAATCCGTACGGATGTAAGGATTCTGCAGACTTGATCAAACTGTTGACAATAACCCAGATAGCATCATGCTTCTTCTGAGTTTGCTGAAATCTGGTAACTAAAATCCATGGAGATCTTGTCCCTTTTCGATTCACAATTTCATATGATGAAAACATACCCGTCAGTTGGTGTCCTATCTTAGCCTGTTTGTATAACAGGTATTAAGATATGAACGTAACTGTATCCTGCTTCGTAGGAACTTGATACATAGAAGGTTGCGAAACTCTTAGTCTTTGAATCAGACTTCTCCTAGCGTAGGATTTCCTAGAACACCTAATGTAGTGTAGGGTTCTCTCCTTTACGCATAAGCTGAGTCATGGTAAGATTAACCATAGAAACCCATGTGATTCAGTGTGTCACTGTAATCAAACAGAATTGATATTGGAAAAAAAAAATTTCCAGGGTAGAATTTCTCTTGTCATAGAATTTGCAACATAGTGCAGATATGGTCTTCCTGTTCTTCTCTAGGCTTAGAGGAAATCAGGTTATCCTCAATGAAAACGCTGATGAAATTGGTTTAGGAGTTCATGGAAACTCAATTTATTAAGTCCATAATGCGGTTGGAGCATTGATGAGACTAATTCAAAATCATAAATCTGGCATGACCGAGTCGTGCACGAATAGCAGTCATGGACATGTCCTGCTTTTTCACTCGTCACTGTTGGCAGCATGATCGTAAGTTCGATCTTGAAAAAAAAGATTAACACCATACGGTTGATTGGACATGTTGTCAATATGTGGAGGAGAATAATGGTCATGAATGGTGATTTGTTTAAGTCGACGGTAGTCGACACATAATCTCATGGTACCGTTCTTCTCCTTGTAGGTTCTTCTGGAATGTATAGGAAGATTTTGGAATAATCCACTGGCTATGCGTAAAAGGACTTAAGTAGTCGTGTCTTACTGACAGCTAGAAAATTTTAGCGACCATGGCTAACAATGAACCTGCTTGTAAGCGTAGATAATTTGTACGGATTTTCCTGATGGAAAATCAAGCTGAATGTATTTAGGAGCCTGAACATTACTGTATATAATTATGAATCGTAGCATGGTGTGATGTTCATAGTACCTAATTAGGGTAAAAATTTATCTCGTGTCTGTCCGAGGAAAATGCGTTAGCAGCTTGGATCTTATCATTAAGCTGAAGAAAAACCTTCGTATACGTGGGAATACGAAAGGCGTCCTTCATGGTGATGAATATATGAACTATGGTGAAAGAAATGAAAGTGACATCGGCAACGTGACAGTTCTCACTGATGCGCCGATAATGGTATTGAAATTCTTGTGGCCTGATTAATACATGGCACAACAACATAGATATACCCTTGGAGGGTACCCTGAATTTCTTAGAAATGTTCCATAATTAGACGTGAGTCATGTATCTTGACTCGTGTCTTGAGAAATGTGAGCGTGACATATGTCTTGACTGGTATCTTGACATGTGTCCTCAGAAAGTATACGTGAGACATGTGTCTTGACTGATGTCTTGACATGTGTCTCGAGATGTGAAACAATTAGAATTACAAATATTAGGTTAATATGCCAGAATTGGCGGATCGGTTGGACTACTGATCATTTGTATGTCTGATCACGTCCGTGGCCGGAGCCTCGGTTGCGATTTCTAGGATAGTTGCTGTCATAGTAGTGGTTACTTTCATCTTGTCTGTCGGTTCCATGACGGTCATTCTCATGACCGTGACTCATGTAACTATTTAGCTGAGTGGCCGGCTGGTACTGGTTTGAACTCATATGGCTGAAATGCCAGCCGAACGACGTGTGACATGTAACTATGAATTTGGGACAATGATTGATGGGAATTGTCTGATGGTGAAGCATCTTCTCGTCCAATTGCTTTGCTCCGACGCCTTTGTCTTCGTCTTTTAGGATCTCCAGGTTGTGAACAGCATCAGCATCAGCATCTCGTAGCGTCTCCCAACATCAGCAGCATCAACCTTCAGTAACATCTCCAATCTATGAGCGGCATCGACAACCTTGTAGAATATCAACAAGTGAACATACGCCTGAGATGATTTAGAATCGACTAGCGAATACTCGTGAAGTATTGCAAGTGGAATACACATGGATTAAGGTACATGTAATACACATGAAATACGGTACGTGGAGTACACATGGAATACACATGAAATGATCGGTATGGGCTCGATCATTTGTCCTGATTTAAGGAAAGTAAACCGGTTAAACGGTTAGGAAAACCATCATGATAACCTGGCAGTATTAGCATAGACATCATTCTGGTTGCATAGAGAAACGCTAAAGTGTGGTTACACAAAATTCAACGATGATTTGCCTGACAGCATGATCAATGAAAACCAACCATGACTATCATGAAAGCATGATTAAAGAAATCTAACAATGTCTTGCAGGACAACGTAAATAACAAAAGAGGCATGAAACATAATCAACATGAAGACGGAATTATCATGAGGAAACATGAAACCATCTATTACGAAGAAGTGTATAACATAATCAGCATGAAACTGAAGTTAACCATGACAGTATGAAGGCATACTTTACATAAAGACATAATAACTTATGATGGGACATGAAAAAAAATTTATGCCAATTTAAATCATGAGAAAAATTTTATGCAAGAAAAACAGTGCATGAATGCGTAATGTAGTTTATAAAACCTTTATATGTGCGAGGGAACGCCTATGGGTCGGTTCCAAAACAAAAGACATGGCGAGGGGACGCCTATGGGTTGGTCCCAAAGTTAAAAGTTTCGATAAAAGCACATGCGACTAAATAGGGCCAGTCCTGTACCAACCATTACTTAGTCAAAATTCCTGCAACAGATGACATATGATATAAATGCATGAATGCATGGAACATAATAATTAAAAGTCATTGTCAAAACTTAACAGAAAAAATTTTATGTGAAAATTATGAACTACTGGGGTTCAGTTCACATAATCACAGTTCACTAGGAACATCATGCATAGACACTGACACATAACTAAGTATGGATGACGGTTGTTCATTCCATATTAGTAAGACGATACTGGTGAAAACAACAAGGTGCTGAAAACGTCATGGCTAAAACAAAAAGGTGCTGAAAACATAATGGTTAAAACAACAACGCGCTGAAACATCAATACGTGGAATAACAATCGTTGGCTTAGGAAGCTCCTGGTGACTACCCACTAGTCACAGGTCGAGTTTTAGAGCCTACAGGTCGAAGCCTTGGCTCTGATACCATAATTGTAACACCCCATTTTGATAAATGGAATGTCACGCGTAATTATGGCGTGTCATCAAAGCATGCAAGGTAATATGTAGTAAAACATACATGACCATAGGGAAAACCGGAATCAAACATCGGTTCCCAAACATAAGCCCAAAACATAAGAAAGTAAATGAACTGAATGAAAGACTAAACAAGCATAAATATATGAAGGAAACAGGAGAAGAAGTCTATGGCAGCTTCCATCCTATGCATGTCCTCCAAATGCTCGAGTCTTGGGTACCTGCCGTTTTGGGACATGGAAAGGAAAGTAACGGCTGAGCAAAACACTCAGTGCACGGATATACAATATAGCATGAAATAGGATAAGCATGTAACATATAACAGCGGAAGACTAAGTTCTGAGTAGACTGGTTAAGTATCAAGAAAACTGGTTTTATAGTTTGAAAAGTCTTATGTTTATCTTGTGAAAACTGTTTTAACATATATATACCATAGCCCATATAGGTCATGAAAAGGTCACGTGCATGAATACTTGGAGGGGTGACCTCATCATGCTGATTAGAGGGGATGCCTCTAATCAATATACTGATTTGGGTAGGAGGGATCAGCTCCTTGTGAAGGGTGCAAGGCACACACCACATTCACCATGATAAACTGAATAAAACATGTAACTAGGATGCACCCATACGCCCCACATGATATAATAATATGGCCATAACTGAAAGGGACGCCACGAGCAATCACTCCGCCGTGGGGAAGTCATAACATCGGTGCCTCCAATGCTATGGTTATGGTACCTCCATAACTAGGTGAAACTGGTCATGCTTGTATATGGCTATAGATTATGCTAATTAAACATAAGCAGTTCAAAACAATAAAACAAATACTGGGGAAAACAGTTGGCTGCATACGGGGAAATCCTAATAAGGAAAGAATGTCCATACTGAAAGGACGGGAATCCGTACCTCAAGTCCAGTGAATGAACGGAAGAAAGACTCCTACTTCTGGATCACTAACACTACATGAATACACACGTGTATAAGTATCGATTCACTGATTACGTACTGGGTTTTGTGTCTCATTTTAGCTGATTTGGTATGTTTTAGGTCATGCTTCACTGTTTAAAGGCTTAAACTGTGTTTATCTAGTATTCTGATTAATCTGATTAAGTATTACTGGTGTTTCATGTATTATTATACTTACTGTGTAATAATAAGTAACTTTCCAAAAATAGCAGGTTTCCAAAAATAGAAAGTTTCCAAAAATAGAAAGTTTCCAAAAATAGAAAGTTTCCAAAAATAGAAAGTTACCAAAAATAGAAAGTTTCCAAAAATAGAAAGTTTCCAAAAATAGAATTTGCTGCTTAAAATAGATTAGTTTCTAAAAATAGAAAGTTTCCAAAAATAGATCAGCTGCCTTAATTAAATAAGTTTCCATATATAGAAGGTTTCCATGATTAGATCAGCTGCCTGAAATAGATAG
Organism: Glebionis coronaria; assembly: GCA_025667525.1. Taxonomy (NCBI): domain Eukaryota; kingdom Viridiplantae; phylum Streptophyta; class Magnoliopsida; order Asterales; family Asteraceae; genus Glebionis; species Glebionis coronaria. The sequence continues at coordinate 1,634,553 of JANFOE010000053.1, read as the reverse complement.
ATTTCCATATATAGAAGGTTTCCATAATTAGATTAGTTGCCTTATTTAATTAAGTTTCTATAAATAGAAGTTTCCATAATTAGAATTAAGCTGGTTACATAAGCTAACATATAAGTCTAAGTGTTTATAAGCTTATTTCTTAAGTCATATGATATAGTGTATAGTTTAATTATTATTTCATGTGTTTTAATTAAACTATAGGTTAAGCATTTTAATTAAGGTATAACATGTATTAATTAAAATGAAATGAAGTACTTAGGTTAAAATGTGTATTATTATGTATTAATAATATAACCTAAGTCATGTCTAAATTAATTAATTATAGGCATGTTTTAAATAATTAATTAATTATAACTTATAACATAAAATACTTAGGTTAAATTAATATCATGCTAAATTAATAATTAGAATAACCTAAGTCATGATTTAATTAATATCTCATGTTATTAATTAATTTATATCCTAAGTTCATGATTCATAAAAATTAACATGTAACATAGATCATGATTTAACTAACGAACCGTGAACCGGGCATGAAATCGACACCGTACCCCGAACCAAATCGGGGTTCCCCTTGGTTCCTTGCTGCCGTGGGACCCACACCACCAAACCGGGACCACATGGTCTCGGTGGTGGTTTCTAGGCCAAGCCGTGACCCCCTTAGGGCACGGTCTAGGCGTCGGCTAAACCAAACACCCGTAAAACACCCTTTTGATTTTACCCTTTAACCAAATACATGTTAATTTTATGTTTTTAATTAGGTTTTAAAAACATCATGTTCTTAATTAATTTTACCAAATCAAATCAAAAGAAATAATTAAAAAGAAAGGTTAAAAAGGTATACCGAATGTGTGGATCAATAAGGATGAACAAACACTAACACTTGTACAATATCCATGATCAAAACCAACAAGAACACCTCCTTTGGTGTTGTATAAGTGGCGGCCAAAAATGGGGAGGAAGAAGGAGAGGAAAACTTTTTAGGGTTTTATCTTTTTTCTAGGTTTTGTCAAAATGAACAAGTTTTCCAAATTTTTCATGTTAGTAATTTTGCATGGGCTAAGCCCATTTCTTCTTCCAAATTTCGTGGATATGGGGCCCACAAGGGGTAACCCAAATGTTTTTCGTGTCTAAATAATAAGTGTGTTCTCGTGTTCGTTCGTGGTTAAACGTGTTCGTGTTTAAAGTGTTTCTGTTTATTTTATCATGTTGTTTATCGTATTCTTAACACTCGTAATTATATTATATGTATTTACGTAATTATTTTAGTTCGTGTTTTAATTATGTTCATGATTTCATGATCGCATGTTCGTGATTAATTATTGTTTTAATAATTATTACGTGATCGTGCATAGTAATTACTTATTAACTGCTTATCATGAGTTTGTACGTAATCGATACTTATCATGTCATACACGTATGCACTTACTTGATTAATAGCACATGAATGTGATCAATACTGAATAAGGTAAGTTTTAATCTAGGACGTACGATCTTAAGGGCACTATTCATGGTAAAAGCATGCGGGTTTTACAAGGCATGTATGTATTAGTATGTTGGTGGTCTTTTTGATATTCTGAAGGCATGATTAGTCACCTATAAACAAATAATATTTCCCCAATGACTCATATGCTACATAATGATAAAAAATCAAAATCATGAGAATGTGTTTGATCAATTTCTTGACAAACGAAGGGTTAATCCTTATCATTCACATGTTCACAATGAACCAAATTTATATCATATGATCAATGTAAAATCAATCATGAATTTTGAATAAAGGTTTTTCAAAAACATTTTTAGGTAAGCATTAACAATGCAATTACCAATTTGTTCATGGGTTCATATTAATTCAATCATTTAACCAAAAATACTTAGTCAAAATTAGGATTGTTCGACAAGTGGGTTTTAGTGAAATCTCAATGAATTCGAACCTATGGAATCATAGCAATATAACTATGTCAACCCACATTCCTAGCAAGGTTCTAATTCAATATTAATTTTAAAAATCCCCATTTATGATAATAAGAACCCTATAACAAATTAGTTGAAATTGAATGAATGTACTTACATTTAATTGATGCTAGAAGAGGGATGAGTGAAACCCACAACTTGGAATCAATTAATCTTGAGTGATTTCAAGTTTTTGAAGATTCAACAATGATGGAAAAAAGAGGAACCGGTCGCCACTATGGAAAGAAAGGGAGGGTTTGTTTTGAAATAGTGTTGTTAAATAAAAACTGTATATTTTAGTCACCTGGTGGGGTCGCGGTTCCTTATTGATATTGAACCGTGGCTTGAACCGTGACAATTAAAGAACCTCCAACAGTGACAGGTTTTTAACAAAGAAAAACAAAGAAATTTTCAAAACCAATTTTTTATAAAATACTTAAAATATATCTTAAGCCTTTTGGAAATAATTGGACCTCTTCAATACTAGGTGATAATGCCTTAATCAAGAATTATGAGTTAAATCGAAATTGAAAAAGACCGAATCGGAGAAACGACTACTCGTAGCAAAGAAGCAAAGAAGAGAGAAACTAAGGGGAGTGAATCAAGACCAAGATCAATGTTGAAGAGACAAGTGACAGTCTTCAATTGTAGTAATGAAGAGCTTGTGTCATTTATAGTTGTTTATGACGTGCCTTTTCAAAAGTATTTTTAATGCTATTTCAAACATTAGCAAAGTATAGATTCACTTTCTCTCCCACATGATCAGACAATTTTTATTGCTAGGGTTTACAATAACAACATCCTTCGAATATTTCAATTCCAAATGTGTAATATCCTAAGTACAACTTATGGAGTAGGTTGGTATCTCAAGGGATTAATCAATCATCCCAGAGATGAGCTCAATTGCACATATTACACATGATATAGGGCATACTAACCGTAAGGGTACAAACCATGAAAATCATGCTTGATACTTTAAGCTACTACTAACTCACTCTACATCTCCAAAGTGAGTCAAATATACAAGCAATAAATGTTTGAGAGGGTATAAGAAAAGAATCACATACCACTAACAAATTTCAAGGAAAGGATGCCAAGAACAAGCACATAGTCATGTAATGACCAAAAGAATGATCATTAGGGCGTGTGGAAGGACGAAAGCGTACTTTAGCGGAAAAATGCATTCCAAGTCTTCAAGGAACCAATGCAATGCCCAAACATGACCAAAGTGACTACTATGTCTTCAAGTACTAGTATCACTCTCATACATCTTGGTATCATCATGCAATGATGTTGAAAATCAAAGAAGATGAGTTTTCTACAAGTGTAAATAACTCAATCCACAATCAATTAGATGATTAATCTTCATGAGTACCTAAACATAGAAAGATACAAACTAGTAGATACATTTCAAGGATAAATCTATAATGTATAAATACTACTAATCTAGATGAGATGCTATATTATCAATTAAAAGGCCTATTTTCAATGAAAAATTGTTTCGACCAAAGATAAACTTTAGTACAACAAAACCTTCTAATTTGAGGAGACAAGAGATCGATCCAAGTTTTAAAGTACAATATGTTGGGTCCTTTGGATATAGATCTTTCGGCCTGTTAAGGATGATGAACAATTTCTATAATCACAAGTTTATTCACAAGAGGCTCTAATGAAAACAAAGTATTTGTGCGGAATATAAACACTAAGAACAAGAAGAAACAGTTAACTAAATGAATAACATGATCCTTTCTAAGGATTTCTAATATTACTAATATGAAATGAAATGGTGAAAGGTGTGTCTAACCCTTCTACTGGTGGGTTCCTTTTATACTACAAGGAAACCCTAAAACCTCATTAACAAAAAACGTGTAACATATGATATGCATATCCTTTCCTAAGATATTTCATGCACATCTTAACAGATTACTACTAATAACATTGTTTGAATTTCTATTATACTAGGAGCAACGTATCACTCCTACTACTACTATGACCAGGAGGAACTAAATACCTCCTATCCAACCTATTACAAAACATCTATTACATAAGTCCTAACAATCCTCCCCTAAACTTGAATTTGACTTGGTTGAGTTCAAGTTTCCTGGTAGATCTTTCAGAAACAGATTGAGGATTGAATCATCATAACCTTAGCAGCAGCAGAAACATCATGGAATAGCACCAGACAAAACACAAACCTTGCTGATACGTACATATCTTGTTTAGCTTCTTGTAAGCTTGAAACCATCTGCACTTGTTGAATCTTCACAACAACATGAGCAGATTTGATTAGCCTTTACCAAGTAGCTGCTCGCTCTTGGGGTAGTTAGTCTTTCTGGTGGAATCAAGCATCACCCTGGGAGACTAGTACCCAGCCCAACTCTTAGAACGTAAATCAATGGTGAGTAGGAGTACCCTGATGATTTTGGGCAAACCATGTTCTTATAACTTAGACCATTAATTAGTGACTAATGTATATTATTTAGCTATAATGAGTTTTAACGTGCTCGATTTGCGGCGTAGCCAACTGTGGTTACAAGCATGTCGACCGTGTCCTCTCTATGCCTATTATTGCCCTATTTGAGCCTACGAACGCAGAATGACACCCTCATATTTTATAGGATTTCTTTGCCAGATAAAATCCTATATATTCTTGAATTTGGTTGTGATGAGTTTGTGGTTGCAGCCATATGGGGTCGGGTGTGTCCTCTTTTTGTGATTAGAATTAAACAAGAGAGAAACAATATTTCATACGATTTGTTTGTGAGAGAATGCCTAAAAGAATCCGTGAACGGAATCGTTTGTGAGGAGGCGTTTTTGGCGCTGGAGATAAAAATATTATTCTGCTAAATAAATAGAATACCTTGGCTGGGTAACCGATCGTGGTTGCAACCATGACGCACATGAATAAAATCGAATGTATCCATTATTGAGTGGTATATGTAATTACATTTGGTTATAATGACTTTTAACGGGCTCGGTTATAACTGCCATTACCTGTATTTTGGCGGGGTAACCGAATGTGGTTGCAGCCATAACGGATGTATCCTCTTTATACCGAATATTATTCAATATGAGGATGTATGTTCTTTATCGTACTATTCTCATATTCAATTATATCAAATGTTATTATATATCCATCATGTATAAGGCTATACATGGTAGTATTAAATTAAATAATTTCGTAACGGCTACAAGCATCCCGAAGCGATGTTTTCGCCAAGGGATTCATTACATGTTTTAAATAAATATTTGAAAGTTTATGGACTTAAAATTAATAGTCGTGAGATAGGATCGAACTCGGGATCACGGGATTGCACACATAACGTAAAGGGTTAATTTATTTATTAAATATATTTTATATATATTTATTAAATCAAACCAAAGCTTAACTAACGATCGTTAATAAATAATAGTTAAGTTATAACGACCGTTATGGAATTAAATAGAAGCTAAAATAAGGAAAACGGAAAAGTTCCGGAAGCCCTAATTGGGCTTAATGGGGCGTCGGCCTAAAGGGGAAAAAAAGGAAGGAGTAAAGATTTTCTTTCCTAATTTGTGTTTTACTTGGAGACCAATTTTTGTCAAGTCTATATAAACACCTAAAAGCCTTCATAATTTTTGTCCCATCTTTCTCCCTCTCTTCTTGCGATCGCCGACCACCACCACCTTAGGGTTTTCGGTTGGTTTTCGATTTAGCTAAATATCTAGTTCTAATCCCTCTCTAGGGTTATTGGGTAGATAATCCATAAGCGTTGAAGCTCGGTTTGTTCGTGCTAGACTCAAGGTTAACTCCGTATTACGTGTGTACAAGAACGTGATATAGTCTTACTTTAGACTATATTCTTGGTGGTGTTCGTGATCAACCCTAGTTGCCGTTTGCTCCGTCGTCTTGTGGATTTTGCTAGGATAAAGGTATGTAACCCTAATGTTGATTAATATAATTGTGTTAAATTAATGATCTTGTTAATCGCTTCCGCTATGCGCTCTTTGATCCATATTAGGGTTTTAAATAATTGTTATGAACTCTATAAACCAACAGTGGCATCGAGAGCCGTTTTAACATGATTATAATTATCAAGATCTAAAGTTTTTTAACTAATATTGATTTGTGTTAAAAAATTACATGTTGTTTTTTAGGTTTTATAAAAATTAGGGTTTTGTTTTTTATTATTTTTAAAAGCGGCTATGCCGGGTTTTTTTATTACTAAAAAAAAAAATTTGTAAACCCTAAAATTACATGGTAATTAACTTTAGATGTATGCATGAATTAATTGTTATGTCATGCGTGGTTACGATCCGTAGTGATTTCATTAATTGTTAAGTGATTTGGGTGGAATTTTGATGAATTGCATGATTAATTGTTATGTTATGTAAATTCATGTTTCGATCCATAGAGATTTAATTGTTAAGATATGTGGGAGATCCGTGATGAACATGCATGTTTTTCATGGATCATATGATTTTATGTGGTAATTGTTACGTGTTTTGCTACATGCTTTATTTGATTCAATAAATCTAAAATTTAAGGAAGACTTTTATATGAATATAAAAACCTAGATTTGATATTATTTATTGAATAAATCGTATGCATGTGGCTATTTGATTTATTTATTGCACATATAAATTGTTATTATGTGTTTATGATTTAGTTTTTTTTTGTACCTACTTGTTTTCATACGTTTTTGTTTTGATTGTATGTTGTAAACAAGGGTAATTTTTTACAAGAAAAATTAATGTGGACTAAATCATATTAAATAAATGAATTGTTTTGAGATCTAAATTACATATGATTTGCATTGATTAGAATTGCAATAGCAACTTAACGGCCTACTCAATTTTGACAAACTATAAAATGGGTATAACGCACCGCTGGTCTTGTACCAGGTTAAGGAAGGAGGTGTTATGCTTCAGCGCTGACCAAATTCCCGGCTCGCCTGTGCGTCAAATTGGTATTACCTACGGTTGTTATTGGTACAACTCTTTAAGGTTGATTTAACTACATTAATTCACATCCGAAACACAATGAATAAGGTTATTGCTTTGTGCTATAACTAAGTTCTAGAAAAAGTACGGTGTGAATTTAGTTGTGTGTAAAATCTTTAATTGGTTTAACCAATACCTCAACTTGCAAGTATATGATGAACTTTTAGTCTCAACAAAAAGTTTACTAAACGTTTTATTAAACTTATGTTATGGAGATGTATGCATGCTTCTCCATACATGATTTTGACACCAAAATCTATACCCTAAAATTTAAGTCATATGCCCTCTAATTGACGAACACTTGAAGTTACAATTGTCGTCATATAAGATATCGGACGATGTTGTAATGGAGAGAAAACTTCATGACTGAATAAGATTGCACATGAAGGTTTTACGTTCTTTAGATTAGTCGACTTAATTGAGTTACTCAGTGAGATCTGGAAACTTAAGGCATAAAGAAGGGATAAAACATGTTTACAATGCAAATGATTTTGGCAATGTAAATCCCTGACATATCTAGAAATTGCAATTTGATTTGGCAATTATTGTTCGACAAGTTACTGTGTTGAATACATTTGTCACTAGCAGATCAACTGATGTGATAAATCTATGTCAATATGGATTCTAGTTTTCAAGGAAAATACTATGGTTATTATTACCGGGGTAATTTTATTTTCTTGAATGGTATTATCGAAAATACTAAAATTGAATTTTGTAAATTCTTTTGCAAATGTATTAATGCAACGTTACACCGTAAACGTGGTTTATTCATTTATTGATCTACAAACCGTATGGTTGAGGATAGAGTCAATTTACAAATGAAAGATAAACCTAAAAATCTTTTTCATGAGTAAAGAAGGAGTAATAAGGATTTTAGAAATGTCAAATTCAAATCCGTAACTCATATCAAATTTTAATAGTTAAGAAAAGTGTATATTTTGAGTTATTAAAAGTTACCGTTAATTGGTTATAAGGCAAACTAGCATATTTGTCTAGTAGTTGTGCTTTGACCATTTATAGGCACTACATACCATTTTAGGGTTGGTAGACCTATTAAGGAAGAAATTGCATGTCAAATCTTTAAAGTTAAAAAGCATTTGATGGGTAAGTCATCATTTACGAAGTAGAGAACACTCTTAAACACTATAAGTAATTGTTGCGAATGTGTTTTTTCAAAAGTGTAAGAAAGTAAACACAACACTAATTATTTTCACCGATTATGAAACATTTTCAATGTTGTCAAGTTCAGTGGGAGAATTGTGTTGTATTATTGATTTTGAGTCTATTAAAAACATTCTCTAAGTCAGTGGGAGTTACAAGTTTTGTTTTCTTGGTAATAACCCATGTTATCTTTAGTATGTCCTAAGATAATTACTTTCGAATTGTTGACACTAATATCTTGAAAGATAGTTATGTACTGATTCTTGTTGATTAAGTGGTTCTACATCTACTTGTAAAAGCTAATATATGTGGCACAATCATATTTTGTATAGACGAACGTTAGACGTGATGTTTATCTTATATATGAGGTTCTTCCATGCACAAGTGGGAGAAATGAACATTGTGTGCAAGAAACAACTCATAAAGATATGATTCTCTTATCTTTAAGATAAGAGACTAACAATCTAATTAATATTTAGATCATGTGTCAATATGATTAAAAGACTACTTAAAAGTATATATATCATTCACTTTAAGAAACACTTGTTGTTTTGATTTAGTCATGTAAGAGCTTGGACTAAATTGTAAACTAAAGGGTAAAATATCCACATGTCGTAAGATCGGGCGTGGAATGTTTTGAAGTTTCTTAAAATGGACTAATTCCTGGAATGACATAAGATACATAGAGTAATCTTATACTACTAATGAAACCTAGTGGTGTTCATATAATAGTATATGATTGAATTAACTTGAAAAGATGAATGAAACCTAGTGGTGTTCATGATTTACTTTAGTTATACAGGTTTATGATTTATTGAATAAAGTCACAAACATAAAGTCTTGGAAGACGTATAATATAAAATAAGACGTTAATGTATTGTCTCTATTTCACTAAAGACATATACATGTAACGTGTAATGGACTTATAACTTTTATGAAGTGACTTTGTATTAAAAGTACTTGAGTTATAAAGCATGCAAAATGGTTAAGAAATCTATTATACCATTAAGATGATTTAGTTGGTATATAGGTAAGCCTAAAGATATATATTTATCTTAAATATTGTTAAGATTGACTTACAATATTTACCTAAATGAAATACATCATTGTTATGGTATGTTCATTAGGAGAATCAAAATTCTCAATATGATGGTGATGTTTGATTCAAGATAACTATATCTTCCTTTATTCCAAAAGAATCAAGGTTAGAAAGTTGAGTATGACTTGAGCTAAGAAGATTAATAAGATACCATTATATATGGAATGTGATGAATCACGTTATATCTTAAATGAAGTTCGGATTTTTCTAAACTACTTATGAAGTGGATTGTTTAGAAAATAAAGAGTATGGAACTGTCATTGTGTTTTGTAATATCCCATATAGATAACGTTGGAGTGTTGATCTATTTGCTATGTATTTAAAGAGTAATTTTAAGTTACTAAAAGCAAGTGGGAGTTTTGATCTTGAAAGATAAAATTACAAGATACATGATCTTCTAAAATACACTAGTAATTATCATGAGGTAGGCGTGTAAATGCTAAACCTCAAGATAAAGGAATTTATGTCATAGGTCCGTAAGGATATCTCGGATATGCGATTTATATGCTGAGAATTATGAGTTACAAATAATTGTTATAATTTATTACCAAATATTGTTTTGGGTAAACTACTCATACTATGATTGTTATAGATGTTGTCCAACAAGATAATCAAATTTCGGTTTTGGGTTATCTTAAATAGTTTGACTAGAAATTGAAGATAAGTTTCGTCAAAAGAAGAAAAACGCCAATTGTAGTGGTTTAATCTTTGTGTCGAAACTATATGGACAAAATTGTACACATATTTAATGTATGTATTGTGAATAGATTATTAGTCACATTTAAGTAATTAATTGTGATTGAGTATTCTTTCCTAAATACATTAAATATATAAAGATTTTGATGGTCATATTTTAATTGACAAATTTGGATATGAATGAACTATTTCTTGAATGACTACTTGAGAAAGGACTTAAGTAATCGAAATGAGTTTATTACTTCAAAATATAAATCTTTGGAAAAGTACAAAATGCAATTATCCGTGAATGGATAAAAGCATGCATCTAGGAGATTATTCTTATGTTTAATTTGAAATCCAAGATTTGATTTAAATTTCAATAAGATGGTTTCTGAGTATTCCTAAAAGCTAGTGGGAGTATTATGGTTATTTTCTTAAATTATATGTGTCAAATAGACATGTAAGAAAGTGAGATTTCATTCAAATTAAATGTTGATTTGGTTTAGATTTGAGATGAAACTTTACTTTGGAGATTTAGAAAATAAGATATACATAACCTTGGAACAAATAAATTTATTTATGCGGTGGAAATACAACGTAATATGCCATGTAATAAGTTTACATGGATATTTAGGACATGAAGAAATCTAAATCTGGTTTGAGAAATTTTCATGTGTGTCGTGTTGTATTTATATCATGCTTAAAATACATGATGATTTGAATATATTAATCTATTTAAGAAGTTATTAAATAACTTGTGTAATGAATATTCTGAAGGAATATGTTTGGAAATAGAATAACATCCTAAATCTTGAATCGGCTTCCATATTCTATAAATGAATATTTTGTCAATCGTTGTATAAATTATCATAGCCAACAAACTTGAAGGTTTTTGGTTGGAATGAAACATTACATAATAGATATTAATGGTAACGTATTTTGTATCTTTTATGACAAGTTGTAAAACTTGAAAAGATATAATTGAGGTAACACTCAATATTAGTCATGGGATCTTTGGAGATGACATGTTGGTTAAAGTTGCATTATACATTAAAGAATTAGAATACTTTGAACTTCAAATGTGTTTTGGAAGTTTAGGAAATTGGTGATCAAGGATGTTTCACAATTTTGATACTATGTGGCAATATCAAATTGTTTGGATGCACATGTACAAGAGTTTCAATGAATTGAATTCTTGAAGAAAGTATTCTCAAAATTTCAATAGGTTAAGATTGGTTATTTTATGCTTTGCCAAACAAGTATGAATGTCATTACTAGAGGCATGATGCATGTACCAGTTTATGCATTGATCTATTTTAGTATTTGGATAAAGGATGTAAGACATTATTGAATTGATGAAATAAAGATTGGATTTCGTTTATTTTTGGTTATTTGATTTTGTATCCTATTTTACATGTTTTAAATCCATGAGCATTATGATGTTTCTAAATGTCCGTTGTCGATTAATAATATGGGAGTATTATTAAACTAAGACAATTCAAAATAGTGACAGGGTATACTTGAAAGTATATTGGTCAATTTTGGATGATATTTGATGGATCAAATATTGGACTTATCCCAACTATATGATTTTACTTTATGGATCTTTGTCATCAAGTAAATCATAAATAGTTATCCTTAGACCTGAGATACCAGGAAACTGTCATGGATCTAGTGCATTTCTGTGGAATAATCTAACGCTAAACGTAACTGGTAGCTATAAGGAATATTTACGGAAGTGTTGCAAAGTTCATAAGTTTTGCTTGTAGTCAAAATGGGATTCGTTTCCTTCAAAATTTATTTTGAAGTATAATACAGCTGGGCCCCTCGGGGGAGTAGTAACATATTTGTGCGGCCGCACCCAAATTTGTTTTGGTGATCTTGCTATATCCGTAAACGAGAAACAGAATGGTTAATGAAAGGAATGACTGAGATCCATATCCTTATTAACGTTGTATTGGAAATGAAAGGATAATAATAATAATAATAATGATTTAATCATTAAAAGGTTTTATCCAAGAAACCTTACTCGAGTTGTACTAGTGACATTGCTAGTGTAACTAGACACTAGTCAATGTGATCACGATATTAGAATTTTGTCCAAGTGGGAGCTGAAAGTTTATGGACTTAAAATTAATAGTCGTGAGATAGGATCGAACTCGGGATCACGGGATTGCACACATAACGTAAAGGGTTAATTTATTTATTAAATATATTTTATATATATTTATTAAATCAAACCAAAGCTTAACTAACGATCGTTAATAAATAATAGTTAAGTTATAACGACCGTTATGGAATTAAATAGAAGCTAAAAGAAGGAAAACGGAAAAGTTCCGGAAGCCCTAATTGGGCTTAATGGGGCGTCGGCCTAAAGGGGAAAAAAGTAAGGAGGAAAGATTTTCTTTCCTAATTTGTGTTTTACTTGAAGACCAAGTTTTGTCAAGTCTATATAAACACCTAAAAGCCTTCATAATTTTTGTCTCATCTTTCTCCCTCTGTTCTTGCGATCGCCGACCACCACCACCTTAGGGTTTTCGGTTGGTTTTCGATTTAGCTAAATATCTAGTCCTAATCCCTCTCTAGGGTTATTGGGTAGATAATCCATAAGCGTTGAAGCTCGGTTTGTTCGTGCTAGACTCACGGTTAACTCGCCGTATTACGTGTGTACAAGAACGTGATATAGTCTTACTTTAGACTATATTCTTGGTGGTGTTCGTGATCAACCCTCACTACAAGAAAAAAGGCCTTTAGTGACCGATTTTTCTGTGACCACTTAATATTTGGTCTCTATTATGCTCGTTAGTCACCAATATACTTGTGGTCACTGCATTATGGTCATTCTCATAAATTTAGTAATGGTTTAAAAATTGTGGTCATTAATTTATCACAAATGACAACTATTAATGACCACAAAATAATGGTCATTGAGGTTCAAAACTAGAGACCAAAAATAATGGTCACTACTTTAGTATAGGTTATTGGCAAGAGTTTGAGAGACCAAATATTAAGTGGTCACTATTAGAGACCAAGGCTCGTGGTCACTGATTTATTAAAATAAAAATGTTAAAATAAAAAAATGTTAAAATAAAAAAATGTTAAAATAAAGACTGGCCCGGACCGAACCGAACCATTTTGATCCTGTCTCGATTTGGAATTTTAAATCATTTCGATCCTTCGTTCAATCCGATCTTGTTCACTCCGGTCCGAACTAGGGGTGTGATTCGGGTTGACCCGGTCGGGTTCGGGTCAACTCGGGTCGGGTCAAGTCGGGTCAAGGATAAAAAAAATATAACCCGAACCCGAGCCTAATTAGAACTCGGGTCACTCGGGTTCGGGTCAATTCGGGTCGGGTCAACTCGGGTCGGGTCAACTCGGGTCGGGTCAACTCGGGTTCGGGTCAACCCAAGTTTAAGGAAAATGTGTAAAAAGTGGCTAAATTAAGTACTAATACAATGTAAAAAATGTAATTTTAGTCGGGTCAAGTCGGGTTGGTTGGGTTTGGGTCAAGTCGGGTCGGGTCAAGAGTAAAAAATATATAACCCGAACCCGAGCCAATTAGAACTCGGATCAATTCAGATCAACCCGAATTGACCCGAATACACTTTGTGACCCGAGTAACCCGACCCGAATATGATTATTCGGGTTCGGGTTCGGGTCAGGTCTAACTTTTTCGACACCCCTAGTCCGAACCCGATACTCGACCATATAAAAAAAATATAACATTTAAATTTACACTTAAAAAAATGGATAAGAATAAAACACTTTCACACTTTCACACTTTCTTTCTCACCATAAAAAACGGATCTAAGAAACAGATTAAACAAATTCACAATGAGGTTCAATCGCCTTCATAAACGGATCTAAGAAACTGAGGTTCGTCTCGATAAATTTATATAAGTTTACGTTTAAGCTTAATGAGCTTATATTTAAGCTTAATGAGCTTATATTTAAGCTTATATTTATGCTTAATGAGGTTATGTTTAAGCTTATATATGTTTGCACGCCAAGTGTTCGATAAATTTGCTGTTTAAGCTTATATAAGTTTATGTGGTTATGTTTAAGCTTAATTAGCTTATATTTATGCTTAATGAGGTTATGTTTAAGCTTATATATGTTTGCACGATAAGTGTTCGATAAATTTGCTGTTTAAGCTTATATAAGTTAATGAGGTTATGTTTAAGCTTATATATGTTTGCAAGCCAAGTGTTCGATAAATTTGCTGTTTAAGCTTATATAAGTTTAATGAGCCTATATTTATGCTTAATGAGGTTATGTTTAAGATGATAGAAGCAAGCAGTAGCTTTTTTTTCTTTTCTTTTTTAAGCAGCCAGTAGTGAATTACGTCATAGTCGATGCTACATACACTTACCAGGTTTAGTTTCATGAGTCTTGTAGGTTCCACCTCTGAATTGGATTGATTTTGTAAGACTTCAGTTCATTGTTTTCACTTGTTGGAGTGAAAGAGTGTTATGTACATTAGCTATAATTAGAAGAATACCGGCACATCAATATTGAGCCGATTCTTATTAGTGACTTTAGTTCTTTAACTCGATAGACCCTATATTAACTGTAGCAATAGACAAGACATGCTTATCAAAGGACTAATAATACTTAACAGTTTAGCCTCAACAACTTGCACTAAGAAAAAGTTTACAGTTACATAAGTCATGCTCATAAATCATAGTAATGTCTATTATACCCATTCCGTAATAACAAAAAAGAAACGAATAAGACTTTTGATAAGAAAAGCGTCTAACAAGAAGTTATCATGCTTGGTAAATGATGCAAGCAATTATGATGGTTCAGAACCGGCCAGTACAAGAATCAGATAAGAATGTACCAAGCAATGAGCTAACTTATTTCATTCTCAAAACACAACAATGGCCTATAGTTCAGCAGCTTATGTGTGCCAAATAATAGGCCTAATTGAGCAACAATTGCATATTGATGTTTAAGTAATAGGCCTAATTGAGCAACAATTGCAGATTGATGTTTAAGTAATAGGCCTAATTGAGCAACAATTGCATATTGATGTCCAAATTGGCTTAAAATCAATGGTCGAGGCTAAAAATTAATGGTTATTTCATTAGGCCACTATGCTATTCATGCTTATTAGGAAAATGCTTACCTCCTTGTTGATAAACTGCATGTTTGCTGTATAAATGCGTATACTAAAATGAAACAACCTGTATAATGTTTATAGTAAAAACTAACGACAATGTAAAAGAAACAGAAATATGTTGTGACACACGAAATATAAATACAATAGACTTATAACCAAAGTTAAGCCACTCAAGGTATCAATTTAGCTTTTCAACTTTTTGGAATATCGCCAAGTGTTTTAGGTGTTAAAATATTACTGGAAACTATATTCTGCCATTTGTCTAAACTATTACTGTAGCACAATGAATTGGTGTAAAAAATATAAGTTTTTGTGATCATTTGTTGATTCGTTCTTCATGTTGACAGTGTGCTAAGATCGCCTATGACTCGGTTTTGCTATTAGTTTCTGTTAGTTAGATCTACAGAGTTGATTGCTAGTAATTTTATATTATGTTTCTGTTATATAGTTAGATCCAGTGATGCGGTTCGTCTCGGTTGATTACTGAATCCGTTCATTTCCGTTCGATCCGTTCATTTCTGTTCAATCCGTTCATTTCCGTTCAATCCGTTCAATCCGTTCATCTTGAGGTTCGTCTCGATTCATTATGTTTAAGCTTATATTTAAGCTTATGAGGTTATGTTTAAGCTTATATTTAAGCTTATACAGGGTTTTGCTATTAGTTTCTGTTAGTTAGATCTACAGAGTTGATTGCTAGTCATTTTATATTATGGCAGTGGTTTAGGTTCGAACTCATGACTAGTGAAATGATATCATGTAATTTGCTTGTATTTATACTGTACCAACAATATATTTCCATTGCTTATAAGCTGATATAATGTAATTTGCTTGTATTTATACTGTACCAACAGTATCTTGCATGCATATATCGCGCATATCATAAGCAATGATTCTGTTTGATATTACGTACATATCATAAGCAATGTTTACCTATTTCTTGATGTAAGTCTAAACTTGTATTAGAGTAAGCTTATTATGTGGCTTAGATAATCGTTGAATATGAACATATTGATAAATCTGATTTTCTATACTTGATAGATTTGGTTGTATGAGAATATGGACAAGTCATGGATGAAAATAGCTCATAGGTTAAGCGATCCAAGATATGAGTTAGGTGTAAATGAGTTTCTTGATTTTGCATACCGCGACAAACAAGTTTCATCAAAAGTGCCTTGCCCTTGTAAAGACTGCAACAATTATCGTAAACATAGCAGACCTACAATATCGAGACATTTACTTCTAAGAGGGATCACCGTTAGTTATGAGAACTGGATTCATCATGGCGAGCCATATGATGATTTAGATGATAGTGATGATGGTATGCCAATTAGTGAACATAGTGTGAGTGATAATGATATGGATGATGATGACCTCGATGAGATGTTAAATAACATAGATGAAAGCACAGGAGGTGTTAATTGGCATGGTAGGGGTGAATCTTCCAATACTTTAGATAAAGATCTTGAAAGTCTTCGTCAACTATTAGATGCATCACAACAAGAACTTTATACGGGATGTCAAACTTTTTCAAAATTTTCCTTTACCATTACCATCTTACATTTAAAGACAAAGAGCGGTTGGACTATCAAATCATTTGATTCCATGCTCGATGTATTTAGAAAAGCCTTGCCAACTCCTTCCTTAGTTCCGAAAAACTTCTATGAAGCCAAGAAATACGTACGGGATTTAGGATTTTATGGAGAAAAGATTCATGCGTGTGTCAATGATTGCATTCTTTATCGAGGCACGTACAAATCTTGTACCCAATGCCCTGAGTGCAACGAGCCTCGGTATAAAGCTAGTGGTTCTAAGGTACCACGAAAAGTGCTTCGATATTTTCCTCTCAAACCTAGACTGCGAAGATTGTTCATTGATAAAGAAGTTGCTTCTGAGATGAGGTGGCATAAAGAGAAGCGGGTGAATGATGAAAACGTAATTAGACATCCCGCGGATACCGAGGCTTGGAAACACCTTGATAGAGTGGAGCCGTCATTCGCTAGTGATCCGCGTAATATACGTTTAGGGTTAGCAACGGATGGGTTTAATCCGTTTGGTAACCATAGTAATCCATATAGCATTTGGCCGGTATTTGTCGTCCCGTATAACCTTCCACCATGGAAATGTATGAAAGATCCTTACATGTTCATGTCGATGTTAATTCCTGGCCCGAATTCTCCCGGATTAAAGATTGATGTATATTTACAACCTCTCATCGATGAACTAAATGATTTGTGGGCTGGTGTAGAAGCGTATGATTCATAAAAAAAGAAAACTTCACACTACGTGCAGCTTTGTTATGGACGATAAATGATTTCCCAGCATATAGTATGCTATCCGGCTGGATTGGCAAGGGCTACAATGCTTGTCCTACATGCATGAATGAAACGTCTTCTCGTTACTTGCATCATAGTAAAAAAATATGCTATATGGGTCATCGAAGGTTTCTGCCGGCTTCACATCCATGGAGAAGGGATAAAACGAATTTTGATGGAAAAGTGGATTATAGGGTACCAGTCGCACCTAAGTCTGGAGAAGAAATATTGACTGAAATTGATTCTTCTCTTAACACGAGAAAGCGCAAGTCTTCAAAGGATACCTCGAGAAAGCGCAAGTCTTCAAAGGATAACTCGAGAAAGCTCAAGTCTTCAAAGGATAAGCGGGGGTGGAAAAAAAAGAGTGTGTTTTTTGAGCTTCCGTATTGGGTTAAACTAAAGTTGAGACACAATGTAGATATCATGCATGTTATTAAGAATGCGACGGAAAGCATGGTGGGAACGATGTTCAACATTAAGGGTAAAACCAAGGATACATGGAAATCTCGTAGGGATTTGATGGATGAAAGGTTGAAGAAAGGCTTACACCTACGACCACAACCAAATAGTAGCTCACTCATAATGCCTATGGCTTGCTACCATTTGACAAAAGACGAGAAACAAAGAATACTTGGTTTCTTGAAGGTGCTGAAATTCCCGGATGGATATGCCTCCAATATATCTAGATGTATAAAGGGGGGATAATTCAAGTTGTCTCGAATGAAAAGTCACGACTTCTATGTTTTCATCCAAAGAGTGTTACCTTTATCAATTAGGGGTTGCTTGACAAAAGAAGTTCGACTCTTATTATACGAGCTAAGTGAGTTTTTCCGGATTCTATGCGCGAGAACACTGTACCTAGATGTTCTTGAGAAACAAGAGGAAAGAATTACTCTTATCTTGTGTAAGTTAGAGCGAATTTTTCCTCAATCGTTCTTTGACATCATGGTTCATCTCTTGATTCATTTGCCATATGAAGCAAAGATAGCTGGTGTGGCTCCATATCGCTGGATGTTTCCATTTGAGAGGTAGTTACACTCCCGACATCATTCTTCATATCAATAATAATTTCTGATATGTTATCATAATACCAACTACTTATGATTTTTATAGGAAGATGCGTACTTTAAAGGGGTATGTGACGAACCAAGCTAATCCAGAAGGGTGCATTGCTCAGAGATACATAGAAAATGAATGTCTAATCTTTTGTTCCATGTATCTGAAAAATGTCGAGACCGCCTTTAACAAGGTTGAGCGGAACAATGAAATGACGAACAATGATTCTGAAATTTCTGTTTTCTCATGTAAAGGGCGTCCCTTAGGTGGTCCCAAATTGCATGATATTAGTGAAATGGAGTTGAAGAAGATCCATACATATATTTTAAATAACTGTGATGAATTGGAGGAGCTAATAAAGTAAGTGCTTTATTACTTGAATGATAATTTCAAAGTAAAATCGTTTTTTTGAGAATACATGATTATGTTCTTTTGCTTTATGTAGTATACATAAAGCTGAACTCGAGGAAGAAAATTGTGAGGATATAAACAAAATCCACGACCAACAATTTTCTTCGTGGATACGGCAACGTGTAAGTCTAATATTTTTTTTTAAAATGTCGTGTAATATTTCAAAGTCAGGTCAGACGATAATTTACAAAAGATATTTTTCTTGTAATTTAGGTGAACGGTTGCCCAGAATCATTTGCAACTGAAATTCGTCTCTTATCACGTGGACCATCAAAGTCAGTGAGTCAATATAGTGGATGCTTAGTAAATGGGTATAGGTTCCACACCCAAAATCGTGAAATGAACAAGAAAGGTCAAAATAGTGGTATTATATTACAAGGGAGTCATGGGGAAAACATGATAGATTTTTATGGGATATTGAAAGAAGTACTAGAGTTGGAATACTTGGGAGAAAATAAAAGAGTTTTGGTTTTTAAGTGTGATTGGTTTAGAGTTGATAATCAAAACGGACTACGAATTGACAAAGAATCTAAAGTCATCAGCGTCAATGCATCTCGTAAATGGTACCAGGATCAACCTTACATACTTGCATCACAAGCTAAACAAGTTTTCTATGCACCTGATATAAAGTTGGGTAAGGGTTGGCTTGTGGTGGATAGTAATGCCCCTCGAGCCCTTTTTGATGTTCCATTACGTGATGAAGAGGTTTATCAAGATCAAGAACTACATTTAGATTTAACTCGCGATTTGAATATGGGGCTACCATCCCTTGCACGAGGTGATGTCCCATTGGAAGTGGTGGATGAATCGGAGATTGGTGATAAGTCTATTAAAAAACGAACTCATGACATGCATCTAATGGATGAAAATATTATTGAGGATGAGGATGAGGACGAGGACGAGGACGAGGACGAGGACGAGGACGAGGACGAGGACGAGGACGAGGACGAGCTTGATGAAGACGACGATGATGATAATGACGACGATGTAGACCCAACTGGTCTAGAATATTCTGAAAATGAAGAACCATCAGAAGATGATTGTAGTGATTGGGAATAGATAGTACTACTGAAACATTTGTTATATGAAAGCTTGTTCATTATTTTCTTACATTGCTATAGTTTGCTATAGAAACTTATTCCATATTTTAGGCCAATAGAAGCTCAAATATTAGGAATATAATGCTTTGTCTACAGTTTTGATGAGTCTCTTCTTGTCTTTTCATACCTTGCCCTATTATTTGTACTTTACTGTTTTTGCCCTATTATTTGTAATTTTTTTGCCCCCTATCAATACATTTCCTGACTCCGCCACTGCGTGTAGTGTTATTTATGTAAATGCCCATAATAGGATATGAAGGTCTTGCAGAAATCATGAGTGTCTGTGAGAGAATAAAGAGGGGCTTGAGTTTGTGCATGAATTGGGGTGTTTGGATGTGCATATTGGGTAATTAGAATTACATACTCTGCTGTAAATAAAGGGATAGTAGAAAACAATACATGGATCTGCTACTTCTGTTAAACAGGTTAAAATGGGAAAGTTGAGCAGCAGATAAGAATGATATGGTCTTTATATATATATTATTAGGTACAAATTTGTATATCTCAAGTTCCTTTTCCATGTTTTTAAAGCTGTTTTCTTGATATTGTGTAGTCTGATATGTTCTCAACTTTTAACTTATCATCAGAATATCTACTAACCTTGATATCATGTGTTTCAGAATGAATGCCAAACAGGTACTTGAACAAAAACGACGTGCTTCAGAAAAACAAGTTCAAACTACTGCTCTTTTCAAGCCTTCTCGTCAGAATCCGAATGTTTATCAGGTACAATTCTTGTATTAGTTTATTTGATCTCGCTGGGTTAGTTATTTTGTTTATTAACATGGTCTTTCGATGTTGATTAAACACATAGATGTCTGGCCCTGGAAAAGTAGCCTTAAAAAGGGTTGCTTTTATTCACCTAAGTGGGTATAATACTAGTTTATTTTAATATATTTTAATGAACTTTTTATTTTTTCATTGGTATTGGCTTTACTTTTTTTTACTAAATTTTTAAAACTTACACGTTAAAAATGAATTTAATCATAAAATAAAGTGACAACCCCATTTCAACCATGCTCTTCTCCCTCTCACCGTCATCAACCACCGTCCCACCACCCTCCCTCCTACTCTTCACCACCACCACCTTCTCCACTCTCCGCCACCAGTGGACCCCACTTTTTCTTGAGCAAATTTTCAAGAAAATGATAAGGGTGGTAGAAAAACCAAGCTTTATGTTGACGAGTTTGTTGTTGCGGGAGGCGAGTTGTCATTTTTTTCGGGTTTACGAGGGTTGAAAATAGGGAGAGTGTTACGAGTGATTATTTTGAGTATTCCGTTTGGAGAAGTGTGCAAGCTGTTGCTGCGTTTATTTAGTCATTGGAATGGTTATATAATTATTGCGTTTACTAGTAGTAGATAATGTGCTTACTCGAACTCGTTATTTAACCATATCTGTGTGAAATGAAGTGATTTGAATACTCAGATAACTAGTTTAATAGGCAATCCCTTAGTTTAGGACTAATGCGGAGAAGGTGTTCTGCACAAGTTAGTAGCGTTCTTGCTACTCAAGTGAGTGTGCTTGTTCAGTTATTGGAATTATGGTTCTTTGTTGTTGTGGATGATTATTTTATAATTGCCTTTGCTAGTAGATAATGTGCTTATCCAAACTCGTTATTTGACCATATAATGAGGTTATTTTAATACTCATATAAGTAGTTTAATAGGCAATCCCAAACACACCCTTAGCATCCTGATGAGTAGTGGAAAATGTGTTTTTATAGTTTAGGTATTGTGAAATGGGCGTGTCTGATTAGTGGTCAAATAATAGTTGTAGAGGATAATATGATTATTGCATCTTTGAGCAGTGAATATTGTGTTACCGTAGGTTGGCTATTGTGAAAATGGCTGTGACTGATTAGGGGTCAAGTAATATGTTTTGCGAAATTAAGGGGTGTTTGGGATTTGCTTAGTAAAACGGGTTATGCGCTTGCTGCTTTTAAAAAGAGTTTTGTTGGTGTTTCAGATTGATTATAAAAACTGGTTATTCTGTTATTTGAGAGTGAAATTAGGAGCTTCACATCCAAATTGCTAATTTTGAAAAATAATTATTAGATAAGTAGTTTGTATGAGAATTGCATGTAGAAAAAAGGACTCTGATAATTAGTTTAAGTGAAGGTCATTTTACTTCTTGTCATTTGGTAGATCGCTACAACAACAACAATACCCAATCCCGTATGATCGATGTATGGGTGCATGTAGATCACTAAATTATCATAGTTTGTCAAATACTTATATAGTTGATTGTGTGTTTATCCAACTTTAAACATATGAAGCAGATCCAAACTTATTAGAGTGTAGCCGGTTATATGAGTATGGTTGCATATTACATAATTACCTTCATATGAAATGAAAAACACTCAATGTAGTTGAAGGAGTCGACTGTAATGGAGCTAAAGAATTACCTAACAGCCAACAAGCTTCCTGTTGGTGGGAAAAAAGAAGTTCTGATCAGTAGGATTTTAACACATATGGGTAAATGACAAGGAGCAATTTAGCATGTCTTTTTTGGTAACAAGCTTTTCTTTTTACCTTAAGTTTTCTGTATTAATGAAGTCATTTCAATGCTATGTGGAATGTATATAAGCCGACTGTTGGTTTGGGCCGAACTTTGTCTTATGATAACCTGACTTTCAATGGAAGGCAAATTTTCACCAAGTTTATTGCCGGTTATTTTAAATTAATAGGCAGGGAATGTTCTGCAACTAGTGTCAAGTTTTCTATGCGGTCCAGAATAAGAACAAAAATATGAATATATTGCATAGCATTGTGGTAATTACAGATGATATGGTTAACCTTTCTTGTTTACTCGTATCAAGGAAGATGACGTATTGACGTACTTTAAGAATGTTTAAGTGCTTTAAAATGTGTGTAAATGTGAGTGCTTGGTTCACTTGTAGGCCTTTGGATTCAATTGGTGGTGAGTCAAAATATTACCAATTCGGTTTTCTGCTTTACATTGGTACCATTTCTGGAATGATGCCAAACAAGTGCGTTTATCCTTTATATTCTATGTATTATGGATTTATTTGCTTTCTTTTGTACAGCAACTGAGTTACATGGTTTAGGTTAACTTTTCAGTTTAGTCGACTTGCTATTAGAATATTACCATATGCGAAATTTTGTAATTCTGACTTAAGTTTGTAGCAGAAAAAAGAATAGTTGATGACATACCCTTATAAACTGATATTCACCTTCTAGAATAGAAGTTAGGCTATCATTAGATAATCATTAGATTATATTCTGCAACAGTTTCTTTCATAATTATTCTAAATTTTTTGTTATCTTGGCACTCTAGCCAGAAAATAAGAGTGAGAAATTCTTCTCTATTTTCTACGGTCAGATATACTTTAGCTTTATATGTTTGCATCTTACCTCAACTATCTAAAAGAACTAATAGCCGGTGGCATTCTTGCATCACCATTATATCAAAATATCGATGCTGGTTTAGTTATTTTGTTTATTAACATGGTCTTTCGATGTTGATTCAACACATAGATGTCTGGCCCTAGAAAAGTAGCCTTAAAAAGGGTTGCTTTTCAGAGTTCAAGCAGTAGCCATGGAGTTTCAAAACCGCATTACTCAAGTAAAACTCAAGATGTACTACAACCATACAAGTCAAGTACCAGTCGTGTAATTTCAAAACCGTCCAAGTTAACTAAAAGTCAAGATGTACTACAGCCATACTAGTCAAGTACCAGTCGTGTTACTTCAAAACCATCCAAGTTAAGTAAGAGTCAAGATATGTCACATCTTTACAATTCAGTTAGAGAAAATGATCTACGAAAGAGGAAAGCTTATATGCAATTAGAAGATGAAGATGTGGAAGAAGATGTTCAAGAAGATATGCAAGAAGATGTGCAAGAAGATGTGCAAGAAGATGTTCAAGAAGATGTGTAAGAAGAGGTGCAGACTCAGTCTGGAGATCACGAATATTATTCAGAGGATGATCATGAAGTTAATTCTCCACAAATCGAAACTGAGATTGGATCAACTTCACATGGTAAAAATATTGTTTTTGTATGTGTATTCTTTGTGTGTTATCATTGTATTAATAATATATTGTTGTGCTGTTTTTTATTGTTAGGCACATCAGTTACTCGAAAAGAAACAAGAGCCTTGAATGAAGCAAAGAAAAGGCGATTGGACAAGGGGAAGCTGGTCTTCGAAATTCATGAATGCGCTGGGCGAATAGTTAGGAAGGATAGCCAACGTTTCATCACTAAGGGCGGGTGTTTGGTGCGTGAATATGGTATGTTTGATGGTACTACATGGAAAAAACATCCAAATTTCTTGAAGACTGATATTATCTCTAAATGCATGGTAAATTATTGAATGTTCAGATTTATATGAATGCAGATTTTTATTTCGTGGTAAATTGCTTTTTAATTTTATGAAGTTTTTTCCTTTCATTATATATTAGGAAAATTCAACTTTCGATGGGAAGTGTAAGAGATCAGTAGATGCTATAGATTCACAGTTAGGTAATCAACACAAAAACCGGCAGTGGAGGTTGCATGTTATGTACCAGAAGTTTGCTACACATGAAGAGGCACTATTGCAACCCCCAAGCGGGATTGAACCTGCTGATTGGGTCAAGCTTTGTGAAAAATTTGCAAGTGAGGATTTTCAGGTATAAAATTTTTTTTTTATATTTTTTTAGTATTTTGTTTATGAAAGTACTTTTGTGATCCTTATATATATATATATATATATATATATATATATATATATATATATATATATATATATATATATATATATATATATATATATATATATATATATATATATATATATATATATTTTTCAGAAGTTAAGCGCCCAAAATAAGAAAAACCGTTCGTTAAATTTGATTCCACCCGCTGTCGGCACAAAATCAACTGCAAGAAGAATTGATGTGGTGAGTAGTTCTATAAAACTTGTATTATTCATTATGCATGCGTGTATTATATCTCTGATCTATTGTTTCTATATGAAACAGAAAAGGAAGAAGGAAAAACTGTAACTGCAATTGATGGCTATGAAATTTCACATTATTGTGAGAAGACAAAAAAGATGGTTAGCGAGGAGGCCGCTGCGGTTTTGGTATGCTCTCTACAATGTGCTTATTTTAAAGTTTAAAATTTACCTATTAAATACAATAATAGCAAACTAGAAAAGTAAACCAACTTACTATGCCATATAACGAGAAATTTACCTATTGACTATAAATTACATACAGAAAAAGTTACGAACCGCAGAAGCTGCTGGTTCGGGTACACCAGCGGAAATATGTTTCAAACTGCTTAAACGTGTTCCTGGACATCTAAGAGGATGTTCAGCACCAAAGAAAGAGATATTGGCTGTGGAGAATTTAAGGACAACTGTCGAGCTTGAAAGGAAGAAATCAGCAGCTTTAGAGGAAAAGTTGAAAGAAGTCACCCTGGAGCAAGGTGAAATGAAGAATTGTATGGGATTAATGATGAAAGAGATTCAACGTCTGTCTCAGTTGGTATCTGAGAAATCTGTAAGTTAACCCGTACGTACTCTTATATACTTTATGCCATGCGTTATGTGTTATGTGGTTGATTTGCTGATATTGGTTTGTGCATTATCTTATGTAATATTATATGCTTATATATTGGATGCGGAAAAATTTTAATGTTAGGTTCTAAAAATTAAGGTAGGGAAATTATAATGTAATACATGATTCCTATATCGTGATTCCTGTTTGAGTTCTTTACAGAAATGGTCTATGTTATAGCTTGAGAATGAAAACCATATCTATGCTCATGCGTTTTGCTAAAGTATAAATTAATTATAGATACACACGTTACTTCACAATGTTGTTTTGTTGAACTTATAATATAAAAAATGATAACAAAAACAAATAGTATAAATTAAAAATATTAGTTTAGCATATGTAGATATTAACAATCACATAATTTCATCATATATTAGTACTGTTATACGGAGTATAAGATTATAAAAGTACTATGGCTGGTCATTGTCTCGTTGATGAGTCGGTGACGTTTTAATATATGAGAGATTGATAGTGACGTTTTACAGGGTATTTGGGTAAATAGGAAACCTGCTGAATCATTTTGTATGGTCTAGCATGCAAAATCGTACAGCGCCTTGTCATTTTTTATGTTACCAAACATGCTCACTGATTCATTTTGGAAATTCATCGCTGATGTATTCCATTAAGTGGTAATCAAACACACCCTAAGTAGAGACGACGGTGTTAGGCGCCGTAATACGATGATAATATCATCTGCTAGAAGTCTATTTGCTGCAATTAAATCTCACTATACTGGCAATATTGTCTTTCATGTGTTAGATAATTATTATTTTGTCTGACTAAGTTTACTGCATTTGTAGGGTGCTTAAAAGTTAAGATTCAAGGGCGAGTTGGAAGCAAGGACGAGTTGGAAGCAAGGGTAGCGTTGTTTTTTCGATTGTGAGTCATTGAGGGTTGATATGATTCAATTCAAGACAATGCTTATCTGCTAATAAACAAGATGTCAAGTACTTTGATATGTCAAGTACTTATATTTTGTATCTTTGATATGTTGAGACGAGTTGGAAGCCAGATACAGAAAATTGTATGTTGAGACGAATCTTATGTTATGCAATCATTATAATATGTGATATTTTCGTTGTTCAACTGCTTCACAGCTATACATTATACGAAATTGTTAAATAGTTTGTAATTATGTCTTAATAAGTGACCACTTTTCCTATTATGAGTAAATAGATGGTGACCACCAGTTGGTATCTAAATTTTATGGGTAGTGACCACACATATTGTCACTTATGGGCGTTAACGAGTGTTAAATGGCCCGTTATCTTTAACAAAACAGTGACCACTTTCATGACCACAATTATGCGACACTATCTATCAATTCAGTGACCACCTTCATCCTTTAGTGACCAAAATTAGTCACCGAATATATCGTCACAGATTTAGTGACCACTGTATTTTCGTCATTGGTTAGAGACGGATTTCAAATTTTGGTCTCTAATCGAAATAGTGACCGAGCTATAGTGACGAAAAGTGACCACCCAGGTTTCGGTCACTAAACCAGTGTTTGTGACCAATTATATACATATAGTGACCATTTTGGCTTGGTCACTAAATCCAGTTTTTCTTGTAGTGCCTAGTTGCCGTTTGCTCCGTCGTCTTGTGGATTTTCCTAGGATAAAGGTATTTAACCCTAATCTTGATTAATATAATTGTGTTAAATTAATGATCTTGTTAATCGCTTCCGCTATGCGCTCTTTGATCCATATTAAGGTTTTAAATAATTGTTATGAACTCTATAAACCAACAATATTAAAGTATCTCAAACATATTCTAAAATGCACACCTTAACATTTATTCTTTACTCATGACGGGTAGAGATGGTCCAAAACTATCCGTCATGAAGCATATAGCGTTTACATAAGAATACAAGAAAGCAGAATATGTAACAAGAAAAATACACACGATTACTCTCAAATACATGCCAAGAAATTCATGGATACCAAATGACCCCTAATAGGATGCAATCTTTCTGTTGTTGACGTTGACGCTCTCTATTCCTGGTAATGATATGGTATTGTCAGAGTTTCTAATCGAGCAATCTGCACGAATTTCACCTTGTGTGCCCGTCGTTACGTTCATTTGTCCCATCTTTATCATTGCAATCACAAAGTTTTCGAAAAATAATGTCTGGTTATTAGCAAAAGCTTCGACAAGGCCAGTAGTAGTGTTGTCCGTGAACAAGTCTTGGTCTGAGGTAAAAAGTCCTTGGCGAGCCATCAGGTTAATGTAATATCTATTGTCGAACACATTTGGGGACCGAATGTCCATCATAGTAGTGTTGGTGGTGTTCAAAACGGGGCACGTTGCTAGTAGACTGTTGTAAAATGTTTGTTCCATGGTTGGATCTTGTGTTGGGAACATTCGACGCTCAAAAGAGCCACACTCGGATCTTCCAATAGTATGGCCACCAGAAAGTGCAACAAGGTCTGTGACATCTAATCCTTTTAGGGCGAACGCAACCGTAAGGTTAGCTGCAGTTGCGTTAAATGGAGGAAGGTTGGCTAACGTTTCGGCTTGTGTGGCAAAATCAACTCCATCTCGTCTTCCCAAAGGTACATTGTAATTAGGACCACCGGACTACATTATCAACAAGAAAATAAATCGTTAGTCTAGTTTATTAGGAGCAAGTACAGCAAATAAAACTATAACTGATGGTTTTACCAAAAATACTGCGTCACGAGCAGCAAGGGCAGTAATATCAGAACAAGAGACTGTTTGGTTGCAAGCTGCATGGACCAGGCTACGGATATTTTCGATGATTATGAATGCTCGTGGTCGCAAACTCAAATTCGGTGGTGCACTTTGCTCACCTGGTCCACTGGCGGAACCATTAAGTAATACTGAACTATCACAACCCTGCCAACGTTACAATCAGCTTAATTAGAATCTATAATGACTCCATTCTTATGGATTAGTTGAATAAAGAATTTTTTTTTATAAATTTGTCATGTAGCTACAGCAATTGATCAAATAGGAAGACTTTTCTTTAAGAGTAAAGAATTTTTTGACACAAAATTATTATCATACTATCATTTACTATTATTGTGAATTATTTACATACCGTTTAATAATAAACGGGTAACAAGTTGCGCCGTTAAAATAAAGCGGGAGCGAAAGTGTAAGTTTTAACGAATAATTTTTTTTTCTATTATTATTTGTTTACGTTGATGATATTTTATGATTTTTATCTATGGTCACTTTCAACTTTTTTTTCTTTTCTTATTCAGAAAGTTCCATCATTATTGCAGCGGGGCGGAGGTACAACATTACTCATCACGTGTATAAATTTTTTAATACAAACATTTATATAAAACATAATTCTAATATCGGATTGATTTTAAGAAAATCGAGGCAAATATATACACTACACGATAAAATTTCATCGGGTTCCTGAGCATCCCGGGAACCCCCTCGGCCCCTGCTAGCACATTAAAATCAAGAACT
The DNA here is from genome assembly GCA_025667525.1 of Glebionis coronaria. Lineage (NCBI taxonomy): Eukaryota > Viridiplantae > Streptophyta > Magnoliopsida > Asterales > Asteraceae > Glebionis > Glebionis coronaria. The sequence continues at coordinate 1,605,659 of JANFOE010000053.1, read as the reverse complement.
TGAAAGAAATAAATTTAAGTTAATTAACAAACTTACTCGAACAAAGCAATCATGGAAGTGAAGTCGAAGCAAGCCAGCAGCTTGGCCGATATCATCTGAGAGTTCTGTAATAAGCTGTGATCTTACAATGGACTCGAGTTGAGGACATGTAGTCTGATGGAAATCAAAAGACAACCCATCGACCAACGGTGGTAGAGTTTGAGCATCAAAAGCTCTTAAACTGCATGATAGTAATACAAAAATAAGTGTAGTTGGCAGGCATGAAGCTCTTAGAAAAGCCATTGCTACCTGTTTTAATGTTTAAGAGTTGTGCTTTTTGGGGTGGCTTGTGGTTTATATTTATAGTCATTTCAATTAGTTAATGTACATTCATGGTAATATCCGAAGTCTATGTTTTATAGTTTAAATATACAGCTACGAATATCAAAAGTCATAAATCTTTTTAAAATAGGTGTTAGGTTTATATTAAACATATTATATGGATTCAGCATCTGATTGTAAGTCTTATTGTACATGAAGGTTTTATCCAATTTACGAGTGTGTATACAAGTTTTTATGAGAGAAAATCGTGGTCCGTATATCTCTCTATATATATATATATTACATATATAAATTTATTTAGGTTTTTAATAAAAAAATTTAAAATTTAATTTACATCTACTAATACATTATGTACGAAAAAACAAGCTCAGAAAATTAAAATATCAATACTTAAAATCTCATATATCAAATATATTACAAAAGCCGTCCAAAAATAGATTCAACCAAAAACATGATTGGTTTTCGGGTAGCAAATAAACCGCATGACACAAGTACACTACTATTTTATTAGACAATAAAATGGTCCAAACCCGACTTTTAGGATTAAGGTTTGTAGAATGTTCTGTGTATGAGTATAATTACACATTAATAATACAATACATATTCATGAAAATTTAATCATTCTAACATGGTATCAGACCAAACCCTAATCTTTTTCTCATCCAAAAAAAAATATATACAATCCTTTGAAACCTACCCCTAAACGCATCGTTCCCAAAAAAAAGAAAAATACACAAGGAGAAAAATAATAGCTGCATGTACGTAGATAAATATCCAAAAGTTGTACATTGTTTATAATATTATGTAGAGGTGCACACAACCGGTTAACCGGTCCGGTTTTTTAATAAACCGAGACCGGCCGGGGCCCTAGTCAACGGTCAAAAGACCGGTTCGTCCGGTTAACCGGTTTAAAACCGGACCGGCTGGGAGATCAAATATTCAGACCGGTAGAACCGGTCCCAGGCCGGTTCTTGCTGGTTAACCGGTTCCGGTTTATATATATATATATATATATATATATATATATATATATATATATATATATATATATATATATATATATATATATATATATATATATATATATATATATATATATATATATATATATATATATATATATATATATATATATATATATATATATATATATATATATATATATATATATATATATATATATATATATATATATATATATATATATATATATATATATATATATATATATATATATATATATATATATATATATATATATATATATATATATATATATATATATATATATATATATATATATATATATTTTAAAGATTTGAATTGTTATTAGCCTTGAACCATATTGAAAAGAAACACATCACTTTCATTAAACATAACATCACGATACATTGTTACAATACATAGGAAATGAAAAAAAACAATACAAATACATCGAAAAGAAATACATCGAAAGAAAATACATCAAACACAATACATCGAAAAGCTACTCGGAAAGATTGTTTTCATCTTATAGCTTCCGCAATAGCAGCTTCATCACATGATACTTCTTCATCGGAAAGAGGGTATTTCACCAATTGCAACCTCTTCGTCGTAAACCGGGATTTCAAGACTTGCTTTGTGTTGTATACGGTCAGCCACGTCCAAATAATCTTTCCAACACATGCACATCTCCAAGGAGGCCGGAGTTAGTATTGTTCTTCGGTTTGATAGCACCCTTCCACTTGTAGAAAAAGTGGATTCCGAAGCTACCGAACTAGCTTGTACCGAAAGTATACCTCGTGCCATTCGAGATAGAACTAGAAACATAGGCTCTTGTTCTTTCCAAAACGCCAACACATCAAACTTTGAAAGCTCATATGGATCCATACCCGCTGTCCAATTGCGGAAGGTATAAATTACATACTCGCTATTCATCAAGTGTTCATTTCTTGCCCTTTTGGTTGCTTTACCTTGTACCAATTTCCATAAACTCGTACCTATGTTCCTTGAACGCGAAGAAGACAATGAGGCACCATCATTTGAAGGAGGTTGGTTTCCATACGTTTCCAAATAAAAGTTCCACAAACTTTTGAATTGTTCATTAAAAGTTTTTATTGCATCTCTTGCAAACCACACGTTTGAATCAAAAAGCTCCAAGTCATCCGAAATTGATTCGATATAAACCTCTACCCCGTTTAAGTTAATGCATGGATTCAAAGCGGCGGCACAAGTAAGAATAGGTGGGAATTGTCCAAAATATTTTTTCAGCTTTTCTTTCATTGGAAAAACCATACTTGCATAAACATCACCATTTAATTCAAATTCACTTAATTTTTTGCACATTATAGCGATTTGTTGCAATACATAAATACCTGTTGGATAATAAACTCCCGAAACTAATTTGGTAGCATTGTAAAACACTTCAAGTAACTTGCTTATTTTTTCAATATGATCCCAATTCTCGGGCGCAAATCCATATTTGACAAAACCATTTTGATGTAATTATCATGAATGTATTGTAAAGTTGTCTTTTGTTTTAAAGCACTTAGAAACATAAGATAAGTGGAATTCCATCTAGTAGGAACATACCAATTAGGCCCTAAAAATGGTTTCGTGCTTCTTTACAAGCCCTCATATACGCAACGTATCTTGCATTCCCCGCTTTAAAAATATCGTTCAACATTTGTTTATAAGCCTCTTTCATGTGACTTATCGGGGCCACGTCTAGTCCGTCTTGCACAATCAAGTTAATGATGTGTGCAACAAAACGACTATGCAAATATATGCCATTAACCGGTGGTTTGTATTTCATCTTTAATTTACCCATGGCGTTTGTATTGTTGCTAGCATTATCCAACGTGATTGAAAAAACTTTATTTTCCAAATTAAACCTTTTTAAGACTGTAACTAACATATTAGCTAAATTTTTTCCCTTGTGAGGACTTGGAAAATCTCGAATGAAATAACCCGTTTCATCATTTTCCATGTTTTAGGATCAATCCAATGTGCGGCGACACACATGTATGATCCGGTCAAACCATGAGGGGGGATCTAATTATCCGTAGTTAAATTTACACAAGTATCCAAGTTTAAAAAATCATCTTTTATTACAAGTTTAGCCGTTTTCCATAACTTCATAGCATCACGTTTTAGGGTAGTGCGATTACATGGTTGTACTTTGGTTGAGGAGTGTTTTGAAACACCCTAGTGATATGCGGGTTGTCAAAGTGGTTGAACGGCAACCCCTCTTGAATCACCTTCCCGGTAAATTGTTCTCGAACCAAATCTGGATTATAAGAAAATATACTCCTGTCTCGATTCATAGAAGGTTGACCCTTTGCCGGAGTATTCTTGAGCGTCAGAAAATGTCCGAGATGAGAGCTCAACGACGAGTTGGCACCGGGCGCCAAGAAACCAAAGCAATGCTTACATTGAGCCTTTTTAAAACCGTTTAATAACAAAACGTAGTTGTACTCACTCCAAACATCGGCGGTATGATTGTGTGAAAGAATTTCAACAACCGTGGGTTTGGGTTCTTGGGGTTCTTGTGTTGTTGAACCAACACCGGTAGTAGACGAAGTAGCTCTTTTAGACATAGTAGTGAAGTGTAGAAATTCGGGTTTGAATTTGATGGAAAGTAGAATTAGAAAGATATAAATTGTGTTGTGTGTTTAAAACATACACACAAAAGGGTGTTATATAGTCAAAAAAATTAGCAAAATGGGTCCCAAATTTTCTTACAAAAGCTGCCCCATTAATACCAAATGGTCCCACTCGAAAATTCAAAATTCAAAATTTGAAAACAAAACACCCGCTCCTAACCGGTTTTAAACCGGTCCCGGTTAAATGGTCCACAAACCGGTTGTAAAACGGATTTTTTCTTCGAAAATAAGAACTGGTCCCTAACCGGCGGTCCCTAAATAAACCGGGACCGGTTTATAATAAACCGGTCCCGGTTTCCGTATTTTTTCGGAACCGGTTTAGGAACCGGTTTTTCTGTGCACCTCTAATATTATGCATGGATGAGCATGATATGTATGAAGAACATCATCATTATACTTTTTCAATTTTGATACATGTAGATTGGCGGAAGATTCGAACATACAAGTGGAATTTTGTTTCTATGGGTTATCTTTAGTTATTTTTTTTGTACTTGTTTAGTTTGTTTTAATGTCGATTTTAGGGTATTAATTTTCAAAGACGATTTTTGTTACTATCGAATCTAGGGTATCAATTCTCGAAGACGACTAGTTCTGGTGTCAAATCTAGGATATCAATTCTTGAATACGACTTGTGTTGGTGTCGAATCTGGGGTATAAGTCTTGAGACGACTTCTTCGAATCTAGGGTATCAAGTCCCAAGATGAATTTGTCGAATTTAGGGTATCAAGTCTCGAGACGACTCTTTTGTTTTTTTGTTGTTTTTTTCTGTTGTTACTATTTTTCTTCACAGATTTTCTAAAGATCCACTCTTAAAATCCTTCTCAAGATCCGTTGCTTCTAAAGATTCACTTCTTCTAAATATCCAATGCTTCTAAAAATCAGCTGCTTCTAAAAATCCGTTGCTTCTAAAAATACGCTGCTTCTAAAGATCCGCTTCTAAGATATGTTATAATTATGTTTTGTTTTTATTTTAAAGTTTACTTCTGCAGTCCGAGCATTCGTGATTTCGCTGCTCGAAGTGCGGGGGACTATTTGACAATAAAATGACCCAAGTCCGACTTGTGGGATTAGAGTTTCTATAATGTTCTGTGTATTAGTATAAATACACATCAATAATACAATTCATATTCATTGGGGTTTAATCATTCTAACATAGTTTACTTTAACATGCATTATGCTTAACCACCATACTACTGATTAGAGCGCGTGATGCAATTGCGGAGTATTATATGTAATTTTTGGTACCTATGATTACCATCATACTACACTGTCTCAGGCATTGTAGGATCATTATAGGTATCACGTCCTGGTGATAACGAGCATTTTGTGCGTGTTATTGTTTCTAACTTTTTAAACAAAATTTAGCATTAAGTGTAGTTTTTAGTGATGTATTACAAGACTGTTATTGAAACCATCCCAAACCCACCCCTAGGCGAGTTCGGGCGAATAAACATAACACAGTTATCAATCGTTTCGACCTTAATCTCTTATTAATTACTAAATTACTATTACTGATTCTTGAATCTTTTTATTTGTGATTGATTCTTAGGTTGATTACATATAGATTGTTTCATCATAATATAATTTAGGGTTTGGTGATTCATTTGGGTTAAGGTTTAACTATTGATTTATATCACTTCTCATTTGTATACATTTTGGGACTTAATTGATCGTTTCTTTTTTGTGCGTCTGATAGGCTCCATATCTACTAAACCTAACGTACCAAATAGGATTTTATGTGTTGATCGGCTTTTGCAGGTTTGTTAACGAGGTTGCATATGGTCTTAACAAGAAAAGTGGTTTCTTGGGCTCGTGAGGGAGAGGGGGTGGAAGGAAAAAGGACAATGTGACACCCTGATTTTTACCTTAACGCAGTAGAACATTAATTTTGGGTATTACTTCATAGAAAACAAGTCATAATAATAGAAAACAACTCCAAAGAGTGATTAAATTAACTTTTTTTATATATCATTCAAAAATCAGAGTTTTACAATATGAGGTTTTAAAAATCTATGATAATAATTTCAAGCTTGTGCCTCTTAATGCCATCCTGGTGCTGCTCTATGTTATCAATCTTTAATACCTCAAATATATGGTTAAAAGTCAACACAAAGGTTGAGTGAATTCATAGGTTTAGAAACTATTTTGAATACATGATTCTTTTCTGAGCTACGTTGTTATTCGCTCACATCAAAATAATTGTTACAACTGCACTATGCACATAATACCACTGCTTGACTGATGAGACTGCAATTATACATAGTCTCATCGTTCAAATCGGACTTAAAACGCTTAAAATATCATCAAAATGCCCCAAAATATGCTTGTGTTTATTCATTGTGTATTTTAGGTACGGATATCGTGAAATCAACAAAAGATCACAAGAATCAAGCAAAAACTAACATGAGAAACGAAGCCGCACAAAGAACCAGACCCGAACGATGATTTTCCATTGAAGTCTTTGAAATTTTAAGATTTAGCAAGATTGGTCCCTCATCTTTTGAAGACTTGTCATTTTATACCCTGTAAAACCTCAAAATTACTTGTGGGTCCCTAAAATGTCAAGAAAATGCATTAATGGCCCTTGAAGTATGATCAAATTACAATTTTGGTCCTTGAAACAAGTATGCAAAAGTTTGTGTGGCAAAACTATGAAAACACAAACTTATTTATAAAGGGAAGTTGGTTTTGGGCTGTTTAATACTGAATTGACAGGTATATGGGAATAGATGGGGCATTCTTGGCAGACAAATAAACCTCCATCACCCTATCCTAGCCTGCCACGTCACCCACTCACACCCTCCATCCACTCTCCTCATGACACCTCAAATCCGACTCACATTTTTATATAACATATTTTGAAAAATATGTTTATACTAATTTTTCGTGGGAAACATGTTTAACAAACCCCTAATTTAATCTAACCCCACTATTCATTCTCCCCTAATCCGACATAAACCCTAAATCGTATAAAGCACAAATCAAGGGGTTTATGGATGATTGCCTCCAGATTAGTAATTGATACTATTGTCACCCACACCCAACCCACAAAACCCTCACTAGACCACACCACATGGCAGTGGACCCCTCTCCTGCACCCCTGCTTGAACAAAAATGGCAATAAGGGAATCTCTACAGTCCAATCAACGTCCCCCAAATAAAACTTGGTCCCAAATCTTTGAATGAACGTCCAAGATCAATCTCAACAACTGGCATGTCGACATCAATCACATGGAGCCTTTTGACCATTTTTTAAATCAAGAAGACTCAAGGGCAAACCTGGAAAATCAGCTAGATTAGGGTTTTCATATTCTTGTATTCTAGACTCTTCTCTTTATTAGTATAAATAGATCATCGACATGTGATGACTACCTTTGTTCCAGACTTGTAATTTTTTTTCAACTTAATGAATAGCTAGTATGTTTTGTTAAAACGTTTGCAAGTTCTGTGTTCCCTATTTATTGTTCTTAGTGTAATATTAAGATTTCTGCAAAACTGATTTATTGTTTAGCAAAACTAGATTAAGGTTTAAGGACACTTAGCCTTGTCTGATTTTTCTGTCAGCATTATAGAAGCTTGTATGCTTATTTGGTTGACACCCAAATAAGCACAACAAGCTTGTATAATCTAGTTTATTTTGGTTACAAAGCAATTTTCAAGCTAAAAAAAGTTTGGAGTTTTTCAGGATTTTTCAAAAATCTATTTCTGTTTATTGTTTGTTAACCCTCACTGTTTGAACAAGCTATCCCAAAAGCATTGACAAGCTTTTGGTATAGCTTTTCAAACTTGAAGATCCTTCTTTGGTTTGTTGTGTTTGTGCAGGGTCCCAAAAAAAACAAGTTATCTCATTATTATTTCCTTTCCATTTCACTGTTTGAAGATACTGAATACCCTTGGTCCTGTTGTAGGACTCCAGAAAGGGTCTCTACACTTTATTAAGAAGCTCATATTCCCACTCTTTGAAGTCATCAGCCAACCCAAGGTTTGGCTTGAACCCATTCAGTAGGAACTTGATATTTCTTGTGATATTTGTGGATTTTGTGTTTATCTATTTATGTGGTAATTTAAGAATTGATTTATGCTTGTTAGTGATTATATACTTGTTTGGTAGTTATTGTTCAAGTTTGGTTAGAATCTACTTGTTAGTCCTTTATTGTTTTTGGTTCATCAAATTTAAGGGGGTGTTTGGATTTGAAGATTAACTAACTTGAAGTAAAACAAGCTAGGTTAATATTAGTCTAAACACACTTTAAATGGTAATGGTAGGATAAGTCAATAGTTGCTTCAATTTTGATGTGATAAGATAGGAAGTTTGCATGTTATTATTTGGTTAAAACAGTCAAGTAGAATCAGTAGGCTACATAGGATGTTTGAGTGATTTTTAAGATTTCAAATCTTGGTTACAGTTAGTGTAAGTGCTAGTTTAAGGTTGTTGATTGTTTATTTGTGATTTGGTGGTGATTTGAGATAGATTTGGTGGCTTGGAACTCACTTTATAGGCCATTTGAACAAGCAAACTTGCCCAGACCATATAAGACACCTCAGTAACTGATATTGCCTCGTTGTTTTTGTGATTTTTGTGTTTAGCTTTGTTGTTTTTTGCTTGCTGTGACTTCCCACAACCCAACTGGTTGTGGGGGTGCCAATTGTTCCAAAAATCATCAAGTAAATAATAAGAAATCAAGCTAAAATTATTTTATGAGGTTCAGCAGTGGGAAAAAGTTCCCACTACTTGAGTGTTTATTCTCACTGATAAGAAAGAAGACAAACAAGATCTGGGCAGTTACTATCAGCTTCTTCATTGTTTTGCCTTTAGTGCTGATTTATCAGCTTTTTCTATATTTTTAATTTTTTCCAGTTTTAGATAATTATTTTAAGAATTTTCAATTATTAAGTTTTTATTTTACTGTTTATTTCAATATTTTTAGAATTAATTTCAATTTTAAATAGTTTTTATTAATTTGATTTTTGTCTTTTAGTGTAAAAAAGTATTATTTTTCAGTTAAAATTTTTTTTAGTTTAATTAAAATGTTTTAAGATTTTTAGAATAAAAAAGTTGACTGTTCACTTAATTTGATTATTTTTTAGATTTAATTTAAGTTTAAATTAGTTTTTAATTCAAACTGTTTTATCTTTTAGTGGTAAAAATTACTTTTTTCAACTATTTCTATTTTTCTACTGTTAGTTATATAAAATAGGATTTCTCAAAAAGTCAAATTAATTTTAGCATTATTTTATTATTTTTAATTATTATTTTAGTTTAAAAAGTGTTTTTAGTGTTTAAAAAATAGAAAAATAGTTTTAAAAAATTAGGAAAAATACTTTTTAGTGTTTAAATAATATAAGTGAGATATTCGTTTGATAAAATAATATTTTGGAATTTTTCTTAATTATATTTAATTTTAGGATTTTAATTAGCATTTAAAATTGAATATTTAATTAATAAAAGGTCTTAAAATTTATTTATTGAATTTTTATTCTTATATATATTATTTTAGACTTAGTTTTAACATTTAATTAATTTTTAGCTTTAATTTTTAATTTCGTCGCGTTTTACGTTTTTACGTCATCGTTTTTACGTTTTACGTCGTAGTGTAATCGTAGTGTAACTCGTCTTTAATTTTTCTCTCTTTAAACCCAAAAACGAAACTAATCCAGACATGATTTTTATATAATTGGCTTTAACAACTACACCTCCGTCGGGAACAAACTCGCATTTATCGGTTTTACGGTTTTCCTAAATCGTAAGACTTAATACTTGCCCGCTTTACGCTTTGTTTTCCTAAACATGTGTATAAATACGTACATCATTGACATATCAGAAACTAACAATTTCCCTTATGCAGGAAGTCTGCCAAACTATCCTGAGTTTTACAAAATAAAGTATATATGTTTAGTCAAGGTCAGAACCTTGAGCTGCTAGCAAGCGCGACTTGCCCAAATAGAGAATATCAGTCCTCAAATAATATTATTCACAATATTAGCACTTATTTTCTAGAAATGATTAGCGGTCCACGATTAAAAAGGGACTTAAGGCAGCAGTAAACATAGTGTCAATAACATATCCTAGAAAGCATAAAAAAACACTTGTATCCCAGTTTAGCATATATCCCTCTCGTGGGTTTTCGAATCATTTACAAAATAGTATACTTTAGTGAGGTAATGAACTCATCTTATGTCCATAGAGTCTGAACAGCATCAGATATATTTCATTCAAAAAGAACAACTTGGTCTTACAAACTTGGGTCAACACATATGTTCATATATATCAAGCCTTTCTCTTTGTTCCAAGTTTTAAGTATTTCTCTTATGATTTTGCCTAAGGTTCATAGTTTTAAATATCATATCCGTGTTCGGTCCATCATACTTTAGAAGCCATTCTATAAAGGTTTTAGGAGCGAGGGCACTTTAAATCATAAACCCAACCACTAAGTCAGAACGTAATATCGAGAAGGAACATCTTTAGTACAACGCTCCCTACTAACATGACATGTTTATTAATTTCTTTAAATGATGAGTATAGTATAATATATACTTTATATCCTTTAGTTTTAAAGTTGGCAAAAACTACCCTTTAGTTATAAGTTTAGCTAATTACCCTTTAGTTATAAATTTAACTTAATTACACTTTTAACCCTTTAAGTATATAGTTTAAGTATTTATAATTTCAACCTTATAATATTAACCTTAAGGTTTCAAACATAACAATATCAATCCTTATGGTTTTAAATTTAGTAAAATGACACTCTTGGCCAAAAATGTTTATAGTTTCAAAAATGACAATTTTAGTCCCCATACTTGCTTAAAATTACATAACAACCTCAAATTTATACCAAATGATCTTGGAAATTAAAAAAAACATTTATAAACATATTTCTAATCACAATAACATTATTTTTACAGATCTATAGCTTTTGAAATGGATTTTAATTTATTATTTCATGTAAATTACAAAACTAGGGTTTTATTACATCTTTAGCTTATATCTTCCATTCTAAATCATTATATGAACCAAGACTTTTTGTAATTGCTTATTTAGATTATAACTAAGCTTAGTAAGGACTAATAATATGAACAGAAGTTATTGATTAAGGTGGATACTTACAAACAAGAAAATCAGAGTTTTAGGGCTCCTAATAGAGCATATGGACAATATATTCTTCAGAAACCTTCAAGAACTCTTGGAAATATTCCAAAGCTTGCTATGGATCTTAGGAACATCTTAGGACTTCAATTATGGCTCTAGAACGGAATGTACATGTGTTTCAAATTGAAAGTGATAGATGAAGAAAACTATGTGATATTCACCTATATTTATACTAGTTTCAAGCCTTAACCTCTAAGACATGGACATAAACATGGAATAACAGCAAGGTAGTGACTAAGGGATGCTAGTAGTGATACATAAGGTCTAAGGGGTGATTAGTACAAGCTAGATTCAAAGTTATCCATTGTTTTTGGTCATATATATGTCACGACTATTAAAGGATTGGAATGAAGATATGTCATCTACAAGTAGCTTATGCCCCTACTTGGAAAATATCTAAAAATATTTAAAAATATCCTAATTATCTGGTTTTGAATTTGAAATAGGGAGGGAAACTAATTTCAATGGTTTTTGGAGGGAAAAACCTAGCCGAATGCATTTCTAGGGCTTGTAACTTTTTAATTCTTGTAATTAAGGGTTTAGGAATGTCATTAGTGATGGATTAGGGTTTAATTAGGGTTTACACATTGTAATTATGAAGTTTGGATCCTTGGTTTGAAGTTTAATATTGGTTTGAAGTGAAATTGGGAAGAAAACCTAGCCAGATTAGTGTTTCTAGTGATCTAGGGTTTAACCCTTGTTAAAGTCATTATAATCACTTTAGCTACTGATGTAAACTTAATTTATACATCCTAAATTGTCTCAAAGGTGTTCATGAAGTCTCTACACTTGGTTACTAAATTATTCCAAGTAAAAATGTTTAAAGTGTGAAAATACCTATTTTGACCTAATTTATAAGCCATGCATTGAAATGTTTTACCTTGTGCTTTACGGTACTTGTAACTTATTTTTTGATGATATTATAACCTAAATTTAATAGTATTATAGTTTGTACACTTGTTTTAAAAGACTATGTATTAACTCTAAGTGAAATGGGTAATATAAGGGTTTGTAGGTTATTGTGCCTAAACGACTTGTATCTTGGGTTATTTGTATTTACCTCATTGTCTTGGCCTATTCTAGGGCTCATATATTGGGTTTAAGGTTTCTAAATAGTCTACAGACTTAGTTTTATAAGTTTCATTGGTTAATCATATCGTAGGAGGTAATAAGTTTAATTAGAATTCTATGCTTTGAAAACTTATACTTTGTTCATTAATTATTTGTACATTAACTTGAAGTGAAACTATAGTCTTAGTATAGTTCTTAGTTGAGTTTTATAATTGGTTGTCAAAGAGTAGGCTCTAAATGTTATGAAATGGAGTTTAAGTAGTGATCTAGACTATTATGTATATTTACTTATATTAGCTTTAAATGGTTTGTACTTAGTGTTATAAAATTAAATTATACTTTCAAATGATAGTTTATAACTTGTTCATAATCATTGATTACTTATTCATAAGTGTTGTACATTCATACTTCACGAGTTTACAACTCATTTATAGATATTCTATGGTTTCTAAGAGAATTTAGGGCATCACAGTTATATTTGAGATGTTCTTATTTATAATGTACTTATTAGATTACTTTTAGTACTTAGACTTGACATATACATTTTGTTTACAACATATAAGAATATGTTGAAGTGACATTTAAGGTTGTGAGATCTCATTCATCTTATCAATTAAGGCATAGAAGCTAAAATTTCTAGTCAAAATTTTATATTCATACAATCATAACACATAACACATATGTGAAATTTGAGGATTGTCATAGACAAGTCGAAGGAGACTAATATATTAACTACCCCTATTGTTGATAAGACTAATAGATTGAAAAAAAGTTTAGGAAAGAGAAATGTGTGCTTGTAGATGATAATTAGAAACCTTAAGAAAATTTTGATTATTCTTGCGATCATGATAGTGATGATGAATTTGTACTTGTTTATAATGAAATGACAAATTTTTTGGCGGTTAAAACTTCAAGGACTGGATATGGTACGTATAACTTTCTTGAAAAATGAAGGAATACGTATGAATCACCCCAAATCAAGTTTTTATGTATTATAATACTAGAACGTCGTTAGATAAGTTTGATATAACTTTTATAAGTTTAAAGGCGTTACAAAATTGATTAGTCAAACCGAATAGTCAAACTAAGAGTCAAAGTATGTGTACTATGATTTTATAAATTAATATGTCATAAACATAAGTGAAAAGCACTTGAGGGTTCATATTTTCCAACTAGGCAAAATTGTTACCAACCTCATACTAGTCATAAACAAATTCTCCATAATATCTCGCACACTTTTTAGTTTTCTAGCTTGGTATTTATGTTGACATAAAAGAAAAAATGAGCAAAACTTATGCTTTAATGATCCATTGATGAAAAAAATTAGTGCTTTATGTCAATGTTTAATTCCTAGTATTTATTCTTCTACTAACAAGCAAAACATATCTTGAGTTAATTGGTGAAGTTGTAGGTTAGGGTTTAAGTTATGGTTGTAATCGAGTTAAGCCGAGCTCAAGCTTGAGCTTGGTTTGATAAAAAAAATTGTACGCTTGAGCTTGGTTTGATTGTTTGTCAAGCTTTAACTATCCGGGCTTGAGCTTGGCTTAATAAGGCTTCATCAAAGCTTGAGCTTGGCTTAAAAAGCTTGAATGTGTATAAAATTTATTTTTATAACAAAACTCATCAATAAAAACATATGTATAAAGTAAAACAAACAACAACCATAACTCAAAACCAAATTAGATTCATTTAGAATTTATAAAACCAAAAGTAACATAACCGTACAGAATAGGTTTTAAAAGGCATTTTGCGATCAAATGTGATTAAGGTTCCAAAGGTCATTGCGTGATGTGATTGCTAATGCAATTACGATACATTCGTATTAAAAAGAGTACAAAAAATATGCATACATATTGTATTTCACCAAGTACCAAGTAAATGTAGTAAAAATTATTTAAAATACGACGAGCATTATAAATTTAATCAAAGTTAAAAATCTTTCTAGAGTATATTATTTATTTATTAAATATGCCCTTATAATTAAGTTAATACTCAAATTAACCATAAGTTGCTTATATGATTTTATTATAAAAACACATTTTAATAAAGCTTGAAAAAGTTTGATAAGAGCTCGAGCTGAGCTATCAAAAACTTGAGCTTGAGCTTGATATATGTTTCAAGCTATTTTTTGGGCTTGAGCTTAATAAAAGATTGGCTTGATTAAGCCAAGCTCGAACTCGAGTAGCTTGATAAAAGAAAGGCTTGATTACAGCCCTAGTTTCAGTACTCAAATAGGAGGTGTAAAGTAATTTTAGTTTTAATACAATTATTGAGGTATTTATGGTTCAAGTTTAATTAATGATTTATGAATGAGATTGTGACTTTAGGATATGATCATGATATGCTCATATTAAATATATTTGGTTAGGATAATGGGTAGGTTTAGAACCCCTTGATTATTATGTACATTAGGAATGTTTTTATATATGTTCATGATTCTTGGCATTAGGATGACAAATTGGAGGATGATGATGATTTTGGGTGTCATTTAATTTAATTATAACAAGGTGTTTTGTTGAAATTATCATACTGTGTATTATGTGTTGTGTGTTATGCGTTTTATTGTATTAAAGGTATAGTAGGCTTAAGGTCTAATATTCTTGAACTATGTATAGAAGGAGGTTAGATGGTTATACTAGCTAGGATGTGTTTCACATAGTTGATATGCGAATAAAGGTATGTGAGGTTTATGTTGAAATGGAAGAATGGAAGCGATTGTATGATTTAGACTTTTTTTACTAATAATTGAAGTATGTGATACACATATGCTAAATGTGTTGATCACAAACTTAGATCGATTATCTTTGTATTATCGAGATTGAATCAAGTATAATACGTGGAGAAACTTGTGTATTCAACAAGCTAAGTATCATGCGGAAACTAATACTTAGAACAAAGAACAAACAAACAATATATGATACCATACTTTCACTTTGATAAATAATATCAATGAATGATTACAATGAAAATGTTGTGAAATATGTGGAAGAGGTGTGTCCTATGTCTAACCCTAAGGCCTCCTTTTATAGGTTAAGGAGCCTTGTACAAAAAGCTAAGATAAACTATTTTAGGAAGAGACACAAGATAAACATAGAAAAATAACTTATTGACAAAATCTTTTTAAACATTAAGAATATATTCTGAATTCTTCTCTTCATATTTTGTCCCACCAGCTTGAAGAATTTATTATTGGCAGATTTAGTCCTTGCCTTTGTGTTAAGATTCTTCTTGTCGCCGGCTTGATAATTCTTATCGGCGTCTCATCTGTCGGTGCCTCGTTTAATCTTGTCAGCGTCCAATTTCCTCTTGTCAGCGTTCTAGTGACTTAGCTAATTTTATTCCCAACAATCCTTCCCTAAACTTGATATCTACTCTACTAATCAAGTTTCCAAATAAAATAAAACATACAGAGAGGATTCTTACAAACATACTTATCCCTGAATTTGAGTATGAATAAATCTCAAAAAGTCAACACTCAAATCACTTGTGTAGTCAACCTTTAACTTGGTCTTAATCATCTTTTGCAATAAATTTTATAACAACAAATTTCTTCAATTACATGTAGAGTCTTGAGAGCCTTCTTTATAACTTTTGTGACTCAAATTTAATTGCTCCTCCCCTTTTTAAGACTCCTCTCCAAGATCAATATCAAAGGACAAAACCATGAATGTCCTCTTTGGCTTCCCAACAGCTTCTTAAACAACAAGTCTCTCCCTCAACTATGTGAGTTCAAAACATTGATCATTGACAGTTTGTACCAGTTCTTTAGTTTGCTTATGCAAGCTAATACAAATGTTAGTCAATTACATTAATGTCAAAGGTTTCATACTGTCCTCATCCACATTCGGGAAATGAATCCTCAATGTGGATTCATAGGACATGGGGATGAACTTACTGATGATAAGACTGACTTGACCTGCATTAAAGCTAGTACCAATAGTCTCAGCCATATTCATAACACTATTCACCCTTGTGAAAGTGATCTCTGCTGCTACTAGATGTGAATCACCAGGAAAAATATCTCAATGATCTTTAGGTCTATAAAGTAGTTTATAAATGACACCAGTTGGGATGTCATAGCATAAAATGAACTTGAGAATGTAGAAAACCGTAGTTAAAACACAAACAAAGGTAATAATCCTAAGGAAATTAACCAGAATCTAATAAACAAGAGTGACAAACACTATTCATGCATACACACATGCAAAAGTATGATAGACACACATGAACTCAAGAGTCAATTGTTCACAAATGCCCCAAAGAGAAAGTTAATTCATATAAAACCATTGAAACTCACCAGATAATCCCAAAACATATATTCCCCAAGTCTCCCATCCGACCAAACCCAAATCTAGGTCAAATGTCTTGGCAGCATGCATGTTTAAATAAAAACGTGCATGCTATAGTGCCTCGAGGTTTAGAAATTCCAATAGTTTCAGAAGAAAAAGTCTTCACTATTTCTAATCCCCACTCACCAGTAGACAAAATCTAGAATTATGATAAGAGTACTCTAAGAATACCCAAAAACCTAAAGGTTTACCTCCCCGAAATAGAAGCATACAAATCATTATATGTGAAGAAGCAAATTTTATTTCAAGATAGGAATGCAAACACTCCAACCATCATAAATAAAAATTTGCAACTTTGTATCCATCCTAATGTAGCTCCACGTTCCTGCATAGTTAGACAAAAACCACAAAAACACACACTAACAGAGGCTACCCTTTCCCACGATAATGGGTAGAGATAACATGACAGTGGATAAACATAATAATAGTGGAAAGAACAAAAATGCATGTTCCTTGAGCACCCAATATCCCAATATCCTTGACCATTAACCTGCTTTTGGATAGGCTGCTCAAAAAGAAAACAAATTAGTTTTCTTTAGAGATCCAAGTCTGATAGTTGTTCAACTAGAGTGGTCTTATTCTTTACCACAAATCAGTGTTCATCCCTTTGTGACCTAAACACCCAATTTGTTCCAATGAGACTAGTAATGACTTTCTCAAGATATTTAAATCTATTGCAAGTCATTGAAATATAACTAAAATTAGAGTTTTGCTCTTGTTTAGGTTTCCAAGTTAAATGGGATGATGCCCTAGAACCTTGACCCTTATTAACCATGTATATTTGTTTATATGGTCTAACATAAGGTCTGACAGAAGTAGTTGTGGCGTTTTCATGCCAAACTTAGATCTGTCAGCGACTGATTTTTGTCTTGTCATCGGACAATTTGTTCCTGTCAGCGGCTAAATTAGGGTTTTCTATAGGAACCCACTGTCTATTAGACCAAGTGTTGGTCTTTTGAAAAGGTCTTTGACCTTGGGTATTAGCTGGCATATAGAAGAAAGGAGTTGGTCTAGTAGCCTGTGGTCTAGTAGCCTGTGGTCTAGTGTAGACAAAAGGTCTATAGTTGACATTGGATGCCTTATTGTCAGCGAATGAATTTTATCCACTAACACAACTATAGGCCAAATGTGAGAAGCTCCCACATGAGTAAAAATCCTTTTTGGACACAAACTTACGCTTAGACTGATAAAACCCTGTCCCATTAACACTTGCTTAGCTTTTGAGTGACCTAGGTTTCCTATACATTTCAGCATATTTAACACTAAGCTTGTTCTTAATAGGTGAGCCAAGATTCACAGGTTTACCAGTGGTAGGATTAGTCACAACAATGGGTTTGGTTTCAACTAGTTCATCATTAAGAAGTCCACCCTTAACAAATAGAAAAAGGTTTACTACTTTCCATTGTTCTAGGTCAGTAACCTTTTTCCTATATTCCTCAACTGGACTAAGCACACGTGGTGGAGGAATGAATTTCTTCTCTTGTAGTTCAGGTATGCCAGTCCAAGAGAGATCCTTTTTAAAAACACCATAAAAGTTTCCAGCAGGTGGTGGGACAACAACATATTCTTTCATCCCAATCCCAGACATATACCCATGGTCTCTTTGCTCACTAATACACTGTTCTAGGGTTTGGTTGGCTTTATCAAACTTTTCAATTTTAAGCCCTACATTTTCTTTATCCTTAATGGCTTCATCTAACTTAAGTTTCACATCTGCTCTAGATTTCATTAGAGTATCCCTAAGTTCATTACTTACTTTTAGATCCCAAGTCAAAACATTGATTTGATCCTTAAGATCAAATTCCATTTTCTTATATTCTTCTATCATCCCATCTGATTGTGCAAGTGTCATTTTATAATTTGAAAGTCTAGCTTCTACATCTAAAACATCTGAATTAATTTTAAAATTTCTTTATTAAGTCTTTCAGTATTTATCCTACAAGAAGATTCATCACATACCTCATTATCAGAACTTGAAGAAGATAACTTGGAACTTGTGGAACTTGAAGTAGACTTCGCCTTAACTGAAAACATCATCATACTTTTCTTCAACTTCTTCCTTAGCCTCGTTCACCTCACGATGTTGGATTTCGTTCTTCAAATCAAAGTTTCTCAACAAGCTCTGATACCACTTGTTGATCCCAAACTTATATCGATTAGCTTTGTATTATCGAGATTGAATCAAGTATAATACATGGAGAAACTTTATGTATTCAACAAGCTAAGTTTCATGCGGAAACTAATACTTAGAACAAAGAACAAACAAACAATATATGAATACCAAACTTTCGCTTTGATAAATAATATCAATGAATGATTACAATAAAATTGTTGTGAAATATGTGGAAGAGGTATGTCCTATGTCTAACCCTAAGGCCTCCTTTTATAGGTTAAGGAGCCTTGTACAAAAAGCTAAGATAAACTATTTTAGGAAGAGACACAAGATAAACATAGAAAAATAACTTATTGACTAAATCTTTTTAAACATTAAGAATATATTCCGAATTCTTATCTTCATATTTTTTCCACCAGCTTGAAGAATTTATCATTGGCAGATTTAGTCCTTGCCTTTGTGTTAATATTCTTCTTGTCAGCGCCTTGATAATTCTTATCAGCGTCTCACCTGTCGGCGCCTCGTTTACTCTTGTCAACGTCTAATTTCCTCTCGTCAGCGTTCCAGTGACTTAGCTAATTTTATTCCTAACAAAATGATATATGATATTATGTCATGTTTAATACTTACTAAGCGAGAGATTACAATTTACTTTTTACCCATTTTCTAGGTTCGTGGGTGATGAAGGTAAAACCTTTGTAAAGGCTTAGGATTGGACACAAGTTGAAAGTATTGTTATGAGAATAAGCGCAAGTATGATACCGAGCTTATTCATTTTTGAAACCCCTACGTAAAGTAAATATGATTTCGGATATGGTCTTGAAATGTGTCAAAAGTGTATTTTGTATTATACATTTGTGTAATGTTTAAGAATAAAAATTGGTATGTAAAATGGGTCAAAATGGGAGTTTGATTGACCCCGTAAAGTATGTTTTCTTAGATCACCTTGACCATGAATGTTAATGAAAATGAAGCTATATGTTATATTAAAGATATTTGGAAAGTTTTATTTTCAAGTCTTGAAAGTTAGTTTTCCACAAACGGAATAAAATGAAAAAATATATTTTTTTGTAAAGTTTCTCCAAGAACAATATGGCCATATGGTATTTTGGCATATTGGCATATGCTCAGCTCAGAAGTTTCTGTATTGGTCATATGGTATTTCGGCAAATGGCGATATGCTTTAGTCAGAATATAGATGGAGATTTTCCTTGTGTTTTGTCAATCATCAAAAAATCACATCTATTAATTTGTAAGGACTTAGAAGTCATACAACCCACCGTTTCGATGGTAATTGAGAGTTTCATATAAAGATACATTTAAATTTTGGTTGTTTATAGATTTTTGTTGGTTTGTTAAAGAGTAATTGAAAGTTTGTTTTGAATTTTATCGAGTCTGAAAAGGGGCGTTCAACTCATGGTAATGTTGATCTTGACTACGACCCAGACGATAATGATATGTTTGAAGGTTAGGATATCATATTTAGTTTATAGTGGATAATTGGATATCAATGTTTGATGCGTTCTTTGTATTGACATAAAATTAAAATTTATAACAAGAATTACCGATAAGGTAAGAACACACAGGCAAGTATGACCCTTTCATTCATAGCTAGTTTGTTGTGGTAAGCCGAGGTCGTTCGCTGGGATTTGGGTGTTTTCAGTTGTAAAGAATCTTTCTAACAAGTATAACGCAAGTGGTAAAATAGTTGTCACTCCTAATAATACCATACAAGTAGCAATAAACAAATAATCAACATGTAACACAAATATCATTAAGCTAATTCAATAATGTTAAAGACAACACTTGGTTGGACTAGTTCATAACATTTGGATTGTTAATATTAGGATGGTTTCGACAAATTCATTACAAGTAAGGAAGATGATGGTCACAAATTCCAATCTTTGATTTTAAAGTACAATAACCTTACAAAAGAACATACAACGATAAAATCAAGCATTAAGATAAATCAACCAATTTAAGAATATGTTTAGTTTAACAAGTTTGATTCGCGGTTTGTTTCACAAATTTGATAAAAGTTATACTTAAGTTCATATGCAAGATAATCCCACTAAAGAAATGCTCAATAAAAAAGATAATCATCCATAGAAAAAATGATTATAACTAGTTGATGAATGATAACTCTTTCGACCTATGAAATCACCAACAACTAATCAAGCATGATAAGCAATGGGACAAAACTTAAGTACAAATGGTTCTCAAATATAACATGAAATTGATCAGAACCACAATCAAACAATAACAATCCTTATGTTATAAAATCATCTAAACAAGTGTAAACTTAACTACTCCATGATTATTTCAAGAAAACTCAAAAGTTCAACATTCATAACATTCATAACCATTCTTGAAATATAATAATAAATTAACAAAGTTTATTACACTAGGTAATGGAAGGAATTAAAGAAATACTTAGGCCTCCAATCAAATACAAGTTTCAAACCAACCGGAAATTATACCTAACATCTTTCTTGATGTCCTTGAGTGATCTTCTAGAAATGATAGGAGTTTTTGATTGTTTGGGATAGATGATGGGGATGGAAAATCATCCTTAAGGGTGGAGTAGAAGTTTTCATATGTAAAAACTAAGGTATGGAGTTTTATTAATGCTATTGGCCACCAATCATAAACCTTCGGCACAAGGGATCAGTATTCTCGGTGTGAATAAGGTTTGGAAGAGTCACAAAGGAGATATGGACGGACTTGGGAGCTAAGGGAAGTTAATTGTGCATTTAAAATTTACTTGGAAAGGTCTAGGAAATGGCTGCCAGGCGGCTGCGATGGGCTACATAGTGAAAAGCAGCTGGCGGTGGCTAATCATTTTCGTCCTTCTTTTTCATCCTTCTATTTCCAACTCCATTCATTGATTTAAACTCCACGTTATGACTTTAAAATACATCATGATCAAACGTATTTTCCTTCGTGTACGGTATATGTGTCATGCAATCCATGGGAAAAGGTGAGTTAGAAATGATGGGGTTCGGTTTTGGCGTGGTTGGAATAGGTTCATCTTCTTCATTCTCGATAAAGGCAACATCACCCTTATCACTTTCGTTTCGAATTGAGAGTGGTTTTTGGACAAATTCATGTCTTGGTTTGGTATTGGTAATTTGAGTAAGAGAATTGGTAGTCTTTTGTAGAAATATG
This sequence comes from Glebionis coronaria, assembly GCA_025667525.1. Lineage (NCBI taxonomy): Eukaryota > Viridiplantae > Streptophyta > Magnoliopsida > Asterales > Asteraceae > Glebionis > Glebionis coronaria. The sequence continues at coordinate 1,583,846 of JANFOE010000053.1, read as the reverse complement.
GTTTGCCTCACCAAGTATAGATTCATGGCTTGGTTGTTTCGTAACGCTTAATAGATTTGATTATCCAATTCAAAGAAATCATTCTTCATGCGTTCGTTTTCTTCCGTCTTCCAAGCCATCCATTCTCTCACCATATCCTTCATTGATGTTTCGGGTATTTGGTGATTTCGTGATAGGTAGGGCGTCACATCTCGTGGTCGAGATTCAGGATAGTAACGGTTTGGGTTATGGTTAGGATAGGTTCGCACATCACCGTGTCATCCTTCATGGTGTGTTGTGAATCTTGATCGTCTCACATCTCTTTTAGTTGTGTCCTTAAGATTAGGAATTGGTAATCAGTTTATCGGGCGAGAGATTCAAACTTATCCACCAACACGACGTGATCGGAGATGATGTTATTTCCATAGGTGGAAACAACAGGTACGAAAAAAGGTTGGATATGATAATCCGTCGAATAATCGAGCTTGAGAAGGCTTATCCTTGAGGATTTCAAAATCTTCATCACGCGTATTATAGAGGAAGATTCTTCTATCGTCGAGAGTCACTTGATTTGGACCATCTAAACCATGATAGAATGTTTCATTCGAAGCCAAGCTTCAACGAGAGTTTCGTGATTGAGTTGGTGAAAGTTATGAATGTTGTTTAAGAGACATTTAAACCTTACGGATGAAAAGAATCGGCTTATAAAAACTTCTCTTAATTTAACCGTGAAGTAATTGTTCCTTCATCTAGGTCATTCAACCAAGTCATAGCTTCTCCGGTTAATGAAAAAGGAAATATCCTCAAGTTAACCACTTCCTCTTGATTTTCACCATACTGGAATAGATTCTTAATCTCAAGAAAATCGGCAACATGTCGGGGAGGATCGGATAGGGTTTGCCCATCAAATTCATTCCCAAATCATTTGCATCTGGGTAACCTTTATAGTGAAATCGTTCAAAAAAGGGATTTGAACTAGAAAGGAACTAGACGTTGGAGCAAAGATCCTAGTGTTTAACCACATCGGTTGATCATCGGGATCAATGAAAATAACGGTTGAGGAATCGGGTTGAGTGTCATAGGAGAAGATTCCTTTGGTGTCAGGTGGAGTTTCGACTTTCCACTCCAGTAACACATTCTTTGGTGAACGGTTGTTTCATAAAAATCTCGGGTGACTCGATATTGAATGGGCTTTTGTCGAGCTCACGAGTATTCTTCTTGAACTTACGTTTAAGCCCGTAGAATTTATTAACGAGGCATTTACCTCTAAGACGTGGGTTTATGAGAAATCAAAATAATTCGAAAAATATCTAAAAAACTAAGAATAAAAACGAAAGGATAAATAAAATAAAAATGAACTCGAACAAAAAATATTTTAAAGAAATAAGAAAAATAAAAACAAAACCGCAAACGGATTATTGTACCAAATCAATCAAACCGGACAGTCCGAATTACTTCAGGTTCTACCCACGGGGTTGTTGATCCCAAACTTAGATCGATTTAGCTTTGTGTTAACGAGATTAAATCAAGTTTAACACGTAGAGAAACTTTGTTGTATTGAACAAACTAAGTGTTATGCGGAATTTAACACTTAGAGCAAAGAACAAAACAATGTAAACCAAACTTTCACTTTGATTAATAATATCAATGAATGATTACAATAAAAGTGTTATGAGATATGTAGAAGATTTGTGTGAAAGGGATGTGTCTTATGTCTAACCCTAAGGCCTCCTTTTATAGGTTTAAGGAGCCTTGTACAAAAAGCTAAGATCAACTATTTTAGGAAGAGACATAAGATAAACATACTCAAATAACTTATTGACTAAATCTTTTAAACACTTAAGAATATATTTTGAATTCTTATCTTCATATTTTGTCACCAGCTTGAGGAATTCATTATTGGCAGATTTAGTCCTTGTCTTTGTGTTAAGATTCTTCTTGTCAGCGCCTTGATAATTCTTATAAACGTCTCATCTGTCAACGCCTCGTTTACTATTGTCAGCGTCCAAGTTCCTCTTGTCAGCGTCTAGGGACTTAGTCAATTTTATTCCCAACAATCCTCCCCTAAACTTGATATCTACTCTAGTAATCAAGTTTCTGAATAAAATAAAACATACAGAGAGGATTCTTACAAATATACTTATCCCTGAATTGAGTAATAATAAATCTCAAAAATTTAAGTAATAATAAATCTCAAGACTTGTCAATGCTTGAATTACTCTTGACAATGCTTGGTTTCCTCGAATCTTTTATAGTCAGCCTTCAATCAAATCACTTGTATAGTCAGCCTTCACTTGGTCTTAATCATCTTCAGCACCTGTAGAGTCTTTGGAGCTTTCTTTATTACTTTTGTCACTCAAATTCGATTGCTCCTCCCCTTTTTAAGACTCCTCTCCAAGATCAATATACAAGGACAGAACTAATAACATCCTCCGTGCATCAGCTTCCAAAACAACAAGTCTATCAGGTTAAAACAGTGATCCTTGACAATTTGTACCATTTCTATATTTTGCTTTTACAAGCTAATACAGATTTTCGTCAATTCCATTAATGTCAAAGGTTTCATACTGTCCTCATCCATATTCGGGAAATGAATCCTCAATATTGATTCATAGGACATGGGGATGGACTTACTGATGATAAGACTGACTTGACCTGCATTAAAGCTAGTGCCAATAGTCTGAGCCATCTCCATAACACTATACACCCTTGTGAAAGTGATCTCTGCTGCTACTAGATGTCAATCACTAGGAAAAACATCTCAATGATCATTAGGCTTCCAGAAATCCAAAAATTTGAAAAATGAAAGGTTGATGAAACGTTTTGGGTCTATAAATAAGTTTATAAATGACACCAGCTAAGATGTCATAGCATAAATGGACTTGCGAATGAAAAACTTTTGAACATAAACAAAGGTAATAATCCTAAGGAAATTAACTAGACTCTAATAAGCAAGAGTGACAAACACTGTTCATGCATACACACATGCAAAAGTATGATAGACACACATGAACTCAAGAGTCCTTTGTTCACAAATGCCCCAAAGAGGAAGTTAATTTATATAAAACCTTTTCAACTCCCCAAGTAACCCAAACATATACGTACCCCAAGTCAACCATACGACCACACCCAATTCTAGGTCAAAAGTCTTGGCAGCATGCACAGTATATCAACTTTGCATGCTACAGTGCCTAACGATTTAGAAAACTAAATCGTACTCACCAGTGGACACAATCTAGAATTATGCAAGAGTGCTCTAAGAGTACCCAAAAACCTAGAGGTTTACCTCCCCTTATTAGAAGCATACAAATCATTATATGTGAAGAAGCAAAATTTTATCTCAAGATAGGAATGTAAACACTCCAACCATCATAAATAAAAGTTTGCAATTCTGTATCCATCCAAATGTAGCTCCACATTCCTACATAGTTAAACAAAAACCACAAAAACACACACCAACAAAGGCTACCATATCCCATGATAATGGGTACAGATAACATGTCAGTGGATAAAAATAATATCAGTGGAAAGACCAACAATGCATGTTCCTTGAGCATCCACTATCCCAATATCCTTGATCATTAACTTGCTTTTGGATAGGCTGCACAAAAAGAAAACAAATTAGTTTTCTTTGGAGATCCAAGCCTTGTCAGACTTGGATCTGTCTAGTTGTTCAACTAGAGTGGACTTATTCTTTACCACAAATCCCTGTTCATCCTTTTCGGACCTAATCACCCAATTTGTTCCAATGAGTCTAGTAATGACCTTCTCAAGATATTTAAATCTATTGCAACTCATTGAAATACCATTAAAATTGGAGTTTTGCTCTTGTTTAGGTTTCCATGTTAAGTGGGATGTTGCTTTAGACCCTTGACCCTTACTAACCAAGTATCTTTATTTATATTGTCTAACATAAGGTCTCATACCAAACTTGGAGCTGTTAGTGCTGCATTTGCTCCTGTCAGCATTGAATTTGTTCCTGTCAGCGCTGAATTTGTTCTTTTCAGCGCCCAAATTAGGGTTTGCTACAGGAACATACTGTCTGTTTAGCCAAGTGTTGGTCTTTTGAAAGGGCCTTTGTCCATGGGTATTAGCTGCCCTAGAGAAGAAAGGAGCGGGTCTAGTAGCCTGTGGTCTAGTGTGGACAAAAGGTCTATGGTTGACATTGGATGACCTATTGTCAGCGAATGAATTGTATCCACTCACACAATTATAGGCCAACTGTGAGAAGATCCCACATGAGTAACAAGCCTTTTTGGACACAAACTTAGGCTTAGACTGATAAAACCCTGTCCCATTAACAATCGCTTGGCTTCTGAATGACCTAGGTTTCCTATACATTTCAGCGTATTTAACACTAGGTGGTTTCTTAATTGGGGAGCCAAGATTAACAGCTTTTATAGTGATGGGATTGGTCACAGTGATAGGTGTAGATACTACTGGACTCTCAATGGGTGTAGGCACATACGGACTCTCACTAAGCATCCCACCCTTAACAAACAAAGTGGGGCTGGCCTTCTTCCACTCTTCTAGGTCAACAACCTTTTGTTGATATACCTCAACTGGAGAGAGAACTCTAGGTGGAGGAATAAATTCCTCTTCTTGGAGTTCTGGAATACCAGTCCAAGAGAGATCCTTTCTATAGACACCATAGAAGTTCCCATCAGGTGGTGGAACGGCAACATATTCTTTCAACCCAATCCCAGTCATATCCCTAGAATCCCTTTGTTCACTAACATATTTTTCTAGGGTTTATGAGGCTTTATCAAATCTCTGAATTTTAAGGTCTACATTATCCTTATTTTTGATAGCCTCATCTAACTTAGCTTGTAATTCAGCATTGACTCTTTCCATGATGTTTCTAATATCCATACAAGAGTTTAAATCATGTTTTAAAATATTGATTTGATCTTTTAGGTCAAACTCCATTTTCTTATACTCAGAAACTGTCTTTTCAGTTTGAGTGAGAGCAATTTGATAGTTAGACAACTTGTATCTCTCAGTACTCACATCATTTAACAATCTTAAGACCTCTTTGTTAAGTCTTTCAGTATTTAAACGACAAGAAGAGTCATCACATACCTCATTATCAGATGACGAAGATGAGTTGGAACTTGAAGTAGACTTGGCCTTGACTGAAAACATCATCAGATTCTTTTTCACCTTCTTCCTTAGCCTGGTTCACCTCACAATATTGGATCTCGTTCTTCAAATCAAAGTTTCTCAACAAGCTCTGATACCACTTGTTGATCCCAAACTTAGATCGATTTAGATTTGTGTTAACGAGATTAAATCAAGTTTAACACGTAGAGAAACTTTGTTGTATTGAACAAACTAAGTGTTATGCGGAATTTAACACTTAGAGCAAAGAACACAACAATGTAAACCAAACTTTCACTTTGATTAATAATATTAATGAATGATTACAATGAAAGTGTTATGAGATATGTAGAAGATTTGTGTGAAAGGGATGTGTCTTATGTCTAACCCTAAGGCCTCCTTTTATAGGTTTAAGGAGCCTTTTACAAAAAGCTAAGATCAACTATTTTAGGAAGAGACATAAGATAAACATACTCAAATAACTTATTGACTAAATCTTTTAAACACTTAAGAATATATTCTGAATTATGATCTTCATATTTTGTCACCAGCTTGAGGAATTCATTATTGGCAGATTTAGTCCTTGTCTTTGTGTTAAGATTCTTCTTATCAGCGCCTTGATAATTCTTATCAACGTCTCATATGTCAACGCCTCGTTTACTCTTGTCAGCGTCCAAGTTCCTCTTGTCAACGTCTAGGGACTTAGTCAATTTGATTCCCAACAGGGGTTTGGAATCAAACGGCGCGAGTGGAAATACAAATAGGCAAATATAATTGAAACGGGGTGGTAGGGCGGGGTTATGAGTAAAAGAGGGTAATTGGGTTCTTATCTTGAAGAAAGGATGTTCAAACGAGTGTAAAACACAATTAGGAATAGTTTTGGGTAAGGCTCGGTTTGGTACTAGAGGATAAAAATATTTTTTTAGACAGAATGGAGGAGCCGCCCGACGAAATTTTTTTTTCAATTAAATTTTTTTGGACGAAATAGAGAAGCCAGATCAGCGGGAGTAGGCAGCCGCCAGTGGAGGCGAATCAAAAGAGGGGGCTGGACCATCTAAACTAGGCAGCCACAAGCGAAATAGGCAGCCGCCAACGAAGAAGGGCAGCCATGGGCTATATAAGGCTGACCGGATTTTTTTTATTTTCTTTTGGATGCTTTTAAGTAACACTTTAACAAAGATACTTTTGTTGTTATGATAAATTAAGCACCAAATAGCTTAATCCAAACACATATTAAAATTTTAAAACAAAATAAGCATGCATGATATAAAATGAAACGCAAAATGAAACAAAGATTCAAAAGATAAAAACACAAAGAAATCCCTGGCAGCGAACCAATAATTGATACGTTCTTTGTGTTGACATAAAAGTTTTAAATTTAAAACAAGGATTACCGAATAAGTTAAGAACACACAGCCATGTACGGCTGTTTCGTTTATAGCTAGTTTGTTTTGATAAGCCAAGGTCGTTCACTGGGATTTGGGTGCTTTCGGTTGTAAAGAATCTTTGTAACAAGTATAACGCAAGTGGTAAAATGGTTGTCATTCCTAATAATACAATATAAGTAACAATAAACAAATAAGCCACAAGTAACAGGAATATGATTAATCTAATTCAATAAGATTAAAGACAACACTTGTTTGGATTAGTTCATAATATTTGTGTTGGAAATTCACTTTCTGTGACAACATTTAAGAATTCCCTTTAGATATCATAGTCACACACACAGGGGACTAGATTAGGTAACTTTATATAGTTTAACGTGTGTGACAATAAATACCCCCTCCATGGCCTCCAAGGAGGGATTGTTGTTTGTGTTTTCTCTTTTTATTTTGATTCAACTTGTCTTTTTTTCTCTTTAACACACACTTACATCTCTCTCTCTCTCTCTCTCTCTCTCTCTCTCTCTCTCTCTCTCTCTCTCTCTCTCTCTCTCTCTCTCTCTCTCTCTCTCTCTCTCTCTCTCTCTCCTCTCTCTATCTCTCTCTTCTCTCTCTCTATCTCTCTCTCTCTCTCTCTCTCTCTATATATATATATATATATATATATATAATATATATATATATATATATATATATATATATATATATATATATATATATATATATATATATATATATATATATATATTATATATATATACTCCCTCTCTCTCTCTCTCTCTCTCTCTCTCTCCCTCTCTCTCTCTCTCTGACCATGTCTACCACTATCTACAACCCAACTAGACCACGGTTCATATAAAAATAGCAAACCTACTGATAAGTGTGAAAACACTTATCCTTTTACCACTTATTTCCAATAATAACTAGACCAAAACGTGTATTTTATGTCATAAAAGTCAGAATTATGCGTGGTTTTTGTTTTTATTGTGTTTTAGGACCAAAAGATGAAAAAGGAAGAAAACACGGGCTTTCACGGGCTTTTATCAAAGAAAACAAGAAAAGACAAAGTCAAAAGATCAAGAGTGCTTAAAAGACGGATGTCCAAGACCTATTCTGAAGATTTATCGAAGAACAAGTCTAAAGATGGAAGTTTATTGAAGTCGAAGAACTCGAGTCTAAATAAATGAAGAAATGTTAAGACGAGTTTAATTAATCTCGAGACGACATCGAGAAAGACAAATGAATTAAATCGAGTCGAGAAGAGAAAGAAGGAAGGAAGCACCACACATGCACTTCCCACTTCCCTATAAATACCCTCCTAATCACATTAGGAGGGTGGTTAGCTAGTTTTAGTTTTTTCATATTTTTTTTTCTTTCTAGTTTTAGGGAGAGAAAGTTTCCTCACTAAGTTTCATTCTTTTTCTTTCAATTTTAAGGTTTGAATCACTCTTGTATTTGGATTTCATCAATCTAATTCAAGTTAAGCTTTTTGTTCTTTAATCTCTTTCTACCTTTCTTTATTTCACTTTGTTCTTAATCCGAAAGTTCATGGTTGATCCGAATGGTTCTCGATTCGTATTGATTTTGGTGTTTCGTAATTAAAAGGTTAAGCTTTCTTATTCTACATAAGCTTTTGAACATATAAGCTATAAGCTCTTCATGCTTATTGGCTTATTCGATTATTTGCATTATTTACTTTTTAAGCTTTTCTAAAGATTTATTGTTCTTAAATCCGTTTTATGGAAGTTCGAATGTTTTAGATTTCAAAAGTTTTAGAATTCGTGCTTATTTACTCTTTTATAAGTTTGAAAATGCTTGTTGGTTACTGCTTATTGGCTTGAGCTTATTTCCCTTTTGGACGCCTTTGCCATCTTAGGAGGGTTTTACTTGGTCCCGATCTGATTACGATTGTATAGCTGCGAACTGGTTCCTTCCCTGGTACGATCCACGCCCACGATCACCTATTGCGATCTAGGGTGCGATCGGGTTTCTCTTCCCTGCTTTGATCGCATTGATTGCGATCGGTTTGTTACGATCCGGAACCACGATCAAAGACCACGATCCCTCATTGCGATTGTGGTTGCGATCTGGTAGTACGATCGCCTCTCCCATCGTACTAGTGACTACGATCGAGTCTCTTTTGTTGTAATCGCATTGAGTGCGATTGGTGGGTATGATCCCCATTGCGATCCGGTTACGATGGTAAGTTACGATGGAAGGTTACGATGGAGTTGCGATGGAATGGTTGCGTTCTGAGTGCGATCGCAGTGCGCATTTATTTTAGTCTTTGTTCTATTTTCCTAAGTTTCAAATTTACTCTTTCCCACCTTTTTCCTTAGTATATTTTAAACATCTTTTCTAGTTTTAAATCATTTACATTTTAGTTTCCTAGGTTGCAAACTTTTATTTGTAGTTTAATTCTAAGATTTCCATTTTACTCAACGACAACTTTAATTACTTGCATTTAGTTTAAAAATTAGATAACTAAACCAAACCATTCTCTTGTTCACCAAAAGACGATTGAGTCGCACTTTAAACTGGAAATCAATTCGAAGAGATTTGGGACTACGAATTTTGATACTTGGATAAAACTGTGTATTAAATGGCGCCGCTGCCGGCTCTTTTCGTTAAGATTAACGGTTTCTAGTGAGAGACGCATTGAATTTTGGGATCCGTTCTTTGAACGTTATTTTCCTTGCTTCAAAAATTTTCAAAAACCCTAAAAAATATAAAATTCTTCAAAAATACAAAAACATTAAAAAATCATAAAAAGCAATTCTTTTCCAAAGGTTTGCACCAAAAAAATTATATAGATATTCTCTCTGTGTATATTTTTCTTCTGCAGGTGTATGCGTACTAGATCTTCGAACTATTCTGAGCCCGAGACTCGTGAAGATTTAGATATGGCTGGTGTTAATAACAACAATAATAACCCTCCTCTACCCAATTTGAATAATAATAACAACAACAAAAATGTCCCCCTACCTGATTTACGAACAATGGAGGAATTGTGTCAACCCACCATGAACGGACGCGGAGGCCCGATTGCGCCGATGCACATCACGGCTCATGAGTTTTCGTTGAAGCATCACATGATCCAAAAAGTGCAAACTAACCCATTTCGCGGAATTCCGGATGATGATGCCAACAAACACCTCGACAAATTTATTACCATCACCCAAAGCATGAAGTCGCCCGGTGTTTCTATGGATGACCTTCTCCTTCAACTATTTCCCCACTCGCTTTCTCACCATGCCGAAAAATGGTTTGACCGTCTCCCAAAGAACTCTATTCATACTTGGAATGACATGACTCAACGCTTTTTGTCGCGCTACTTCCCACCATCCATGGTCACAAGCCTTCGTAACCAAATTAGTGGATTCATGCAAGACAATGATGAATCGCTCTTTGATGCTTGGGAACGATACAATGATTTGATCGACCGCTGTCCAAATCACAACATGCTCCCCGTCACTCTCATTGATACTTTCTACAATGGTCTCACTTTTCGTGATCGTGACACGATCAACGCCGCCACCGGTGGTACTTTTATGAAAAGGAGACCGGAGGAGTGTAGAGAGTTGATTGAAAACATGACTACTCACCACAAGAATTGGTATTCATCCGCATCCTCAAGATCTAACTCGAGAGTCAATGTTTCTTCTACTACCTCCAATCCCGAGATGACCGAAATTACCCGACAACTTGCAGAGATGAACAAGAACTTCATGACCATGGCCACAAACCACTTTCAATAAGCTAAGGCCGTTTCTATTTCTTGTGACACATGTGATGGTCCTTATTCTTACAATGATTGTCCTTCTACCCAAGGCAATTTTTCTGAAAACGTTAACGCGGTATACGGTACTTATCCCACGGGAGGCTATCAAGCTCGTCCTCAAGGAGACCGTAGCTTGCTAAGTTATCGTTCAAACAACTATCTTGCTCCACCCGGTTTCCCTCCTCCAAACCAAAACAAACAACAAAGCTATAACCGAAACAACAAATCCCAACCTCGTGCTACCAATCAATATCAATCCCAAAGAAACCCATACCCAACTCAAGGAAATTCTCAAGCTTACCAAGCTCCACCTCTCAATCAACCGATGGCATTGAATCCAGATGTCGAGACGTTCATGAAGACTAATCGAGAGATGGTGACGAATCTTCAGAGTCAATTCGTCAACTTGAAGGGCGAAATGGTGAAATAAGGGAACGATATTCGAGCCGAGCTAAGGAATGACATGGCAAAACAAAGCAATGAGATCCGTGCAGACATGAGAGATTCTTTCAGCACTCAAGCGCTTAACATACGTGATATGATCGGTTCGCTCTTCCAAGGTAATCAACCCTCTTCTTCGGGTACTCTTCCGAGTAACACCGTTACGAATCCAAGAGGGGAGATGAAAGCAATCACTACTTGTAGTGGAAAAGGTTATACGGAACCCGAGCTTCCTACACCTCCACCCGTGATTGTGACTAAGGAAAAAGAGCAACTTTCCCCACCTCCTTTGCCTTCTACCCCCATTTCCCCACCAACCGTGGTTGTGAGTGATCCTACTCCCCTAAAGCCTTCTTCTTCATCCAGTATACCTTATTCTTCAAGGTTGAGGAAAGAGAAGCAAAAGAGCAAGGATGATATTCAAGTTTCAAACTTTCTAAAAATGTTTAAAAAATTGAATTTTAACATCTTCTTTGCCGAGGCTCTCGCTCACATGCCTAAATACGCGAAGATGTTTAAAGATCTTCTTAGTGACAAGGAGAAGCTTCTTGACATTGCTCAGACCCAACTTAATGAGAATTGCTCTGCCGTTCTCTTAAGGAAATTGCCCACCAAACTTGGTGATCCGGGTCGCTTCTTGATTCCTTGCAACTTCCCGGGAGTAGAGAATTGCATGGCCCTAGCCGATCTAGGTGCCAGTATAAACTTAATGCCTTTAAGTGTTTAGAAGCAATTATCTCTCCCCGAGCTAGTCCCCACCAAAATGGCTTTGGAATTAGCCAACCGTACGGTTGCTTATCCAGTGGGGATAGCCGAAGACGTCTTTGTTGGCGTTGACAAATTCACCTTCCCGGCGGATTTTGTTGTCGTTGACTACGAGATGGATCCTCGTGTTCCATTAATCGTTGGACGTCCCTTCTTGAGGACCGGTCACACTCTCATTGATGTAGCCGCGGGCGAAATAATCATGAGAGTGAGTGACGATAAAATTGTCTTCAACGTCGGTAAGATTTCTAAGCAACCTTATTCATATGAGAGTGTTAATGCTATTGATGTTCTCGATGAGGCTTGTGAAGAACATTTTCATGATGCTTGCAAAAGTACTCTCTCTTCTCTACCCAATGTTGAGACCGTTGCCTCAATTGCTCCGTCATTGACTCCTTTTGTAGAAAGTGACTTGGATGATTTCGAAGCTAGCTTGGGTCCTCTCGATATTAAGTATGATGATTCTTCCACCGATTGGAATGAAGACATTTGTACTATTGAGAAACTTCTCAGTGAAGACCCGTTTTCTCCTCCTTCTCCTAAAGAGGTGACTAATGATGATCCATCGTTAGTTTCACCATCTATTAAGGATCCTCCTACTCTTGAGCTCAAGGACTTACCTCCTCATCTCGAGTACATTTTCCTTGAAGACAACCAGAAGTTACCGGTCATCATCGCGACGGACCTGAAAGAAGAAGAAAAATCCCGACTTATCGCCGTGTTGAAGAAACATAAAACAGCTATCGCTTGGAAAATCTCTGACATTCGCGAAATTGATCCTCACTTTTGCACACATAAAATTCTCATAGAGGACGACTTTAAGCCCACAATTAAAAGCCATAGAAGGGTGAATCCTAAAATCCATGAAGTCATCAAAAAAGAGGTTATCAAATTTCTTGATGCGGGTATGATTTACCCTATTTCGGATTCACCATGGGTTAGTCCAGTCCATTGTTTGCCTAAGAAAGGTGGAATTACCGTTGTGCCCAATGCAAACAACGAGTTGATTCCTACACGTCTCGTTACTGGGTGGAGAGTTTGTATAGACTACCCAAACTCAATGATGCCACGAGAAAGGATCATTTCCCTCTTCCTTTTATGGACCAAATGCTTGAACGTTTAGCGGGTAATGAATATTACTGCTTTCTTGATGGTTTCTTGGGTTATTTCCAAATACCCATCGATCCCCAAGATCAAGAGAAGACAACATTCACTTGTCCCTATGGCACATTTGCTTACAAAAGAATGCCTTTTGGCTTATGCAATGCCCCCGGGACTTTCCAACGGTGCATGTTGGCTATCTTCCATGACATGGTTGAGCAAACCATGGAAGTCTTCATGGATGATTTCTCGGTCTTTGGGGACTCCTTCTCTTCTCTTCTTGCCAATTTGGAACGTATGCTTAAGCAGTGCGAAGACACTCGCCTTGTTCTGAATTGGGAAAAATGCCATTTTATGGTAAAAGAAGGCATTGTGCTAGGACACAAAATCTCTAAAGCCGGTCTTGAAGTCGACCGTGCTAAAGTAGATATCATAGCCAAATTACCTCCACCTTCAACCGTGAAGGGTGTGAGAAGTTTTCTGGGTCATGCAGGCTTCTATCGTCGATTCATTCAGGATTTCTCTAAAATCGCTCGCCCGATGACCCACCTCTTGGAAAAAGATACTCCTTTTATCTTTTCTAAAGAGTGTATCGAAGCCTTCAATTTTCTTAAGGATAAGCTAACTAAGGCACCGGTCTTGGTTAACCCTAATTGGGAGCTACCCTTTGAATTGATGTGCGATGCTAGCGACTTTGCTATTGGTGCGGTTTTGGTCCAAAGAGTGAATAAACACTTCCAACCAATCGACTATGCTAGCAAAACAATGACGGGGGCTCAATTGCATTATACGACAACCAAAAAGAGCTTTTAGCTGTTGTCTATGCTTTTGAAAAATTTCGCCCCTATCTTGTTTTATCCACCACCATCGTATACACGGACCATTCCGTGTTGAAGTACTTGATGACTAAGCACGACTCTAAGCCAAGACTTCTTCGCTGGGTTTTACTCCTTCAAGAATTCAACATTGAAATTCGCGACAAGAACGGTGCTGAAAACCTAGCCGCGGATCATCTTAGTAGACTTGAGGATCCATATCAAGGGGATCATCCGAACAAAGAGATCAATGACTCTTTTCCCCTTGAGACCTTAATGTCTATTAATCTCAAACTGGATGACACCCCGTGGTTTGCCGACATTGCAAACTACTTAGCGGGTGGTGTTCTCATCAAAGGGTTAACATCCCAACAAAAGAAGAAGTTCTTGAATGATGTTAAGACTTACTTTTGGGATGACCCTTTTCTATTCAAACAACGTGCTGATCTGATCATTCGTCGATGTGTTGATGGACCGGCAGCTTTGCAAATCCTTGATGCTTGCCATAAAGGACCCACTGGTGGTCACTTTGGTCCCAACTACACCGCTAAGAAAGTGTTTGACTCTGGATTCTATTGGCCTACCATTTATCGTGACGCTCACGAAATGGTTAAACATTGTGATGCTTGCCAACGCCAAGGCAAGATCACACATAAAGATGAGATGCCTCAAAATTTCATACAAGAATGTGAAATCTTTGACGTATGGGGCATCGACTTTATTGGGCCATTTCCATCCTCCAAAGGGAACAAGTACATCCTTGTAGCCGTTGACTATGTTCCTAAATGGGTTGAAGCTAAGGCTCTCCCAATGAACGATGCGAGGGTGGTTGTGAACTTTTTAAAGCAGCTGTTTGATCGATTCGGTGTTCCTCGTGCTATAATCAGTGACCGCAGGACTCATTTTTGCAATGATCAATTTGCAAGAGTCATGGCTAAGTATGGTGTTAATCATCGTCTTTCCACCGCCTATCATCCCCAAACCAATGGACAAGCCGAGATTTCCAACCGTGGATTGAAGCGAATTCTGGAACGTACTGTGGGAGAGCATCGTGCCGCGTGGGCCGATAAGTTAGATGATGCTCTGTGGGCTTTCCGTACAACTTATAAGACCCCGATCGGTTGTACACCTTATCGTCTTGTATACGGGAAAGCATGCCACCTCCCTATTGAGTTGGAACATAAGGCGTATTGGGCCTTGAAGTGGGCTAACTTCGACATCAACAAAGCCGGTGATTTTCGGAAGATTCAACTCAATGAGCTAAATGAACTGAGGAATGAAGCTTATGAGAACTCGCTGATCTACAAGGAGAAGACCAAGATCATCCACGATGCAAGGATTAAGAACCGAGAGTTCCACGTTGGTGATCAAGTCCTACTTTTTAACTCTCGGTTGAAGATCTTCTCTGGCAAGTTGAAGAGCCGCTGGTCTGGTCCATTCACCGTCGCCAAAGTCTTTCCATATGGGACCATTGAGCTTTCTCAGCCAAATGGGCCCAATTTCAAGGTGAATGGCCAGCGTTTGAAGCTGTACTTTGGTGAGGACATCTCCAATGAGATGCTTCCATCCCTCACCACGTTCCCCGTGAACTAAATTGGGTCGAGTCAGGCTCGTGACTCGGTGAAAAAAAACAAGCGCTTCTCGGGAGGCAACCCGTGTTCTATCCTTTACTGCTTTCATAATAAGTGTAGGGGGAGCCCCGTATGTGTTTGTTGTCTTGTTTCTTATCTTGTGCAGGGATTCAAGCTTCAAAGAGTACCTTGATGACTTTTGACGAACCGTGATACCGTGTTCCCATCTTCCCGGTTCTATTCTAAACTCTTGTGATTCAATATTTCATATTTTATATGTTCACATTGAATTCACTTTAGTTGTCCTTTCCTTAGCAAGACTTAAACAAAGTACACAATGTCATAAGTGTAGGGGAGTTTACTCCCACATGCTTAAACATTGAGAACAATGTTTATCTCGAGTGTAGGGGGGACTTCTATCGAAGTAAGTGGTCTTTTCCTTGCATTTGCCCTCATTTTAACCAGAAAATTTGATTTTTCAACATTTTTCAAAATTTTTAATCCATTTTGGCCTAGTTTTATAGTTGTATTTTCCTTTGTTATGGTTATTTTCTTTCCGTATTAGAATAAATTTTCAATAAAGTGGTTTTAAAATTTTCAAAGTCATGAACATTTTGACTCAACCCGAGTTTACTTATCTAAGTTTGCTCTAGCTAGTATCCTTAACATGTTTAAGTCAAGTTTTGCTAGGCTTTTATATAGGGAGCTATAAAACGCGAAAGTCTTAACTCTCACGGGTTAAGAACAAGAACTTTTCACAAGTTCCTATAAATGATCCTAGAGAGTTGTTTATCAAGGGAACTTTAAAATGCGATTTCTAAACTTGAAAAAGTATAAGAATTTGCAAGATCCTATAGATGACTCGAAAACCCAAAACTTTGATTTAATTGGCTAAGCATCCACGAGTCTCATTCCTTGAGATTTTAAACTGTGGAGAACGAGAGATGATTAGGTCAATTATAAGTTTGGTATTCTTTCGTGAATTTATGTGAGTTAATTATAAGCCTATTCTCCCTTCGCTTGTTAATAAGTATATCTGCAATAAATAAGGTTGTACGATTTAAAAGGTTACTTAGCTTCTAGCCCAAGATCGTTTAAAAGTTGCTCGGTACGGATTAGAGTTCATAGCCAAGGCATAACTTATTGAAGCGGGATGCGAAGATTGGCGAGTCCGAAAAGGCCCTAACAAGGCATGAGGGCTACATTTTGTTGCTAAAGATCCAAAAGTGGTGTGAAGAATCATTTATCGAAAATCAATATGAAGGATCGAGACACACGACGAAAAGCAAATACCCCCCTAAAGATCATGGAGAAGTCTATCCAAAACGGCCCTAACAAGGTATGAGGATAAATAGATCAAAGTCCTAAAATGAGGCGGATCGTTGTATATCAAAGTCCAAAATAAAGATTGGAGAAAAATGAAGAAGTCGTGGTCCAAATATGAAGAATCTCTCAAAACTTTAAGTGAAGAAATTCCTATTATGAAGAGAAGACCATTATTTCATGAACGTCTCTCAAGATTCAAAGTATGAAGTCGCTGCCAAATATCGGTCCGAGAAAGGTCTCAAATCGTGAAGCGAGTTATGCCAAGATATGAAGTTTATGAGGTCCCGAGAAGCAGTTTTAAAAGATTTTGTCCTTTAGCTAACTATTGATTAAATCGTTCACTTTATTTTCGGCCTAAATGACTATCGAAATAAGTCAAACAATGCATCCTCGTGATCATTCAAGACAAAAATAAAATATAAGAGATACACCTAGGAATAAGGGAGTCTAAGTGAATAATTGGCCCACATGAATTCGTGTTAGTTTGCTAACTTATAATAACAATGATCTCGTTTTTAAGCTTGGTATGGGGAACGTAAAACTTGAGGATGATAAACGTTCATGGCAGCCAAAACCCAATGTAAGTATTTGATTTCTTTACTTGTTTCTATCATTTTATTTTTCTTAGATGTTTAGTATTTAATAAACGCCAAGGTGGATTATTTATGATGGAAGATGTAAACCGTGCTTTAGAAGTAATGCATTGCATGAGGGCATTGCAATGATCAAGTGTAGGGGATTTGATAAGTGTGAAAACACTTATCCTTTTACCACTTATTTCCAATAATAACTAGACCAAAACATGTATTTTATGTCGTAAAAGTCGGAATTATGAGTGGTTTGTGTTTTTATTGTGTTTTAGGACCAAAAGATGAAAAAGAAGAAAACACGGGCTTTCACGGGCTTTTATCGAAGAAAACGAGAAAAGAAAAAGTCAAAAGATCAAGAGTGCTTAAAAGACGGATGTCCAAGACCTATTCTGAAGATTTATCGAAGAACAAGTCTAAAGACGGAAGTTTAATGAAGTCGAAGAACTCGAGTCTAAATAAATGAAGAAATGTTAAGACGAGTTTAATTAATCCCGAGACGACATCGAGAAAGACAAATGAATTAAATCGAGTCGAGAAGAGAAAGAAAGAAGGAAGCACCACACATGCACTTCCCACTTCCCTATAAATACCCTCCTATTCACATTAGGAGGGTGGTTAGCTAGTTTTAGTTTTTTCATATTTTTCTTTCTTTCTAGTTTTAGAGAGAGAAAGTTTCCAACTTTCTCTCACTAAGTTTCATTTTTTTTCTTTCAAGTTTAAGGTTTGAATCACTCTTGTATTTGGATTTCATCAATCTAATTCAAGTTAAGAATTTTGTTCTTTAATCTCTTTCTACCTTTCTTTATTTCACTTTGTTCTTAATCCGAAAGTTCATGGTTGATCCGAATGGTTCTCGATTCGTATTGATTTTGGTGTTTCATGATTAAAAGGTTAAGCTTTCTTATTCTACATAAGCTTTTGAACGTATAAGCTATAAGCTCTTCATGCTTATTGGCTTATTCGATTATTTGGCTTATTTACTTTTTAAGTTTTTCTAAAAGATTTATTGTTCTTAAATCCGTTTTATGGAAGTTCGAATGTTTTAGATTTCAAAAGTTTTAGAATTCGTGCTTATTTACTCTTTTATAAGTTTGAAAATTCTTATTGGTTACTGCTTATTGGCTTGAGCTTATTTCCCTTTTGGACGTCTTTGCCATCTTAGGAGGGTTTTACTTGGTCCCGATCTGATTACGATTCTATAGCTGCGAACTGGTTCCTTCCCTGGTACGATCCACGCCCACGATCACCTATTGCGATCTGGGGTGCGATCGGGTTTCTCTTCCCTGCTTTGATCGCATTGATTGCGATCGGTTTGTTACGATCCGGAACCACGATCAAAGACCACGATCACTCATTGCGATCGTGGTTGCGATCTGGTAGTACGATCGCCTCTCCCATCGTACTAGTGAGTACGATCGAGTCTCTTTTGTTGTAATCGCATTGAGTGCGATTGGTGGGTACGATCCCCATTGCGATCCGGTTACGATGGTAAGTTACGATGGAAGGTTACGATGGAGTTGCGATGGAATGGTTGCGTTTTGAGTGAGATCGCAGTGCGCATTTATTTTAGTCTTTGTTCTATTTTCCTAAGTTTCAAATTTACTCTTTCCCACCTTTTGCCTTAGTATATTTTAAACATCTTTTCTAGTTTTAAATCATTTACATTTTAGTTTCCTAGGTTGCAAACTTTTATTTGTAGTTTAATTCTAAGATTTCCATTTTACTCAACGACAACTTTAATTACTTGCATTTAGTTTAAAAATTAGATAACTAAACCAAACCATTCTCTTGTTCACCAAAAGACGATTGAGTCGTACTTTAAACTGGAAATCAATTCGAAGAGATTTGGGACTACGAATTTTGATACTTGGATAAAACCGTGTATTACCTACATCTGGCATCAGAGTCGACGGTTCAATCCTTGGATCAGGCGTGTTTTTTATTTATTGATTTGGTGGTCTAATCTTTTTATTCTCAATCTGTCTCATAGTTTTGGTCACTGATCTTGTCTGGTCACGTTATTTTTTTTTCTCACATGTTAAATTTTTTAAGATCTGGTTTCACGTTGTCTAATCTGCCCTATCTGGTATTCATCATTCATGGTCCAAAAGTCAAAGTATTATTTTTTTCTATTTTTTCTCAGATTTGGTATCCATTTTTTTCTGGGTCTTTTTGTTTCTTGAAGATAAAGTAGTTACCTAGAAATCTTAGATCTAGAAAAACATAGATATAGAATTCAAGGAAAAAGTACAATATGGATAAGATTTTTCATATTGCGAGATTCACAACTGACTATTGCGAGATTATGGTCTCATTATTATTGCGAGATTTTAATTGAAAAAGATTGCGAGATTTTTTTTCATTAAAAAAGATTGCGTGATTTTTCATAGACAATTATTGCGAAATTTAATGTAGACACACATTCTAAAATGAGGACTAGAAAACATTCTTTAATGAGGCCTTATGAAAACATTCTGAATGGTTTTAATAACACTCAGAATATCTAAACTTTTTACCAAGACCATGACTAGTTTAAAAGAACCCGAAACTATGTTTAAACGAACCGAGACCTAAACCAATACACTTTCACCTTTTTACTCCCCAACACCAAATCTATCCTAACCCTTTATCACCTAATCCCATCTACAAACTCAATCCAAAACAGAAAACATATAAAACAAAGAAAGATCTCTGATTCAATTTGTTTTCACGTGCATGTCTAGATCTTTAAAGATCAATCACTAAATCGAATAGCATAACTGATCTTTGTAAAGGTTTTTAACCTTCGTTAATTTTTGAAAATCCAAGAACGAATTATAACAAATCACGTTAAAATCTTGTTCTTTTTTTTGTTTGAAGACATAAAAACACATCAAATTATAACAACACAAAAGACCTACCCGAGACCTCCTTCGGACCTTGAAGCCACATCAGGCAAGTATTTTCTTGGTTGGTCTTTCATCAATATCTCCTAATTCTAGATGATGTGATAGTGGGGGAAATGATTTAAGAATGAGATTTGATGTTTAACTTTGTAAGAGATGAAGATTCAAGGTTGGATATGCTTATTATTTCAATGAAAGTTGAGATTAGATGATTGTTTAATTTTGATGGCTGAGAGTTTGGATGAAAGTTGGGGGTGGAGGATATAAAGTGACTAGGGTTATTTCTAACTATCAGAAAGTATAGGGTTAGACTCGTTTTATATAAATCCTATTTGACTGTGTGTTAGTTTCTAATGGGTTGTGTATTCATCTATTAGACCAGTCTTTTTAACTTCGAAATGAGTCGCGTCTATAGATGGGAATTTGGGCTGGTGTTACTTAATTTCAGGGTTGTTATTGGTTATAACCTTAATGGGCCGAGTGTTTAGAACTATTAGCTTCATGGGCTGTTATATTTCATGTTGTTGGGCGAAACTGGTATAAATGGGGTGTTAATGGACAAAATTATGGTTGTCGTTTAACTTATCAACACATATGCAAGATTTATTTTGTAGAATGTGGTTAATGATTGTATTTGCGGTTTACATTGATGAAGTGATGAGACAAAGTGACAAGATTTATTTTGACGAGACCGAGAAAAATGGCTAATTTGAATTTTAGTGGCTACGGTTTTTATCAGATATTATTATTTGAAAATAAAGACGGGTTTTTCGAAGGAGTGCACTTATTTTATCTTTGAAAGATAACTTGTTCGTGCTTAATTTTAGGATGGAGACTTGATTATCTAGTTATCGGGTTCGGGGTGGTTGGTTGATGACCTGGATAGCTATCACGTTAATGAGCTACATTGTTGTACTCAGTGTCACGCGCATAGTCGATATGGATAATTTCAAGAGGTGTGGTGCTTATATACTTCTTTAGTAATGTATTGGGTACTTAGAAATTTCTCCGCAAGGAAATTTCTACACCGTTCCTCATTCAACAATAATGCAAGTTTAAGTCACATGATCGAGGAATTCTGATTCAGTTTCACGTTTGGTATATCGGGTTTACTCCATCAGTGGTCACTTCAATTAGCATACAAATGGGTTGGTAAAGATATCCATGTAGAGTTAATGAGTATAGAATTTCAATCAGCAACTGATTCTCGCCGAATATAATTAATCTTATTTATTATTCTCACGAGTTTTTCAGGTACATGTGCGTATGATTTATTGTTGGTTAAACCATCAAGGGGGAAGAAGAAGACATATTGAACGCACAACGAATACACATGATGCAATTTACACCTTCTTTTTATTTGAAGGCATTCTGGGAAGACAAATGTCATAACTGTAGAAAAATCAGTGTTTTAACTCGTGGCGTTTAGTGCATTTTTCAACTTACATGGGGAAGAAATGAAAGAAACAGTCTCTGTTGATCCCAAACTTAGATCGATTAGCTTTGTGTATACGAGATTAGATCAAGTATAACACGTAGAGAAACCTTTGCTTATGAGTAAAGTAACAAAGTGTTATGCGGAATTAACACTTAATCTAAAACACAATGATGTTAAACAAACTTTCACTTGTATTAGAATAATCGTGTTGATTACAATGAAAGGTTTAACTTGCGAATACTATGAAAACTGATATATGACTTTAACCTAAAAGACCTTCTTTTATAGAACAAGAAGTCTTGTACAATAAGCTACGAATCAACTATTCTAGGTAAAGATAATAATAGAAAATACAATGTCGTGCTTATCTTTACCATACATAAATAAAGAAACAAATAAACAAAAGATATTCTATCAGTGTCAATCTTCAAGGCTGTCAGCGTTGACTTCTATCAGCGTCCAAAGTCAATCTATCAGCGTTGACTTTCTTCTTATCAGCGTTTGGTGATCTGACCCATATTTTATTCCCAACAATCCTCCCCTAAACTTGATATCCATTCCAATGATCAAGTTTCTGAATAAAAACTAAAGGCTTAGGAGGAATCTTTCAATAACTTCTTATGTTGGTGATAAACATATCTGATCAAGTCCTTGGCCACATCACTCGTATAATCAATCTCCAAGGGTGTCTCTAGCATCTTCTCCAATACTTCTTTGGACAAGAAATAGTCAGCATCCACAAGCAAATATTCTGAAAACTTTGTAGAGCTCATATGAAATACACCACAAGTAGAATATAGCCTCCAATGAAGATTACTGAGATCATCTTCAAGATCCTTCCAAATGGCAGGATCTGCTTCTTTTGGACCACACAAAGTCATAAATGTGTTCCAAAGTCTTATTCCATTAGCTGAAGTAGGTGCTTCAGCTGTATACTTGGCCTCTATTAACCTCCATAGATGCACCAAGTCTTCCCTGTCTATGCTTGCAAATATAGAAATAACTGAAGTGAAAGTATGTACCTCCTTTCCAAATCGTCCAACCTTCCAAAATCCACACTCATCTTCATCAAAACTGATGATTGGATTTCTGTCATCTAGAGGTACCACATTTACCAAATCTGAAGCTTCCAAGGGAGAAAGCTTGAGATGCTTCCTTATAACACCTTCAGTTGGAAAATACACATCCATGTCTTTAGGAAATTGAAATGGATCTCCTTTCTTCACTGGTCTTTGAGCAATCCGTATTTCCTTTTGAATTTGCATCTCCTCTGCAAGCTCTTGTTTTCTTTCTTCTGAAAGAAACTGGTAGACATTCTGTTCTTGCACCTTCCTCCAAATAGGATGTGCCCTATACTCTAACTCCTCAAAAGATAAGGCCAGCAACTTCTTTGATGTCCAATTAGGCTGATGACATCTAAGCAACTTATAGTACAACTGCCTTCTATCTCTCTTGAGCCAGGTTTTGATCTCTTGTGCATTAAATCTCATAATCACCTTTATGTCTTCTTGTACCCTAAGAAGAACTTCCAACCCCCAAATTTGATCTGATAAACTCATACCTGGGTTGTCCATCACCTGGTCTTCCCAAGCATGGTACATTCTGGTGATTTCTGGTAGGTCCCAATCAACCTGATTCTTCAACTCACTCAACCTTTCCTTTGCTAGCTCATCCCCATATTCAAGCCTTTCTGGGTCTTCAATAATTTGAATGCTTGAATCTGAGCTATCATCATCTTTTCCATCACCACTTTCTTCCTCACTTTCAGAAACAACAAATGGTGATCTTCTACTCCTCTTTAAATCTCTTTCCACAAGTTGTGCAGCCAACTGTTCATCAAATGCTATTTGTGCTGCATCTTTCTTTGGAACATCTTCTTCAATCAAAATACCTTTACCTTTGTCTTTTGGATCAATAATTGGTAAAGTAGAAGAAGAAACCTGTGTGGACACATCTTTGATAATTGTTGATGGCTGGAATACATCAACATTACCTGCAACTTTGTCAGCGTCCAAGTTGCTCCTATCAGTGCCACGATTACCTTTATCAGCGTTGGATGTGTCAGCGTCCAAACCTGTATCAGCGCCCAATGTTTCTTTGAAAGATCCTTCCAAGTTCTTTGGTGTCATCTTGGATATATCAACAACTGGATGCTTCTTCAAGTTGGTGAGAGCTTCAGCAATCTGCAAAGATTCACTAAATTGTGAACTCTTTTCTGAACTCTTTTCACTAGCTGTGTGAATCAACTCATCCTCCTCATCCTCTTTATCCTCCCCTTTGGAAGATTCCTCCATTAAACTCCTGCTACTTGGATTCTCCAAAACAGTTACTCTCTCCCTCAAAACTTGGAGTTCTCTTCCCTGGTTGTTGACAGTTTGTACAAGACTGACATTTTGCTTTTGCAAGCTAATGACAGCCGCCGTCAATTCAATTATTGTCATAGGTTCCAATCTGCCCTCAGCTAGAATGGGGATTTGACCTCCCAAAATAGAATCATGGGGCATGGATGAGGTCTTAATGATGTTAGGACTGTCTTGACCAGCGTCTAAGCCTGTGTCAATAGCCCCAGCCTCACCCATTTCACCAGCCACACTTGTGGAGGTGGTTCTCTCTGCTACAAGGCTAGGATCACTAGAGGAGAACACTCCAGTAACCCTTTGGCGTTTAGTCAACCTAGATTGCAATGGGGTGGAAGATGAAGTAGATTGGGTGGGTGTGGGTTGATTAAGGGGTGTTTGGGATTGGTCAGGGAGTGTATCAGTGTTGGGATTGGCTGTGTCAGCGCCCACATTTTGAGTGTCAGCGCTGGGTTGGTCAATGTCCATGTTTTCTGGTGAAGGTGATGGTGCATGAATAGGCTCAAGTTGGGGTTCAGGGTCTGGTTGTGGGTCTGGTTGTGGTTGAGCAGCCTGAATTACTTCAAGCATGGGTTGGGTAAGAGGTATGGGGTCGTTTGTGGAGCTCATTTTAGCAAAAATGGTTTTCTGTTGTTTAGGGATCTCATAAAAAGTTTCATGATCCCTAGAACAATATTCTTGTAAATCAAAGACCATTTGCAAAAATCTAGGGTAAGCCAAAGTCATTTTACTTCCCTTGTTTTTACACATCCCTTCAAAAATCATTTTTGAAAAATTATACTTAAGCCCACGTGTTATACAAACCAAAGCACTTGCAATTGACCTGTTTATCTCATTAAAAGAAGTACATTTTGGACTTAAGCATTGTAAAAGGACATGTATCAAATATTTCCAGTCAGAGGGAAATTCCTGCTTATGATATTTATTTAAAGTGACATCAGCAGGAATAGGATAACCCAATTCCCTAAGACCCTGTTCTATTGTTGCTATGGCAAGAGTAGTCACACCATCAGCGTCATCAAGACGCAAAGCTTGGCGAACCAAAGCTTCAGTGACCACCCATGTTCTTCCATGAACAGTAGATGTTAATGTGGTCACTCCATTAGTTGTTGTGGAACTAACATTGTTCCAAAACTGTCTAATGTGTGCGACAGGGACTAATGGTGTATGAGAAAGTGCATACCTCAATGAAGATGCATTTAAAAATGCCACCATCTGTGAATACTGAGGAAATAAAGCATCATCAGCAGTCAAGTAAGCGATCATATTGTGTTGGCTCTTGAACTCCAATGTTAAATTCTTTGAGTTGAATTTGGGTGCCATGATTGAAAGCTGTTTAAGTTATGTGATATGGGAAAAATCTAGGAGAAAAAGTGTTAGACAAGAAAATATGAATACCCAGAATAAAAAGATTAGCCAAATTTATAGGAGAGATGCATGATTTTGATTGGTAAAAAATGAGGCGGTTATATTCAAAGAGCAATCATGAAAATCTTGAATCAAATATAACTTATCTCATGCATTAATTAAAAGTAACTTCTCCCCAAAATTACGGCCAAAGATTAGTCAAAAAATAACAACTGGGTAGGGCCCACTAGGTGTCAACGGTCAAAAATAGCCCATCAGCGCCCAACGGCTATATTTTCTTGTCAGCGTTTGCCTAAAGCCTTGTCAGCGTCACGATTGGACGTAACAGCGTTTGGAGAAAAACTTGTCAGCGTCTAAAAAGTAAAAATAAAAATATTTAAAAAGAAAAAGACCTTAACAAAGTAATTTATCCTAAGAGAAATATCTTACAAGTTGATAATAATTACTGGGCGGCAAGCACTGTCCATTTATGCACACTTGCATAAGCAAGATAGACACAAATGTCCTCTAGAGTCCCTTGCTAACCAAAATACTTACCAACAAAGTTATTTCATAAAATTCTTTGTAACTCCCAGGTAAACCCATATCCAAAGTATTCCCAAGTCTCCCATCAGACCATAACCAATTCTAAGTCAAAAATGTCTTGGCAGCATGCAAAGTTGATATACTATGCATGCTACAGTGCCTCATGGTTTAGTAAAACTAACCCATACTCACCTGTGGACACAATCTAGAATTGTGATGAGAGTATTCTAAGAATACCCAAGAGTCCTAAAGGTTCCTTAAACCTCCCCTTAAACTATGATACATGAGTTCTCAAAATATATATATGAACATGAAAAATTTATGTCAAGATAGGAATATAAATATTCCAACCATCATCCATAAACAAAACATGTCCAAATAGCTCTTCAAAGATCCATAAGCAACTCTGTATCCAATGGCATAAAGCTACCATTACCTGCACATTTAGATGAAAACCACAAAACTAACATTTGTTGCTAACAGCGTCCCGACAACACATAACAGCGTTGAAGGAACTCTTGTCAGCGTTAGACCATAATATCTCTAACAACGGCAAAATAACACTTGACAGCGTTACATTTACCTTTGTCAGTGTTAGAAAAATAATGTGGAAAATCTAAATCATCACAAAGACCAATAACAATGCATATCCTGTACATACTTTTACAAAAAGGTTCCAAAACACATATTAAGTGAGATTAACCATTCCAATATTTGTTACCAAATATTGAAATCTTCCAGCATCAAAAGGTTTAGTTAATAAATCAGCTACATTATCTTCAGTATCTACCCTATCTGGTTGTATTAAACCTTTCTCAAAGCAATCTCTTATAAAATGGTGTCTAATTTCTATGTGTTTGGTTTTAGAATGATGTACAGGATTTTTAATAATGCATAAAGTACTGTTATTGTCTACAAAAATCTTGGTATGCATAAAATTATACCCATAATCCAACAGCTGGTTCTGAATCCATAAGACTTGTCCACAACAAGCAGCTGCAGCAACATATTCTGCTTCAGTTGTAGAGTTGGCCACCACTGTTTGTTTCTTGCATTGCCAAGATATTAATCTGCTCCCAAGAAATTGGCATCCACCAGTTGTGGATTTCCTATCAAACGTGTCACCACCATAATCACTGTCTGAATATGCAATAAGGTCCAAAGGAGAATCTTTTGGGTACCATAATCCAAGATCTGGATAACATCATAGGTACCTAAAAATCCTCTTCACAGCAAAAAGGTGACATTCTTTGGGAGTCACTTGATGGCGTGCACATGCACACACAGCAAACATGATGTCAGGTCTTGAGGCTGTAAGATACATCAATGATCCAATCATTGATCTATAGTGCCTAACATCCACATCTTTTCCAGCTCCAATTTTTCCCCAAGGGTATTGCCTATCCATAGGAGTGGAAGCCTCCTTCTCATGTGGAGAAAAACCATATTTCTTCAAGATTTCAGCTACATACTTGTCTTGGGAGATGAAGATACCATCTTCTTTCTGCTGAACTTGTAAACCTAGAAAGAAGTTCATCTCACCCATTGCACTCATCTTGAATTTATCTGTCATGAGCTTGGAAAAATCCTCACTCATTTTTGGATCAGTAGAGCCAAAAATGATGTCATCAACATAGACCTGCACAAGCAACACATGTTTTCCTTTCTTCTTTGTAAACAGTGTCTGATCTATGGTGCCCCTCTTGAAACCATTTTCCACCAAGTAGGTGGACAATGTACCATACCATGCTCTTGGGGCTTGATGAAGGCCATACATTGCCTTCTTTACTCTATAAACCTTGTCTGGATTCTCAGGATCTTCAAAACCAGGAGGCTGCATTACATAAACCTCCTCAACAATTGTGCCATAGAGGAAAGCACTCTTCACATCCATTTGATAAACAGTAAAATTCATGCAAGAAGCATAAGCTAAGAAAATTCTGATAGCTTCAATTCTTGCAACTGGAGCAAAGACTTCTTCATAATCTATGCCTTCCTCTTGTGTATAACCCTGAGCTACCAAACGTGCCTTGTTTCTGACCACAATGCCTCTTTCATCTTTCTTGTTCCTTAGAACCCATCTTGTCCCAATTGGTCTCACATACCTAGGACAATCAACCAGCTCCCAAACATCCTGTATAGCAAATTGGTGAAGCTCATCCTGCATTGCTTCCACCCAACTTGGTTCTTTGAGAGCATCAAAAATCTTCTTGGGTTCTTCCTGTGACAGAAAACAGGCAAACAAACATGCTTGTACAAGAGGGGTATCAACCTTCTTGTGTATATTGGCAATAAATCCACCAAGACCTTGATGGGATCTTCTTGTCTGAACTGGAGCCATAACATCACCTATGATTTGAGATGTGGGGTGATCTTTAGCTGTGGAAGTGAGAACTCCTCCTTCAATAACTCTGGTGTCCTCAATTTCACGCTCCATGTTGCCAATATCTTCTTCAGATTCTTCTTCATCAACAGGAATCTCTTCATGGATATTGGAAGGTCCACCCTGTTCAAAATGGGAAGAGAAAAGCTGTGTAAAGGTGTCTCCAAAGTCTGATCCTTGTCTGTCAGCGTTTGGGCTAACAACGCCTGAACTGGTGTTGTCAGCGTTGGAGCCATCAGCGTCTGAATTGGTCGTGTCAGCGCTGGATTTCCCTTTGTCAGCGCTTGAAGAATCATGCATGTTTGTAGTTGGTGGTATCTGAACACCACCATTATCTTTCCTTGCAGCAGTAGCAGCAGCATAATACTCATCTATCCATATAGGAAGTGTAACAAATTCTTGTGTGGGAGATGATATAACTGCTGGTGGTCCATCCTCCTTAGCAACCTGTATACCTGAAACATTACCAATTCTCTTTTCCAAAACACTTGAAGTTACCTTCACAATGTCTGGATCAGTAACAGGCATATAATTTAAAGCTCTAGACAAAGGTTCTAAGTCAAACAACCAATTTGGACCACTCTCAGGATCACTAGGTTTACTTTCTAAAAACCTAACATGTACCTTTTCAAGTATACGTTTTTCCTTTTTAAGGTAAACCCTATATCCTTTACTCTGCACTGAATAACCCATGAAGTAGCCTTCATCACCTTTTGAATCAAATTTACCTAGGGCCTCACTAGTTTCTAACACAACTACATGACAACCAAATGGCTTAAGAAAGCCAATATTGGGCTTCCTTCCCCAAAGTAATTCATAAGGTGTTTTATTATGTATCTTGTTGACCAATGCCCTATTTTGAACATAACAAGCTGTGTTAACAGCTTCAGCCCAAAAGGCTATAGGGAAGTGGGCATCAGCCAACATGGTTCTGGCTGCTTCAATAAGGGTCCTATTCTTTCTCTCAGCAACCCCATTTTGTTGTGGGGTTCTGGCTATGCTAAACTGCCTAGTAATCCCTTTCTTGGCACAAAAATCATCCAACAACTGATTTCTAAACTCACCCCCATTGTCACTTCTAATAATTTTGACCTCATTACCATTTTTCTTTTCTATCTGGGTAATGAAATTAATCAGACTTAGGGCAGTTTCACTTTTCTTGGCTAAAAAGAAAGTCCATGTGAACCTGGAGTAATCATCAGTAATGACAAAACAATATGATTTACCCTTCAAACTTTCTATATTAGTTGGACCAAAGAGGTCCATATGCAATAAGTGAAGGGGTTTAGTACTAGAGTGCACCTGTTTAGACCTGAATGAGACCTTGTGCTGCTTGCCCTTAAGACATGCAACACAAGAGTGGTCATTGTGGAAAGCCTTTTCAGGCAAACCAGCAACTAAACCAAGCCTCACAAGCCTATTAATATTCTTAAAGTTTATGTGCCCTAGTCTCCTGTGCCAAAGATTACTTTCATCTACTGAGGCTTTAGCATACAGACATGACATCTTATTATTTACCTTAATTCCATTAAGATTCACATTATATATGTCTTTATGCCTTGGTGTTCTAAAATCTATGTATTTCTCCTTAGGGAGCTTATAATCTTTGCTTAACACCAAGCACTCAGTATCTGTGAAAAGAACCTTATTTTTGTTATCACACACTTGTGATACACTAAACAAATTATAATCCAGGTCTTTCACCAAGAAGACATTATCAAACCTAAGATTGTTGGTGACAAGGGTTCCTTTTCCTGTGATTGTGCCGTAGCCACCCCCAAAGTATACCTTATCACCATCTTGAATAGGAGAGAAATTGGTCAGATAGTCTTCCTTTCCAGTCATGTGCCTTGAGCATCCACTATCCCAGTATCCATAGTCATTGATCTTCTTCTGAATGCCCTGCACATAAAGAAAACACATTAGTTTTCTTTGGGAACCCAAGCCTTGGAAGACTTGGATTCATTTGGTTGTTCAACAAGAACAGACTTGGTTCTCATAACAACCCCATTTTCATCCCTGTTTGAATGAAATTCCCAGTTAACCCCAATTGGTGTTGACAATGCCTTAGAAATATAATGAAACCTGTTGCATGTCATAGAAATACCAGTATTATTAGGGTTCTGGTCTTGTTTTGGTCTCCATGTTAAGCTAGTAGAAGCTTTAGACCTATTTCCCTGTGGCTGCAAATACCTAGGTTTAGCAGTGTGTCTGTCAGCGCTGAAATTACTCCTGTCAGCGCCCCGATTGCTCTTATCAGCGTTGAACCTAGGGTTTGCTACAGGAACCCATTGCCTATTTGACCAAGTATTTGACTTTTGAAAAGGTCTTAGGCCTTGTGTGTTAGACCCTCTAGAAAAGAATGGGGCTGGTCTAACAACTTGTGAACTCTTGTTCACAAAGGTATTGGGTCTGACAGTGTTTGACCTATGTTGACTTTTGTCAGCGCTGAAATGGTTCCTGTCAGCGTTGACATTGGAAGCGTTGACACATTTGTAGGCCAAATGTGAAAAGCTCCCACATGTGTAACAAGCTTTTCTAGACATAGTCTTAGGTCTAAAAGCAAAGAAGCCTGTTCCATGGTTACTAACTTGGCTTTTTGGTGACCTAGAATTTCTATACATTTCTGCATATTTAACACTAGGTTTTCTAACATTTTGTGGGCCAAGGTCAACAGGTTTGCCAGTGGTAGGGTGTGTGATCTTAATAGGTTTAGGATCATCAATTGGTTTTGTGATTGGTGTGGGCTCATTTGGACTTTCACACAATAACCCTCCCTTAACAAACAAAGTGTGGTTAGCTTTCTTCCACTCTTCTAGGTCAGTCAGCTTTTGCTGATATTCCTCAACTGGGGAAGTCACTCTAGGTGGAGGAATGAACTCCTCCTCTTGGCATTCTGGCAAGCCAGTCCAAGATAAGTCCTTTGATTGGACACCATAGAAATCCCCAGCTGGTGGTGGGACAACAGTATAATTATTCATCCCAATCCCACTCATATCCTTAGAGTCTCTTTGTTTACTAACACACTCTCCTAGGGTTTGTGTGGCCTTATCAAACCTCTGGATTTTAAGACTCACATTATCTTTATTTTTGTTAGCCTCCTCTAACTGAGCTATCAAATCAAGATTAACCCTATTTACTATATCTTGAACATCCTTACTCTGATGTAACTCATGTTTTAAGATATTTATTTGATCCTTTAAATCAAACTCCATTTTCTTATACTCAGTTACTGTCTTTTCTGTTTGGGTAAGAGCAATTTGATAGTTAGATACTTTGCACCTTAGAGTACTTGCTTCATCTAATAATTTAACTATCTCTTGTTTTGATTTTTCAGTATTTAAACGACAACCCTTAGAACAGAAAGCATCATCATATACCTCATTATCTGTTGAAGAGGAGGAGTGTGCCATGAGAGCATATTCAGCATGCTCTTCTTTAACTTCAGCAACCAAAGCTCTGTCCTCTTCCTCATTCTTAGCCATCCAGCTCCAATCCCATTCCCCAACGCCATCAATTTGTTGAACAGCAACCATGGCCTTGGGATCTGGGTTCTTAATCATTTGGCTAGAAGGCTTCCCAGCATCAGATCTCCTTGGAGATCTACATTCCCTCATAAAGTGCCCCATCCTATGACAGTTGTAGCACTCTACCTTGGACTT
Source organism: Glebionis coronaria (assembly GCA_025667525.1). Taxonomy (NCBI): domain Eukaryota; kingdom Viridiplantae; phylum Streptophyta; class Magnoliopsida; order Asterales; family Asteraceae; genus Glebionis; species Glebionis coronaria. The sequence goes on along the minus strand of JANFOE010000053.1, from coordinate 1,552,377 downwards.
GTCAAAGCCAGCAACATCCTTAGCATTAAAGGTCATCTTCTTCTTGAACCTTTTATTGAACCTGTTTGCTCTTAAACTTACAAGAGCCATAGTCCACTTGATGTCCATCTCTTCCAATTGTTCATCACTTATCTGCTCAAGATCTTCATAAGTAATCCTTGAATCACTAGGCAAAGAAGCAATGAAGGCACACACAGTATCAAGATCAAAACCAGCAGGTTTAATTCTATCAGCGCCATGATTGTGTGTGTCAGCGCTTGAGTACAAGGCGTTGACAGGATATGATCCAGCGCTGACAGATTGACATCCAGTGCTGACACCTTGAGATCCAGTTGCTGAATGTCCATAGAAGTTCATGGAATCAAATTGGCCTTCACTTTGTGAAAAGAAGGCCATGTTGCTGCTAGAAGATTTGTTATCACTCTCCAATTGCCATTCATTCTCCAACAGCCTTAACTTGTTGAAGATGTCATCAAACCTGGAAGTCTTGTGGGTGTTATTGACAAGAATAGATCTTGTCTCAATCTTCCATACATCACCAAGGCTTTTGAGAAAAGTAGCATTTAATTCAGGGTCATCAATCTGTTTTCCCATGAAGGAAAGTTGACTTGTGATGTCAAGAAGTCTACTTCTCACACTGCTGAGATTCTCATTAGGTTGAGCTTTAAAGACAGCATACTCATGCAAGAGTTGCTTCTTCTTTTCTTCTTTTGTGTCAGCATTGCCACCATGTGCTACTTCAAGAGCTTCCCAAAGCTCTTTTGCAGACTCAAAACGTTTGTACTTGTGTTGATTCTCATGACCTAGGGCATGTTTCAAGATGTTCAGAATTTTCATGTCCACCCTCTTCTTGGCTATGTCTTCAACAGCAACAGCTCTCCCATCATCAGGCTTTTCCACTTTATCAGCTTCAGGACAATTAGGAACAGCTGTCCTTGCGGCAATAGCAGCAGTAATCTTTGCTGCTTTATCGAATGTGTTCCCATATTCGATAATTTCCCAAAGAGTGTAGTCATGAATAGCTATGTATTGCTCAAAGTTGGACTTCCAAAGTTCAAAGTTCCTGGCATCAAACATGGGAATTTTGATACTAGGGTTTGAGAAGTTGTTTTGAAGCAAAGCAGGAGGTTGATTTGTTCCAGACATGATGTTTTTAGGGTTTTGAGAATTTTAGGGTTTTAGGGTTTGGTGTTTTAGGGTTCTGCGTTACTTAAAGATCAAAAGTTTCTCAACAAGCTCTGATACCACTTGTTGATCCCAAACTTAGATCGATTAGCTTTGTGTATACGAGATTAGATCAAGTATAACACGTAGAGAAACCTTTGCTTATGAGTAAAGTAACAAAGTGTTATGCGGAATTAACACTTAATCTAAAACACAATGATGTTAAACAAACTTTCACTTGTATTAGAATAATCGTGTTGATTACAATGAATGGTTTAACTTGCGAATACTATGAAAACTGATATATGACTTTAACCTAAAAGACCTTCTTTTATAGAACAAGAAGTCTTTTACAATAAGCTACGAATCAACTATTCTAGGTAAAGATAATAATAGAAAATACAATGTCGTGCTTATCTTTACCATACATAAATAAAGAAACAAATAAACAAAAGATATTTTATCAGTGTCAATCTTCAAGGCTGTCAGCGTTGACTTCTATCAGCGTCCAAAGTCAATCTATCAGCGTTGACTTTCTTCTTATCAGCGTTTGGTGATCTGACCCATATTTTATTCCCAACAGTCTCTAATGGTTAAAAGAGGTACACTATTGTTTGATGATTAATTGTTTGCTTTTTGCAATTATACATCATCGTTATCCTATATGGAGAGATATGCATTCCCGGGACTTAATTGACTCTGGTGCATCTCCGGAAGAAGATATGTTCATTTCTGGGACTTAATTGACTCTGGTGTTACGATGTCAACTTCATGAATGGGATAAAGTGTCTACTTCAGTATTTGGGCTTCATACATGGGATTGATTTTCTTTATTCAACTACGTGGGGGAAGAAATGTCTTGATTCTTTTTAGTATGCATAAATTAAACTCTCAATACGAAGAAAATTTAGAAGAATTATTCAAGCGTGAGAAGAGACGTTGTTGATCTACTTGGTGTGCCCCAAACTTTCAATCACTCAAGATTATGTGGCATGAATTAGGGGGAAGTTAATTCAGAAGCTTCTCCTTAACCAGAAGTATATACGTTACTTAGCTCGTGCCGTTACAGTATTTGTACTACAAGTTACTACAAAGATGAGTCACTCTAGAGTGAAGACTTGAAGTCGAAGGCCTCAGAAGACTTCATCAGCATTGGACGCTTCATGGAAACTTTTGTTCTTAATCATTATGTACTTGTTAGGACATAATATTGTAAGGAATTCTACACGTCGTTCCATGGGGGAAGATTGTAGGAAATTCACTTTATGTGACGACATTTAAGAACTCCCATTAGTTATTATAGTCACACACGCAGGGACTAGATTAGGTAACTTTGTATAGTTTAACGTGTGTGACTATAAATACCCCTCCAAGGCTTCCAAGGAGGGGTTGTTTTTTTGTGTTTTCTCTTTTCATTTTGATTCAACTTTTCTTCTTTTCTCTTTAACACACACTTCCATCTCTCTCTCTCTCTCTCTCTCTCTCTCTCTCTCTCTCTCTCTCTCTCTCTCTCTCTCTCTCTCTCTAACCATGGATACCACCATCTACCACCCAACTAGACCACCTGATCATATAAAATAGCAAACCTACAATTTGGATTGTTAATATGAGGATGGCTATGATATATTGATTTCAAGTAAGGAAGATTATGGTCACAAATTCCAATCTTTGACTTTAATACATAACCCTCACGAAAGATCATACAACAACATTAAGACAATTTAACCAATTCAACTGTGTTAAGTTTAACAAATTTGATTCGCGGTTCGTTTCACAAACTTGTTAACAATTATACTTAAGTTCATATGCAACATCATACCACTAAAGAAATGGTCAATACAATAGATAATCATCCATAGACAAATTGATTATAACTAGTTGATGAATGATAACCCTTTCGACTTGTGAAATCACCAACAGTTAATCAAGCATGATAAGAAATAGGACAAAACTTAACTACAAATGGTTCTCAAACATAACATGAAATTGATCAAAACCATAATCAAACACAAACAATCCTCATTTTTTATCCCAAACTTAGATCGATTTAGCTTGTGTAAACGAGATTAAATCAAGTTAAACACGTAGAGAAACTTTATTGTGTATAAAACAACTTAAGCATTATGCGGAATTAATACTCAAACAAGATGACACAAACAATTGTAAAACAAACTTTCACTTGATTGATTATGACAAACTTGCATACAATGAAAGTGTTAAACGTACGAAAACTTAAATGAAAAAAAACCTAAAGGTCTTCTTTTATAGACATAAGAAGCCTTGTACAAGAGTCTATGTATCAGCTATTCTAGGTAAAGATAAATATAGAAAATACATTGTTGATCCTATCTTTTCTAGAAACAAACTAGAAACATAATACGCATAGACTATATCTTTCTATCAGTGCTTGACTACATCCTATCAACGCTTGACTTCTTCCTGTCAACGCTTGATCTGTCAACGCTTGTTTTCTTCTTATCAACGCTTATTTTCTTCTTGTCAGCGTCCAAGTGTACTGGCTACATTTTATTCCCAACAATCCTCCCCTAAACTTGATATCTACTATATCAATCAAGTTTCTGAATAAAAATTAAGAACTAGGAGGAATCTTACAAATCTTATCATATTGGAAATAAACATGCCTAATCAAATCTTTGGCCACGTCACTTGAATAGTCAATCTCCAACTATGTTGTCTTCATCTTGTCCAAAACTTCTTTGGACATGGGATACTCAGCATCTACAAGAAGATACTCATCAAACTTAGTAGAACTCAAATAATACACACCAGCAGCTGAATACAAACGCCATTGAAGTCCACTGATATCATCCTCAAGATCCTTCCAAACAGGATCTTCTTCTTCTGGTGCACACATTCTTTTGAATGTTGACCAAAGCTTTATTCCATTGACTAAAGTAGGTGCTTCAGTCTCATACCTGGCCAGCAACAACCTCCAAAGGTCTGCCAAGTCTTCTCTATCCATACTTGCAAAGAGAGACATAATAGTAGTAAATGTGTGTACCTCTTTCCCATATCTGCCAATCATCCAAAACCCACTTGCATCTTCTTCATAGCTAATGATAGGGTTTCTAGCATCAAGAGGTAACACTTGTACCATATCTGAAGCTTCCATGGGTGAGAGCTTAATGCTCCTTCTATGAACAGCTTCACTGGGATTCAATTTATCCATATCTTTAGGGAACTCAAGTGGAACTCCCTTCTTCAAAGGCCTTGGAACAATCATTGCCTTTTGAATATCCATCTCTTCTGCAAGTTCTTCTCTCCTTTCATCTAAGAGAAGTCTGATAGTATTCATTTCCTGCATTGTTGCCCAAATGGGATAAGCTTTATACTCCAACTCTTCAAAGGATAATCCCTGCAATTTCTTAAAGGTCCATCATGTTCCATGACATCTGAGTAACATGTAGTAAAGCTCCCTTCTATCTCTTTTCAGCAGTGAGAAAACATTGCTAGCCTTATGCTTTAGAATCACCTTGCAATCTTTTTGAACTCTTAGAAGAATCTCCAATCCCAAAATTTGATCTAAAATGGTCATATATGGATTCTCCATAACCTTATCTTCCCAAGCATGGTACATCTGAGCAACTTCTGGCATATCATAATCTACTTGCAATTTTAACTCTCTAAGCTTCTCTCTTGCCAACTCATCCCCATATTCAAGTCTTTCTGGTTGTTCAATTATCATAACACTTGAATCTGAACTCCCTTCATCACTTCCTTCTTGTTCCTCAGAAGTAACAACAAATGATGATTCACCAATCTTCTTCATTTCTTGTTCCACAAGTTGTGCAACAAACTTTGAATTAAACTCTACTTGTGTTGCATCCTTTAGAACTTCTGTTTCTACCAAAATTCCTTTACCCTTATCTAATGGATCAATGATTGGTAAAGATGATGATGGTACCTGTGAAGACACTTCCTTGATGATAGCTGATGACTGGAATACATCAACCACATCTGCAGGTTTGTCAACGCTCAAATTATGTGTGTCAGCGCCCAGCTTACTCTTGTCAGCGCTTGGTGTGTCAGCGTCCAAAGTTTTGTTGTCAACGCTCACCTTACTTGTCTAAGCGCCTCTTGTGAACTGCTCCATCATTGCTGTAAAGGACAAGTTCAAGTTTGTAGGAGTAACCAAAGATGTACCAAAACCTGGTTGCTTCTTCAATTCAGTAAGGGCTTTAGCAACACCCAAAGATTCTCCATCATGTGAGCCTTTGTCACTCACATGGATCTGCTCATCCCCCCCCCCTTTGGAAGATTCCTCCATACCACGCCTATTGTGAGCATCCTCCAAAAGAACAATCCTCTCTCTCAATTGCTTGAGTTCAAGGCCTTGTGTACTGACTGTTTGTACCAGGTCTGCATTTTGCTTTTGCAAGCTAATGCAGGCAGCCGTCAATTTCATCATTGTGTATGGTTCCAATCTGCCCTCCTCTAGAATGGGTATTTGACCTCCCAAAGTAGAGTCATGGGGCATGGATGAGGTCTTAAAGATGTTAGGACTGGCTTGGCCTGCATCTAAGCGAGTACCAATAGTCTCAGCCTCATCCATAACACCAACCACACTTGTGGTGGTGGTTCTCTCTGCAACATGTCTAGGACCACTAGAGGAGAACACTCTAGTAGTCCTTGGGCGTTTTTACAACCTATATTCAGGGGGTGTAGAAGATGATGTGGATTGGGTGGTAGTTTGAAGGTTAAGGGGTGTTTGGGTCTGTGAAGGAAAGGTGTCAACGTTTGGATTACTGGTGTCAACGCCAACATTTAACGTGTCAGCGTTGAAGGATTCTTGGTCAATTTCCATGTGTTGAGGTGAAGGTAAGGGATCTGGTATTGGGTCAAGTTGTGGTTGTGGGTCTGGTTGAGGTTGTGCTACTGCAATAACAGAAAGCATTGCTTGAGTGAGGGTAAGTCTCTGTGAGGGGGTGAGTTCATCTTACTGAAAATAGCTTTCTTTTGCATAGGGATCTCATAAAAATCATCATGATCCCTTATGCAGTACTTTTGTTCATCAAAAACCATTTGTAAAAATCTGGGATAAGCCAAAGTCATTTATTCCCCTTGTTTTTACACATGCCATCAAAAATCAGTTAAGAAAAATTATAATTTTGCCCATTTGTAATGCACACAATTGCACTAGCAATAGATCTGTTAATTTCATTATGTGCAGTACATTTGGGACTCAAACATTGAAGAATGACATGTATGAGGTACTTCAAGGCTGGGGGAAATTCTTGTTTATGATATTTATTTAAAGTATCCTCATCAGGGAAAGGATTTCCCAAAGCCCGAAGTCCTTATTCTATCTCATTAATGGGGAGAGTGGTTATACCATCTGCATCATTAAGATGCAAAGCCTAGCGAACCAAGGCTTCAGTAACCACCCAAGTACGCCTATGAACAATAGCTGTTAATGTAGTCACATTATTAAGCGTTGTGGAACTAACAGTGTTCCAAAACTGTTTAATATGAGTGACAAGAATGAGAGGAGCATGAGAAAGTGCATACCTAAGAGGGGATGCATTCAAATACGCCACCATCTGGGTGTATTGTGGAAGATGAATTATAGGAGAAAATTGTTAGACAAGAATATGAGAGTACACTGGTTTAAAAATAGGACCCAAATATATAGGAGTGATAGGCACATGTGATTGGTAAAACATGAGGCAAGTATTTTCAAAATATAATGATGAAAATATTGAAAAGAAAATAAGTTATCTTGTGCATTAATTAAAAGTTATCTACTCCCAAAATTACGGCCCCAAAATTCGTCAAAAATAACAATTGGGTAGGACCCAATGAGTGTCAACGGTAAAAAATAACCCATCAACGCCCAACGGCTATATTCTTGTCAACGTTTGCAAACGTCTAAATTGGTCACAACAACACTTAGTAAAATATTTGTCAGCGTCCAAAAATAAAAGTAATAAAAATGAAAAAGGACCTTAACAAAGTAATTTATCCTAGTGAAGATAACCAATAAACTGCAAATTATTATAGGGCGGCAAGCACTGTCCAATTATGCACACTAGCTTATGCAAGATAAACATAATAGTCCTCTAGTGTCCCTTGCTAACCAAAATTCTTAACAGTTAAGTTATCTTGTAAAATCCCTTGTAACTCCCAGGTAAACCAATATAAATCATACCCAAGTCTCCCAACAGACCACATCCAATTCTAGGCCAAAAAGGTCTTGGCAGCATGCATAGTATATCAACTTTGCATGCTACAGTGCCTCATGAGATAGAAAACTAACTTATACTCACCTGTGGACACAATCTAGAATTTTGATAAGAGTATTTTAAGAATACCCAAAAGTCCTAAAGGTTCCTAAAACCTCCCCTTAAACTGTGATACATAAGTTGCTAAATAATATGCATGTAAATAAAAATTTATGTCAAGATAGGAATATAAATATTCTAACCATCATCCATAAATTGAAACATGCTCCAATGATTCTCCAAGGATCCATAAGCAACTCTGTATCCAATGGTACAATGCTAACAACGCCTGCACACTTAAATCAAAAACCACAAAACTAACATGTTGCTGACAACGTCAAGATAACACTTATCAGCATTAAGATAACCTTTGTCAGCGTTAGACAAATAAAGTGGAAAATCTAACATCACAAATAGACCAATAACAATGCATATCCTGTACATACTTTTACAATAAGACCCCAAAACACATATTAAGTGAGATTGATCATTCCAATCCTTGTTACCAAGTATTGAAACCTTCCAGTATCAAAAGTTTTAGTTAATAAATCAGACACATTTTCTTTTGTGTCAACCCTATCTGGTTGTATTAAACCCTTTTCAAAATAATCTCTTATAAAATGATGTCTAATTTCTATGTGCTTTGTTTTAGAATGATGTACAAGATTTTTCATAATGCATAAAGTACTGTTATTGTCTACAAAAATCTTGGTATGCATGAAATTATACCCATAATCCAACAACTGGTTCTGAATCCATAAGACTTGTCCACAACAAGCAGCTACTACGACATACTCTGCTTTAGTTGTAGAATTGGCCACCACTGTTTGTTTCTTGCATTGCTAAGATACCAACCTACTCCCAAGAAACTGACATCCACCAGTTGTGGATTTTCTATCAAATTTGTCACCACCATAGTCACTGTCTGAATATGCAATAAGCTCCAATGGTGAATCTGTTAGATACCATAATCCCAGGTCTGGATAACATCTAAGGTACCTAAAGATTCTCTTGAAAGCATGAAGATGACACTCTTTGGGAGTCACTTGATGGCGTGCACATGCACACACAGCAAACATAATGTCAGGTCTTGAAGCTGTGAGATACATCAATGAACCAATCATTGATCTATAGTGCCTGACATCCACATTTTTCCATCTCCAACTTTTCCCCAAGGGTGTTCTCTATCCATAGGAGTACTAGCCCTTTTCTCATGTGGAGAAAAGCCAAACTTCTTCAAGATTTCTGCTACATATTTATCTTGAGAGATGAAGATACCATCTTCTTTCTACTGAACTTATAACCCTAGAAAGAAGTTCATCTCCCCTATTGCACTCATCTTGAACTTGTCTGTCATAAGCTTGGAGAAGTCTTCACTCATCTTTGGGTTTGATGAGCCAAAGATGATATCATCCAAATAAACCTGGACAAGTAAGACATCCTTACCAGTCTTCTTTGTAAATAAGGTCTGATCTATGGTGCCCCTTTTGAATCCATTTTCCACTAGATAGGTGGACAATGTGCCATACCATGCTCTTGGGGCTTGATGAAGTCCATACATAGCTTTCTTGACTCTATACACTTTGTTTAGATGTTCTGAATCTTCAAAACCAGGAGGCTGCATTACATAAACCTCCTCTACAATTGTGCCATAAAGAAAAGCACTCTTCACATCCATTTGATAGACAATAAAGCCCATGCAGGAAGCATAGGCTAGAAATATCCTTATAGCCTAAATCCTTGCAACTGGTGCAAAGACCTCCTCATAGTCTATCCCTTCCTCTTGTGTATATCCTTGAGCCACTAAACGTGCTTTGTTTCTGACCACAATGCCTCTTTCATCCTTCATGTTTCTAAGAACCCATCTTGTCCTAATAGGTCTGACATGTATGGGACAATCAACCAACTCCCAAACATCCTGTATAGCAAATTGATGAAGCTCATCCTGCATTGCTTCCACCCAACTTGGTTCTTTGAGAGCATCAAAAATCTTCTTGGGTTCCTGTTGTGACAGAAAACAGGCAAACAAACATGCTTGAACAAGAGGGGTATCAACCTTCTTGTAAATATTGGCAATAAATCCTCCAAGATTCTAATGAGATCTTCTAGTTTGAACAGGAGACATCACATCACCAATAATCAGAGAAGAGGGGTGATCCTTCATTGTAGAAGTAAGAACTCCTCCCTCAAAAAGTCTGTTGTATTCAATCTCATCTTCCATGTTACCAATATCTTCTTTAGACTCTCTTCCCTCAATATCTGAATGAAACTCTCCATTTCTGTTTGAAGGTTCACCTTGTTCAAAATTGGAAGAGAAAATATGGTCAAGAGAACTGTCAATGCATGGATCATGGCTGTCAACGTTTGAGCCATCAACGTCTGAAGTTGTCTTGTCAGCGCCAGATTTTCCTTTGTCAGCGCCTGAAAGATCATGCAAGTTATCAACTAGTGATACTTGGGGACCACCATTTTCCTTTCTAGCATCAGCAAATGCATCTGTCCATATGGGAATAGTGACATACTCAAGATTGGGTGATGATTTGTCTGCTTGTGATCCAACCTCTTCATTAACCTGTGTAGCTGAAACATCAACAACTGGTTCTTCCACAACATTTGAAGTTACCTTCACAATGTTTGGATTAGTAACATGCATATAATTCAAAGCCCTAGAGAGAGGTTCCAAGTCAAATAAACAATTTGGACTACTTTCAGGATCACTAGGTTTACTTTCTAAAAACCTAACATGTACTTTTTCAAATATACATCTTTCCTTCTTAATGTAAACCTTATATCCTTTGCTCTGCATTGAATAACCCATGAAGCAGCCTTCATCACCTTTAGCACTAAATTTACCTAAGACATCACTAGTGTCCAGCACAACTACATGACAACCAAAAGGTTTAAGAAAACCAATATTAGGTTTCCTTCCCCAAAGTAACTCATAAGGTGTTTTGTTATGTATCTTGTTGACTAATGCTCTATTCTGAACATAACAAGCTGTATTCACAGCCTCAGCCCAAAAAGCAATGGGAAAGTGAGCATCAGCCAACATAGTCCTTGCTGCTTCTATGAGGGTTCTATTCTTTCTCTCAGCAACCCCATTTTGCTGTGGGGTTCTAGCTACACTAAACTGTCTAGTAATCCCTTTCTTGGCACAAAAATCATCCAACAGCTTATTTCTAAACTCACCACCATTATCACTTCTAAGCATCTTAACTTCATTACCAGACTTCTTCTCAACTTTGTTAATAAAGTTAATTAAATTATCACCAGTGTCACTTTTCAAAGCTAAAACGAAAGTCCAAGTAAACCTAGAAAAATCATCAATGATGATAAAATAGTAAGATTTACCATTCAAGCTTTCTATATTAGTTGGACCAAACAGGTCCATATGTAGCAAGTGAAGTGGTTTAGAACTAGAGTGCACCTGTTTAGACTTAAATGAGACCTTGTGCTGTTTGCCTTTAAGGCATGCAACACAAGAGTGGTCATTGTGGAAAGCCTTTTCAGGCAAACCATCAACCAAACCATGTCTCACAAGACTGTTTATATTTTTAAAATTAATTTGCCCTAATCTCCTGTGCCAAAGATTACTCTCATTAATTGAAGCCTTAGCATAAAGACATGACAAGTTATTATTCATCCTAATTCCATTAAGATTCACATTATATATGTCCTTATGCCTAGGTGTTCTATAATGAATGAATTTCTCATCTGGTATTTTAAAATCCTCGCTTAACACCAAGCATTCAGTATCAGTGAAAAGAACCTTATTTTTGTTATCACAAACTTGTGATACACTAAACAGATTATAGTCAAGTTCTTTTACCAGAAACACGTTTTCAAAACGCAAATTGTTGGTGAGAAGATTTCCTTTGCCTGTGATAGTTCCATATCCGCCTCCAAAGTAAACTTTGTCACCATCCTTAATGGGAGTGAAGTTTGTGAGATAATCTTCCTTCCCAGTCATGTGCCTAGAGCATCCACTATCCCAATAGCCATAATCATTAACCTGCTTTTGAATGCCCTGAACATAAAGAAAACAAATTAGTTTTCATTGGGAACCCAAGCCTGAGCAGACTTGGATTCATTTGGTTGTTCAACAAGAACAGACTTAGTCCTCATAACAACCCCTTGTTCATCCCTTTTTGGATTGAACACCCTGTTAACCCCAATTGGTTTTCTGATGACCTTTGAAATATAATTAAATCTGTTACAGGTCATAGAAATCCCATCTGAATTAGGGTTTTGATCTTGCTAAGGTCTCCATGTCAAGCTAGAAGAAGCTTTAGACCCCTTTCCCCGTGGTTACAAATATTTTCCATTATTTGGTCTGGCAACGTTTCTGTTAGCGTTTGATTTGGTCTTGTCAACGCTGAAATTACCCTTGTAAGCGTTAAACCTAGGGTTTGCTACAGGAACCCATTGTCTATTAGACAATGTATTGGTCTTCTGAAAAGGTCTTTGTCCATAAGTATTAGACCCTTTAGTAAAGAATAGGGCTGGTCTAACAACTTGTAGACTTTGCTGAACAAAAGTTTTGGGTTTGACAGTGTTTGACTTTTTGTCAGCGTTGACCTTGGAAGCGTTGACACACTTATAGGCTAAATGTGAAAAACTACCACAAGTATAACATGCTTTTCTAGACATAGCTCTAGGTCTAGAAGAAGAGAAACCTGTTCCATCATCACTAACTTAGCTTTTTGGTGACCTAGTTTTTCTATACATTTCTGTATATTTAATGCTAGGTTTTCTAACAACGTTTGAGCCAAGGTCAACAGTCTTTCCAGTGATTGGGTTTGTTACTTTGATAGTGGTAGACTCATTAGGACTATCACTAAGCATGCCACCCTTAACAAATAAGGTAGGGTTGGATTTCTTCCATTGGTCCAAATTAGTCAACTTCTGCCTATATTCTTCTACTGGGGTAAGAATTCTTGGTGGAGGAATAAATTCCTCTTCTTGGAGTTCTGGTAAACCAGTCCAAGATAAGTCCTTTCTTTGGACACCATAGAAGTCCCCAGCTGGTGGTGGAACACCAGCATACTCTTTCATCCCAATCCCAGTCATATCCCTAAAATCCCTTTGTTTACTAACACATTCTCCTAGGGTTTGTGAGGCTTTATCAAATCTCTAAATTTTAAGATCTACATTATCCTTATTCTTAATAGCCTCATCTAACTTAGCCTGTAATTCAACATTGACCCTCTCCATGATGTTTTAAGATATTGATTTTATCTTTTAGGTCAAGCTCCATTTTCTTATACTCAGCTACAATCTTTTCAGTTTGAGTACGAGCAAGTTGATAGTTAGACAACTTGCATCTTTCATTACCCACATCTGTTGACAATTTTAAAACTTCTTTGTTAAGTCTTTCAGTATTTAGACGACAACCCTTACTACAAAAAGCATCATCATATACCTCATTGTCTGATGAAGATGAGCAGTGTGCCATGAGAGCATAGTGAACATGCTCTTCTTCTTCCATTTCAGCAACCAAAGCTTTATTCTCTTCCTCATCCTTAGCCAAATAGCTCCAATCCCATCCAACACCATCAATTTCTTACATTACAACGATGGCTTTGGGATCCTGAGCCTTAATGATCTGGCTTAAGGGTTTACCAGCATCAGATATTCTTGGAGATCTGCATTCTCTAATAAAGTGTCATATTCGATGAAAATTGTAACACTCAACCTTGGATTTATCAAATCCAGCAATGTCCTTAGCATTAAAATTCATCTTCTTCTTGAATCTTCTATTCCATCTATTTGCTCTTATACTTGCAAGAGCCATATTCCACTTTATGTCCATCTCCTCTAAATGCTCATCACTAATTTTCTCAAGGTCCTCATATGTAATCACTGAACCATTGGACAATGAAGCGATGTATGCACACATAGTATCTAGATCAATACCAACAGGATTAACTCTTGGTGAGTCAATTTTGTATGTGTCAGCGTCTGAGTGTGAGGCGTTGACAGGATATGATCCAGCGTTGATACAAGTTGATCTAGTAACGGGGTGCATGTATGACTCCTTTTGATCAAATTGACCTTCACTATTTGAGAAGAAGGCCATGTTTCCATTGGTAGACTTGCTTCCATGATCCAAAATAGTTTCATTCTCTATCAGCCTCAGTTTATTGTAAACATCATCAAAAGTAGAACTTTTGTGAGTGTTATTAGCAATTATAGACCATGCTTCAATCTTCCATGCATCACCAAGGCTTTTAAGAAAAGTCGAGATGATATCAACATCACCAAGCACTGTTCCCATGAAGGACAATTTGCTTGTAATGTCAAGAAGTCCGCTTCTCACACTACTTAGCTTCTCATTAGGCTGAGCCTTAAAAACAGCATACTCATGCAAGAGTTGCTTCTTTTTCTCTTGCACAGTATCAGCATTACCACCATAAGCAACTTCAAGAGCTGCCCAAAGATCTTTTGCAGACTCATAGCTTCTGTATTTGTGCTGATTTTCTTGTCCCAAAGAGAGTTTCAGAATGCTTAGGGTTTTCATGTCAACCCTTCTCTTTGATATATCCTCAGTTGAGACAGCTCTACCATCTTCAGGTTTTTCTCTTCTATCCTCTTCAGTAGAACCTTGAACATCTGTTCTTTGAGCGATGGCATCTGCAATCTTTTGAGCCTTATTGAATGTGTTTCCATATTCAATAATTTCCCATAGGGTGTAGTCATGGATTTGTAGATATTGCTCAAAGTTAAACTTCCACAGCTCAAAATTGTCTGGGTCTAGCATGGGAATCTTGATGTTGTGGTTTGAGGAGGAGGAGGAGTTTACTTCTATGGTAGACATGATGTTTTTAAGGTTTTATGAAAATCAGGGTTTTTGGTAATTTAGGGTTCTTGTGTTCTTTAGATCAAAGTTTCTCAACAAGCTTTGATACCACTTGTTGATCCCAAACTTAGATCGATTTAGCTTGTGTAAACGAGATTAAATCAAGTTAAACACGTAGAGAAACTTTGTTGTGTATAAAACAATTTAAGTATTATGCGGAATTAATACTCAAACAAGAACACACAAACAATTGTAAAACAAACTTTCACTTGATTGATTATGGCAAACTTGCTTACAATGAAAGTGTTAAACGTATGAAAACTTATGTGAAACAAAACCTAAAGGTCTTCTTTTATAGACATAAGAAGCCTTGTACAAGAGTCTACGTATCAGCTATTCTAGGTAAAGATAAATATAGAAAATACATCGTTGATCCTATCTTTACTAGAAACAAACTAGAAACATAATACGCATAGACTATATCTTTCTATCATTGCTTGACTACATCCTATCAATGCTTGACTTCTTCTTGTCAACGCTAGATCTGTCAACGCTTGTTTTCTTCTTATCAACGCTTGTTTTCTTCTTGTCAGCGTCCAAGTGTACTGGCTACATTTTATTCCCAACACTCATGTTATAACATCATCCAAACAAGTGTAAATGAAACTACTACATGATTATTTCAACAAAACTCAAAAGTTCAACATTCATAACCATTCTTGAAATATAAAAATAAATAACAAAGTTAATAACAATAGGTAATTGAAGGAATTAAAGCAATTCTTAGGCCTCCAATCAATTACAAGTTTTGAATCAACTGGAAAATTATACCCAACACCTTTCTTGAAGTCCTTAAGTGGTCTTCTGGAAATGGTAGGAGTTTGTGATCTTTTAGGATAGATGATGGTGATGGAAATTAGTCCTTATTGGTGGAAGAGAAGTTTTCATATGTAAAACTAAGGTATGGGTGTTATTTATGTTAGAAATTTCCCTTGGCTACTAATAAGTGTGTAAACACTTATCCTTTTGCCACTAAAATCAAGGAAAAGCAAGACCTAATCATGTGTTAAATATCATAAAAGTCGGAATTACGTGTGGTTTTGTGTTTTTGTGTGAAATAGGTACAAAATATCAAAAGGAAAGAAAACACGGGATTTCACGGTCAATTGTTGAAGAAAAGTCCAAGAAAGAGACAAAGACAAAGTCAAAGAACCAAAAGTGTGCCAAAGATCACGAAAACCGGCAAATTCGACACGAGTTTAAAGGAAAGATCGTCAAAGCCAAAATCAAGCTCGATTTTAGTGGATTTGAACTTTTATGAAGATAATTGGGCTTGTGGGTCCCACATTGGAATATTGGGCCGAAAAAGCTCAATAAGGATGCAAGTTAACTATTTCTTGGCAAAAGCCCATCAAAGGCCCAAAATCATATTTACAAGGGACGGATGATATTAAACTTTGGCCAAAAGCCCAATCTTATACCATTTGCAAAAACGGAGGGATTGTTTTGGGCTTCAAGGCCTAGTGAGCTTCAAGTTACATGGTTGAAGTGAATTTATTTCACTTTCTTGGTCAAACTTATACACACGTTTATTAATAAAACTTTTTACCACCCACTCTCCCATTTATTTTCGTTACAAACAATGAAACCCTTTCTATCTCTCCCACACCAAAAACAAAACGCAGCTTTTTACCCCAATCCAAAAACCCTAATCACTAAATTACATCAAAGAAATTGGGGGTTTTGCTTGATACGTGTGATTCACACGTTGGGGAATTAAATCCCCAAGTTTATCGGAAGCAACAAGATGTGGTCCTTAAATCCTGATATGGCTCCTTCCCCTGATTTAATTGGCTGTGACAGCCAATATTCCCCAATCCACCAATCATGAGAGCCCAAGTCATCTCTAAGAAAACACAACTAACTCAAAAAACGCCAGCGTGGTGATCTGTGTGACCCCTGGATAATTTCCAGCCGTAGATGATGAAAGAGAATGAAGAAAGAAGAATTGAAAGGCCAAGATCACTCTCCGTGCTCACCAAGATTCATTAAGAAGGTCTTTAGGGTTTTCCTATAAAAACCCCCCTCATTATGTAATGTTGTGTGCCATTTATTTTATTTTATTTTTATTTTATGCAAAAATAGATTTTAGGTTAAATGTAATTTTCTTTCAAAAGTATTGTACTCAGTTTATATTATTAATATAATTTTTATTTCGGTTTAATCTTGTCTCTTTAAATTTTATTGCAATTTACTTTTTATACTGTTTCAGATTTATTAATATAAAGTACAAAAAAGTGGATTATAGAACTTCCCAACTGGAAGTTTGTTTAAAAAACTGGTTCGAAGGGTATATCTGGTTCGAGATTCGAGAGATGATGATTCGGTGATGTTGATGTTTAATGGTGGGTTTTGATTCGGTCTAAAAGGGGGCTCAACGCTCACCCTTCTTCTCAACGGATTCGACACCAGGTTTAACTTCTTTTTAATTTTTAAGTTTTAGATTAATATAGTTTTAATCTGCTTTACGTTTTCTTTTAGTCAGTTTGTTAGATCTGCTCAGTTTGCTATTTGGATTTAAGTTTGTTTAAGTTTTGGTTGGATCTGCTTATTTTCAGTAGTGTTTGAATCTGCTTATTAACTTATCTGCTTATTGGTATAAGTTCTTTAGGATTAATTTGCTTATTTGAAGTTTAGAATTTGTTTGTTTTTTTATTTAAGTCTTTTTGCTTATTTAGTTTTTAACTGCTTATTTGATTTCATTGATATATTAGCTTATCTGATTTTGTATTGTTTAGATTTTATCTGCTTAGGTTTTGTTTGTTGTTTGCTTATTTTTCATTTAGATCCTATCTGCTTATTTTCTGTTTTAGATTATCTGCTTATTGTTTGTTTTGATCATAGTTGCTGATATTTAGTTTATATTGTTTTGCTGAATTTGAGTCTAGTAGTGTATTGCTTCTTATCAGTTTAGATTTGCTTATTTATCAGATTTGATTTGCTTATTTTAGATTTTTTAGCTTATTTGATTCTGTTAAGTTAGACTTGCTTATTTGATATTTGCTTATATCTAGTTTTGATTGTTTTTTATTAGCTGCTTAAAGTCTCAAACCCAATTGGTCTGAGAGTTCAAAATTCCAAAAAAAATTAATCATTCCAAAAAAAAGCTCACTCCAGGGACTCGAACCCTTGACCTTCCGTACATCAGCCCAACACCTTTATCATCTCCTCTAGTCCTCTATTTGTGTTTTATTACAGGTTCAGTTATTAATATAGTTTAATCAATTCGTAGCTGTCAGTTTTATATATTACGTTTTATACAAGGTTTTGTTTAATTAATTTTTATTAAAGTTTTTTTTATAAGTTTTCTTTAATTAAGTTTAAAAAAAATTAAAAAAATAAAAATAAAAAATATTTTAATTACTTTTAGAAATTTAAATTGTTTTTATAATTTAGTTTTTATTAATTTAGTTTCATATAAAATTAGTTTTTAAATTTTGTTTAAATCCAAAATAGTTTTTAAATAGTTTAAAATTAGTTTATAATTTTTAAAATAGATTTGTTTTAATTATTTTAATTAGTTTTAAAGATTTTCATAGTATAAAAGTATTTGCTTTTTAATTAGATTTAATAAATTTTAAATTAAATAGTTTTTTGTTTTTAAAATACCAAAAAGAGTTTAATTTACCAAGAACGATTAATCCACGATTAAGTCCGATATCAATTCGAGCGAGTCGAGGAGAAAACGATAAATTGCACAAAAAATCACTACAAAAAATCACTACATTAAATTGGCGCCGCTGCCGCTTCGCTCGTTACGATTGACGATTTTTCGTGAGAAGATTTGAATTTTGGGATCCGTTCATTTTTTAACGTTACTTTTCTAGTTAAAAATCAAAAATATAAAAAAAATCAAAAAGATAAAAATACACAAAAGCAAACTCTTTCCTAAGATTTGCACCAACAAAAATTAAAAAATTCAAAAGTAATACTTTTCCTAAAGTATTACACCAAAAATATTACGTATTATTGTTATTTTTCTTATTTCGATTTCTTTCGCTTTTTATTGTGAATATATATTTTTCTTTAAAAAAATACAAAAAGATTTTTCTTTTACTATATTATATTACGTAGCACAATTAATTTACCTACTTTCAAATAAGACCTTAGTTGGGATTTCATCACCTAGCTATTGTATTCGAATCCAAAACGGAAAATAAAGGCAAAATAGATAAATACTAGTAAGAAGTTTGAACTCGATTTATACAAACTATAAGGTGGGTATAAGGCGACGCGCTATAAAAGGCCGTCTAAGGAAAAAGGTTTTTAAGTGCTTTGTGCCACCTCGTTTCACCGCTTGCTTGTGTGTATATTGAGAGGGACGACCGATTATTGGTTTGCCAACTCAAGTAGTATTACATATATATTTTTAGTAGCTTTTTAATAATTTAACATCGAGAGGGATAATCCCTTTCCTCTCAAAGTCGACCGAGGTCTCCTACCTCATTCCTTGATATTAGTTGTATGCGCACTCGCGCGCGTGCACACAAACCGAGTGGTGTACTAAAATATTTCTAATTCTTCCAAAAAGAAGAAGAACAACAAAAAGACCGTCACTCAAGCCGATCCCGAGAATCGCGCTTTCGACAATACAATGGCAACGGATAACCGACCTATGATCGAGATATTGCAATCACACATTGAGGGAAACGATGACGCTATCGTTGTCCCCGCAATTGGAGCAAATAATTTTAAAATCAAAACGGGTTTTATTCAAATGGTTTCCGCTACACCATTTTTGGGCCGTTCCCAAGATGACCCCCATGATCATATTAAGAGATTTATCCATTTGACTAATACGGTGAAATATAATGGGGTGACTTAAGAAGCAATACGTTTGTTGCTCTTTCCTTTTTCCCTCGAAGGACAAGCCCGGATTTGGCTTGATAAGGAACCACCCCAAAGCATTCTTACATGGGCGGATTTAGAGACCAAGTTCATTAACTACTTTTCCCCACCATCACGGACCACCTCTTTAAGGAATGACATCATTACCTTTGAACAAAAATATGGGGAAACGTTTAGTGAGTCTTGGCACCGTTTTAAGGAGCTTTTAAGAAAATTTCCACAACATGGTTTCACTAAAGTGCATCAAATTAATACGTTTTACAATGGTTTAACTCTTAATGACCAAGACTCAATTAATAGTGCCGCGGGGGGTAATATTCTTGTGAAATCCATGAACGAGGCTTGGGCCATAATTGAAAACAAGGCAAAAGTACAAACCAAGAGTGTTAGGGCTACTATGGCAAGTGCTAGTACTAGTGAGAACGACAAGAGAATTGATAAGCTTACTTCGCTTCTTGAATCAATTGCTCTACAAACCGCTAACAATACCAAAGCCATCAATGTGCAAGTAAATGCCTTAAAAGAGACTTGTGAAATGTGTGAGACTTGTGGTGGACCACATTCATATTATAATTGTGACAAGGTTTACAATCAACAACAACAAGTTTATGCTTATAACACTAATGCAAATGAGAGGGTTCACTTTAAACCAAACGTTGATGTTAACCATTTGTCTTATAAGAGTACTAACTATTTGACTCCCCCGGGTTTTGTAGCTCAACAAAGACCACCCCCACCCACCCAAAATACCCAATACCAAAATAGGAACCAAGGTCCTCAAATGGGTAATTTTCAAGGAAACTCAAATGCAAGGGATTTTAACCAAACTCAAGGGAATTTTCAAGGGCAAAACCAAGGGTTTAATACTCAAAATCAAGGTTTTAATAATCAACATTTTACTAATCAAGGTTTTAACAATCAAGGGTATAATCAAATGAACATGCATAATCCTCAAATGGACTTGGTTCTACAAAAATTGACCGAACATGAGAGAACTATGAAACAAATGCAAGAGTTCACCGATAGGAAGTTCGTGCAAATTTTGCAAGCACTTAGACCCCAAGGAGCCTTACCTTCTAATGCCGAGATTAACCCTCGTGCTAATGTGAGTGCTATCACTACTCGAAGTGGAGCCACTTTAGTGGGACCTTCCATCTCTTCGCCCATAAAGGAGAGACAAGGCCCGGAGGTCATAATGAGTAATCCTACTCCCCCTTCGGTGATTCCTCCCACTACCACTCCTAGTACTAGTTCTCCATTGCCTAAAGAAACTATCCCTAAGGTTGTTCAAGAAGCGAGTCCTTCTCCTTCTCCACCTTCAACGTCTAAACCCAATATCCCTTATCCCTCTAGGTTAGACAAGGATAAAGTGCTCACCAAAGATGACGTTCATTTTTCCAACTTTTTGAAAATGATTTCCAACGTGAATGTTAACATTAGCCTTATTGAAGCATTTGCTCAAATGCCTAAGTTTGTGAAGATGTTCAATGATTTTCTTAATAAGAAAGAAAAAATGGTTGATCTCGTTAATACTCGTCTAAATGAGAATTGTTCCGCGATTCTTCTCAAAGAGCTTCCCGAAAAGCTAGGAGATCCTGGATGATTCGTGTTACCTTGCTCATTTCCTTAAATTGATGATTGTATGGCTTTAGCGGATCTTGGCGCTAGCATCAATCGTATGCCACTCTCGGTATGGAAACGATTATCATTACCCGACCTTGTACCGACTCTCATGACTCTCGAGTTAGCTAATAGAACTCTCGCATACCCCGTTGGTATTGTCGAAGACGTTTTTGTTCGAGTTGGTACATTCACTTTCCCCGTGGACTTTGTTGTAGTCGACTATGAGATGGATCCTCGTATTCCGTTAATACTTGGTAGACCATTTTTAAGAACCGGAAAAGCGTTAGTTGATGTAGCCGAAGGGGAATTAATTCTTAGGGTAGGGAATGATCAAAAAGTGTTTAAAATGGAAAAAATGGTAAATAAATCAAACGGAAAAGAATCGGTCAATATGATTGATGTGCTTAATTTTGATAATGAAGAAAGTTATATCAATCTTTTTGAAACTAAAAAGTTTAACCTTAATGATTTTGTGGTACATTCAAACCCACTTTTTGAAACTTCAAATGAATATCCATTTTTTGAAACTTCAAATGATAATCCAGTTTTTGAAGAAAATGAAGAAGCTAATTTTAGTGACGACACTTCTTTAAGTGATCTCAATTCTTTGGGTTTTGACGAGACACCTAGTGAGCCTAATGATCCTATTATCTCTATAAGTGATCCTCCCATTCTTGAGTCTCCCTTTGACTCTGATATTCCTATATTGGGGGTTACGAATTTTGAAAAGGATCCTCCACCTTTAGAGGTTGCCCCTATTTTACAGGATATTCCATTTGAGGAGGATTTAGATATCTTTCTAAATTCCTATTTTCCTCACAAGGATGAGTTTTCCTATGACTCCGATGGTACTTATGTCTTCACATCGAGTTTGGAAGAGGACGACTCCCCCACTTTGGATTATAATGACATTTTGAGCTTTAATGTCAACACATCTTGCTATTTTCCCGTTAAGGAATCGGTGTTTGATCCCGGAATAAAGACTTTCACGCTATCATTGCCTTATCACCATAACATATTTCCTCGTAAGAAATTTTTGACTAAGGGTACCCCTCTTTTCTCTACCTTATGTGATTTTACCACCTCGGGGGTAATTTCCTTTCATGATGGAAATTATGTGTTTGACCCGGGTGGATTTTTCGTGGGGTATTCCATATATGGCTATATTTCACCCTTTATCATGGAGAGATTTTCCTCCCTTGGAAATCTTGGTTTTTCCATGATTTTCCCATTTGAATGATGACATTTAGGAAATCGAGTCGAGCTAGAGACTCGTGATAAATAAATCAATCATCGTATAACTAGGTTATGTTTTTACCCCTTTTCCATCCTTTCCACCTTTTTTTCACCTTCACCCATTTCCACCAACAAGTGTGGGGGGGGGGGGGGCAAGTAGGTTGTTTGTGTGTTGTGATGTTGTGAAGGGACATGTGCTTTAATGATCCACTTTTGGTGTTTTTGACGCGACCCGTGATCCCGTGTTTCCCGTGTAACTGGTTCTCTCAAAACTATTGTGATTCATACATCTATATAAATAAGATGAATAAATGTAATCACTTTAGTTGTCTCTTCCTTAGCTCAATTTAAACAACGTACTCAATGTCCTAAGTGTAGGGGAGTTTATTCTCCCACATGCTTAAACATTGAGGACAATGTTTATATTAAGTATAGGGGGACTTCTATCGAATTTTAGTGGGTTTTTCTATAAATTTGACCCCATTTAACCGGAAAATTAAAAAACTTTAAACATTTTTCAAATTTTTGATCTATTTTAGCCTAGTAATATTTCCGTTTATTTTCTTTTATTTTCTTTCCTTTTGTCATCGCATCATATTTATATATTTCATTTCAAGAATAAAGTAAAATAAATAAATAAATAAATAAATAAATAAATGAATAAAATGGTTTTAACAAGTTTAGATGTCTTTGATATATTAGGCCCGTCGTGAATATTTTGACTTAACTCGAGTTTACTTATCCAAGTTTACTCTAGCTAATATCCTTAACCATGTGGGCCTTAATTGGTTTATTAGGCTAAGCATCCACGAGTCTCATTCCTTGAGATTTTAAATTGTGGAGAACGAGAGATGATAGAGTTGATAATAAGTTTAAGGGTTAATTCTTGCTTATATGAGTTTTTGTGGCTCTTTCTTCCCGCTTGTATATTTAATTGCTTAATAAATGAGGATTTTTGCGGTGTAGATTCGATATCTTAGCTCTTAGCCAAATCTTTTATCTCCTTGTAATTAAAGCATGAACACATTGAGGGTGCCAGCGTTGTGGACTTCCGACTAAGGTGGCTCATAATCACTAAGTAGGAGGTATTCAGACCATAGGACCGTGGAATTTGGCCTACTATATATATCATAAATAAAGAAAGAATAAGATTAAAACATGACCTCAAGGAGCCTTAGGGTGTGGGGCATGTAGCACGAACCTTGTCATTGGAGCCTTAGGGTGTATGGCATGGTAAGTGTTGAATAAAAATTGATCAAAAAAAGTCAATTCCCTTGTTTATCGTTCAAGGAGCCTTAGGGTGTGGACAATAGAAGAGGAGCATTTTTACATCCTAAAGAGCCTAAGGGCATATGATGTGAACTTGCTAAACTCCACATAAAGTCTACATGACTTTGGAGGAATAATTAATAAGTAGGACTATTGGCCAAATTTCGTATCCGGGAATTTATTCCCCAAATCGTGTTAAATTATCCTTGATGTGGGCTTACTTTAGTGACAACGTTTTTTAGGGCGAGGTTAGGTTTTGAGTGTCGGGTTTGCACCGTTTTGCCTTCATTTTTGGACTAACAATTATCAAATAAGTCAAATGAGCCTACGGGTGAATGACAATCCTTAAAAGCTAGAGATACAACTTAGGAATTGGAGAACGAGTATTACACAATTGTCTTATATAAGTGGTTTTAACTTGAGAACTTATGGTAAACAATGACCTCGTTTTTAAGCTTGGTATGGGGAACGTGAAACTTGAGGGTGATTAATATTCATGACACCAAAGCCATAATTTAAGTCTTATATTTCTTTACGAGTTTATTTCATCAAATAATTTCCAAGTTAATAAATTGTTATAACTTTTGTTTCTTTTAAAGTTTTTATCTTTTCACCTTAGTAGTAGAATATCTTAATAAAGGCAAGATGGGTTAATTATGAGAAAAATGTAACTTTATGCTTTAAAACTATGCATTGCATAGGGTCATTGCAATGGTCAAGTGTAGGGATTTAATAAGTGTGTAAACACTTATCCTTTTGCCACTAAAATCAAGGAAAAACAAGACCTAATCATGTGTTTAATATCGTAAAAGTCGGAATTACGCGTGGTTTTGTGTTTTTGTGTTAAATAGGTATAAAAGAACAAAAGGAAAGAAAACACGGGATTTCACGGTCAATTGTTGAAGAAAAGTCCAAGAAAGAGACAAAGACAAAGTAAAAGAACCAAAAGTGTGCCAAAGATCACGAAAACCGGCAAATTCGACACGAGTTTAAAGGAAAGATCGTCAAAGCCAAAATCAAGCTCGATTTTAGTGGATTTAACCTTTTATGAAGATAATTGGGCTTGTGGGTCCCATATTGGACTATTGGGCCCAAAAAGCCCAATAAGGATGCAAGTTAAATATTTTCTTGGCAAAAGCCCATCAAAGGCCTAAAATCATATTTACAAGGGACGGATGATATTAAACATGGGCCAAAAGCCCAATCTTATACCATTTGCAAAAACGGAGGGATTGTTTTGGGCTTCAAGGCCTAGTGAGGCTTCAAGTTACACGGTTGAAGTGAATTTATTTCACTTTCTTGGTCAAAATTATACACACGTTTATTAATAAAACTTTTTACCACCCACTCTCCCATTTATTTTCGTTACAAACAATGAAACCCTTTCTTTCTCTCCCACACCAAAAACAAAACGCAGATTTTTACCCCAATCCTAAAAACCCTAATCACTAAATTACATCAAAGAAATTGGGGGGTTTTGCTTGATACGTGTGATTCACACGTTGGGGAATTAAATTCCCAAGTTTATCGGAAGCAACATGATGTGGTCCTTAAATCCTGACGTGGCTCCTTCCCTTGATTTAATTGGTTGTGACAGCGAATATTCCCCAATCCACCAATCATGAGAGCCCAAGTCATCTCTAAACAAACACAACTAACACAAAAAACGCCAGTGTGGCGATCCATGTGATCCCTGGATAATTTCCAGCCGTAGATGATGAAAGAGAATGAAGAAAGAAGAATTGAAAGGCCAAGATCATTCTCCGTGCTCACCAAGATTCATGAAGAAGGTTTTTAGGGTTTCCCTATAAAATCCCCCCTTATTATGTAATGTTGTGTGCCATTTTTTTATTTTTATTTTTATTTTATGCAAAAACAGATTTTAGGTTAAATGTAATTTTCTTTCAAAAGTATTGTACTCAGTTTATATTATTAATAGAATTTTTATTTCGGTTTAATCTTGTCTCTTTAAATTTTATTGCAATTTACTCTTTATACTGTTTCTGATTAATTAATATAAAGTAAAAAAAAGTGGATTATAAAGCTTCCCTACTGGAAGTTTGTTTAAAAAACTGGTTCGAAGGGTATATCTGGTTCGAGATTCGAGAGATGATGATTCGGTGATGTTGATGTTTAATGGTGGATTTTGATTCGGTCTAAAAGGGGGCTCAGCGCTCACCTTTCTGCTCAACGGATTCGATACCAGGTTTAAGTTCTTTTTAATTTTTAAGTTTTAGATTAATATAGTTTTAATTTGCTTTGCGTTTGCTTTTAGTCAGTTTGTTAGATCTGCTCAGTTTGCTATTTGGATTTAAGTTTGTTTAAGTTTTGGTTGGATCTGTTATTTTCAGTAGTGTTTGAATCTGCTTATTAACTTATCTGCTTATTGGTATAAGTTTTTTAGGATTAATTTGCTTATTTGAAGTTTAGAATTTGTTTGTTTTTTTATTTAAATCTTTTTGCTTATTTAGTTTTTAACTGCTTATTTGATTTCATTGATATATTAGCTTATCTGATTTTGTATTGTTTAGATTTTATCTACTTAGGTTTTGTTTGCTGTTTGATTATTTTTCGTTTAGATCCTATCTGCTTATTTTCTGTTTTAGATTATCTGCTTATTGTTTGTTTTGATCATAGTTGCTGATATTTAGTTTATATTGTTTTGCTGAATTTGAGTCTAGTAGTGTATTGCTTCTTATCAGTTTAGATTTGCTTATTTATCAGATTTGATTTGCTTATTTTAGATTTTTTAGCTTATTTGATTCTATTAAGTTAGACTTGCTTATTTGGTATTTGCTTATCTCTAGTTTTGATTGTTTTTATTAGCTACTTAAAGTCTCAGACCCAATTGGTCTGAGAGTTCAAAATTCCAAACAAATTAATCATTCCAAAAAAAAGGTCACTCCAGGGACTCGAACCCTTGACCTTCCGTAAATCAGCCCAACACCTTTACCATATGCTCTAGTCCTCTATTTGTTTTTTATTACAGGTTTAGTTATTAATATAGTTTAATCAATTCGTAGCTGTCAGTTTTATATATTACGTTTTTATACAAGGTTTTGTTTAATTAATTTTTATTAAAAGTTTTTTTTATAAGTTTTCTTTAATTAAGTTTAAAAAGAAAAAAAATATAAAAAAAATAAAAAAATAAAAATATTTTAATTACTTTTAGAAATTTAAATTGCTTTTATAAATTAGTTTTTATTAATTTATTTTCATATAAAATTAGTTTTTAAATTTTGTTTAAATCCAAAATAGTTTTTAAATAGTTTAAAATTAGTTTATAATTTTTAAAATAGATTCGTTTTAATTACTTTAATTAGTTTTAAAGATTTTCATAGTATAAAAGTATTTGCTTTTTAATTAGATTTAATAAATTTTAAATTAAATAGTTTTTATTTTTTAAAATACCAAAAAGAGTTTAATTTACCAAGAACGATTAATCCACGTTTAAGTTCGATATCAATTCGAGTGAGTCGAGCAGAAAACTAAGGTATGGGGTGTTATTTATGTTAGAAATTTCCCTTGGCGACGAGCTACAAAGGAGTTATGGCCGGACTTGGGAACCAAGGGAATTTAATTACGCATTAAAAATTTACTTGGAGAGGTCCAAGAAATGACAGTCGGGCGCTACGATGGGTTGCCTGTGGCTGCAGAGTGGAAAGGAGCCGACGGTGACCAATATTGTGCTTGTGGCTGTAGAGTAGAAAGGAGCCGACGGCTGCTATAGGCTGCCGGGCGGATGCTCTTCAATGCCTTACAAAAAGTACAAAAACCAAATTTGTAGCGCATTCTCTTATGTACGCGTGAGCAACAACTTCGTGACACTAATCTTCTTAAATAGTCTCCATAAGACTTGTACTTGTCGAGATTCCTTCGTACATGCATAAGACTTCAAATCTTCTTCTTTTCTTTGTCTTTACCACTTCTTTTCTTCACCTTTCTTGATCTTGTCTAACTAACAACACAAAACACAACTATGTACATATATGAGCTAAAAAGCTCGTTTGTTTAACCAAAACCATGCATAATATACAGATAACGCTCTTAAAAAATGTTTGATTTGATTGTTATCATGGTTCGAGGAAATTCGAAGAAATAGGTTACTTAATGTTTATTGAGTTCCTTGGTTAGCCTCAATATGTACCTTCCATTAAGGAGATGTAGGATTCACCTTCATCCATTGTACTAATTTCTTTTTGTAATAAACTAACCGGGGGAACTTTTTACCTGTAGGATACTGTAAATCTTGCTTATGTTTAAAGAGAGAAAGAGATAGAAAGATGGTAGATTTCACACACAATTCTAGAGAGAGAAAGTAAGAAACTATGTGAAAAATGAATGAAACCACACCCTCTCCATCTAAGGAGAGGGTTTATATACCCAAGCCCATAAGATGGGCTTGCGCTTACAAGTTGGGCCGACCTATACAAGTTGTAGGCTTGGCTTAGCCTTGTTTGCTTAATATTAGTAAAACTAAACTACGAGCTATTACT
Source organism: Glebionis coronaria (assembly GCA_025667525.1). NCBI lineage: Eukaryota > Viridiplantae > Streptophyta > Magnoliopsida > Asterales > Asteraceae > Glebionis > Glebionis coronaria. The sequence continues at coordinate 1,524,640 of JANFOE010000053.1, read as the reverse complement.
TAGACTATTGTTGGAGTGACCGATCCTTTCTAATACGTAAAACGTATTTCCAACAATCTCCACCTAAGGGAGGTCACTCCAAACAAGGGCGTTACCCAAGTTACAATAATAAAATAAACCTAGCATACTATGCTTGTCTTGAGCTCGTAGTCTTCGTCTTTCTTTTCTTTTTCTTTTCTAGTGAACATGTTGATGTGATCTTTGACATCAATCTTTAGCATTAATCTCTTGTCGTGATCTTGTACATCCATCACTTGTGATTTGGCCTCCTCGTGACCGCATCTCCCACATACTTATACCTTTGTAATTCTTGAAAGCTTCAGAGTTCGATACAACGGAAGACTTGACTTTAAGGCTTTCTAGAATTTGATGAAATATTAAGTTCATAAAGTATAAGCATGCGGGGACGACTTCTTCTCGGATTCCTCAACGCCACCGTCTTCAAATGCCACAACATAAGTAGACACGAACGAAATGGCTTTGAACATTTCATTCTATTTCGGTAGCATTTTACCTTCGGTCGGTGAAGACCGTTGGACGATATTAAATATCGTACTTGTGGCAGGTAGATTTAATTAAAAATCTCCTTGACAAGATTTCGCGGGTAAACCCTTTCTCTTTACTCGACCGTCCAAAGTTGACTGCGAACGTAAAGAGTGAATCATTTGAATAAAATTATCCGTATGATTGAAGTCGTCAAATCCAATTCCTGGAACAAGTTTGATTCATTAAAGAATCGCACGATCGTTGCTTTCTAGTTGTCACGAGCTTGATTCATACTGAATTTTGCAAGTTACCTACCAAGTGTTGTTTGATGTTAACACTAGAAGGATTTCCACTCATCATTGTGAACACTATAGAGTGTCACTCTGAGTGTTCTGGCAAGATCACTAAGATATTGCGTAGAGGCCTGGAACGTGTTTAAGTTCATTTAAGAATTAAACCACTGTTGCTTTCCAGTTATCACAAGCTTGATTCATAAAGAACCGCACAAGTCACCTACCATGAGCTTTTTGATATTCGCTCAAGAAGTATTTCCATCTTCATTGTAAATACTTCGTATTACTCGGATGTTCTGGCAAGATCATGAAGATTTTGCGTAGGACTCTTAATATCTTTCTTACTTTTCACAGTGTGTGAAGAAGCAATGAAATATGGAAATGTGTCCTTATGAGATATTTGATGATCTCAAATGGCTCTAGACTCGATCGTGCATTTTGGATTTTTAGTGATCGGAGGCTAGAGAGGAGTGCCACCATTTCAATACCAATTTACTCGAGGTGAATAAATCGATAGATAATGCGTTGTCTCTATGTGAATAAAACAAATACCTTTTAAGAGATATCTGAGTTAGTTGGAATGGGTTGTGCAATGCATCACTGGGTCCATGATGTCTATCTTCTGTATCGAGCATCATTAAAATGATCTCAATAGCATATGTGTTGATCCGGTTTCTGCCTAAGGTTGTAAGGAGGGCTTCTTTCTTTACACCCTTTATCTTTACAATTATTTTTCATTTTTTAACCCCTTCAATGCTTACTAATACGTCATAACTAGAACCTTGTTTTGATTGTTCCAGTGCTAACTTAAGTACTTGGTCGGCATTCAGCTACGTTCACAATCTTTCCCCGTCTTTCCTAAGGACTACTATTTCTAGCTATGGAATGTCCTTGGGAAGATTCCTCCGGTTTTGGAAGAATCATTGGACATAACCTATCCTACCATCCTTATGTCACCACAATCTTCATCATCGTGAAATACATAGGTTGAGGGTAAGTAAAAATAACCATGAAATCTAATTTTTGATGTGCAAATCCGTTTTGCTCCCCTTAACATATGCCACGATATTTGAAAACATTTCGCATATGTCGGGATGAGCCATCACGTTAAGTCAAACCATTTGTGATAATTTCACATATTAAATCACATTTTCTCCCCCATATTAAAAATATTAACCCAATCGATGTTTTTAATATCAATTGATTTAATGAAGTTTTAACAAAGGTTTTGGGAAGAAACATGCAAGTCCGTTTAATCTTCATGAGACCAATTTGTGAGATATGATACCGATTTGTAATATGATCATATTCACCATATAAGAATGAATTGACAAGGTTGGACCTGATTGATGAGAACATCATATGATAAGATCAAATGGTTCTTGTCAGCAAATGTTGGTCGCCTCGTCACGTCTGAAGTCATCTCTTAACACCACATGTACGATTGGTATTATTGTCTTGACACCAATTAGTGAACTTGGCACTTTCGGCATCGAAGATTCTGAATGCTTGACAATTGCTCCCCCTCAATTGTTGACCCGTGTTCTATTGAAATAGCAGTAGTCGTCGTTTGAGTAGTTGCATCGTCGAGTATGTAGATGTTGGGGATAAATTAAGGCCAGATCACTTGAGCGCTGACAAGAGTAATACAAGCGTTGACAAGAACAAAACAAGCACTGACAGCTCAAGCGTTGACAAGATAAAGTCAAGCGTTGACACATTGAAGACAAGCAGTGATGGAAAGATATACTCTACACGTTTATTGTATTCTAGAATAGTTCTAGTAAAGATAGGAACAACAATGTATTTTTTATATTTATCTTTACCTAGAATAGCTGATACGTAGATTATTGTACAAGGCTTCTTATTTCTATAAAAGAAGACCTTTAGTTTAATGTTTCATATAAGTTTTCATTCGTAAACTACTTTCATTGTAAGCAAGTTTGATATTGATAATCAAAGTGAAAGTTTGTTTATATCATTGTGTGTTCTTGCTTAAGTGTTAAATTCCGCATAACACTTAGATTCATAAGCATATACAAAGGTTTCTCTAAGTGTATTACTTGATCTAATCTCGTATACATAAAGCTAAATCGATCTAACTTTGGGATCAACAGTAGACACCAATTATAGATTGCTATGGTTGTAGAGATGATAGCTTCATAAAAACAAGATTTCTCTTGTTGTGACAAATAAATGCACTGATGCGTACATATATCCGTGTTAGACCAAGTTATAAAGTAAACTTGATCCCTTACAAGGTTTCAGAGTAAACCTTGCCCGAGAAAATTAATTCCTGTTGTGAGCCAAAGCTTTCATAAGAAATAATTGACTTTAATGTGAAAACCGGGTTGCAATCTGAAATAACTACAAGCCATATGGGCATGTTTTATGAAATATTTACAACTTTTGTACGAACTCTATTTATGGCTTCGTGTCAATATTAATCGAATTTTCTAAGGCCGTAAATATTATCGTACCAAAAGACATGCCTTTGAAAAATAAATTAAAAATATTTTTGGATTTTTATGAAATTTTTTAATTTTTATGGTTTTTATATGGTTTTTATTTTTTTATTTTGCTTTTGTGGATAAAAATATAAACAATATATACGAATGATCACCAAGGATACGGAGAATAGTTTACCACCACGGTTCTTTCGCTTCATCGGCCAGTTCCTTTAGAGTCTCAGGCGAGTATGTTCTCAATCCTAGCTTGTCGGCCAAAAATTCCATTCGAGCGTGATCTAAATCCTTTGTGAAAATATTCGCCAATTGATACTCAGATCGGACAAAGTAAAGCTTAATCACTCCATTCTTCACTTTCTCCTTGATGAAGTGGTAGCGAATGTCAATATGCTTCGACCGGGAGAATTGAACATTGTTGCAACATAGGGCAATTGCACTTTTGTTGTCGTAGTACATCGGAATCTTGTTGAGACCTAGACCATAGTCGGTTAATTGTAATCTCATCCAAAGAATTTTAGCACAGCAACCGGACATAGCTATGTATTCTGCTTCCGTACTTGAAATTGCAGCGCTTTTCTGCCTTTTCGATGCCCAACTGATTAATCGATCTCCTAGTAGTTGCAAAGTTCAACTCGTGCTACGCCGTGTATCTTGACAACCCACGTGATCCGCATCTGCATATTCCATTAGTGCGATCGAAGGGTCCTTCGAATACCAAAGTCTTTGATTAATGATTCCTTTAAGATACTGAAAGATCCGTTTAACAGTAGCTAAGTTTAACTCAGTAGGCCGAGTTTGATACAGAGCACACATACATATAACAAACTGAAGATCTGGGCGACTAGCTGTGATATAAAGAAGGGTACCGATCATTCCACGATAAAGTGTCGGATCAACAACAGCTCCATGTGGATCTGCATCAAGCTTAGTTCGTTCCACCATTGGAGTATCCACGGGGTCACAAGATTCCATCTTATATTTCTTAAGAGATTCAAGGACATACTTGGATTGATTGATAAAGATGCCTTTGGGACTCTGAGATATCTGAAGTCCTAAGAAGAATGATACCTTGCCCATCATTGACATCTTAAACTTGGAAGACATGAATGTCCCAAACTCATCGGAAAAGGTTTAGGTCGAGGCTGCAAATATAATATCATCAACATATATTTGTACCATAATCATATCTTTACCTCGTTTTTGAATAAACAACGTGGGATCCACATTGCCTTTAGCGAAGCCTTGTGTAATGAGGAATTGTGACAATAGATCATACCACGCGCGTGAAGCTTGCTTCAACCCATAAAGAGCCTTATTAAGCTTGTACACATGATTAGGATATTTAGAATTCAAAAAACCATCCGGTAGTTGAACATAGACCTCTTCCTTAATTTCACCATTAAAAAATGTCGTCTTCACATCCATCTGATAGACGATGTGACAATCTAACATTTTCAGGTAGTGAAATATTTTCTCGTATAATATGTTGAAACTTATTTTTGTGTTGGTTGACGAACTCACAATTTACGGATTTAAATTTGGGCTTACGTGCATAATTTGGCGTCTTTTACGACTAAACCGGAAACCTTAGGATTACGTATTTACGTTTTTGAACTCCGTTTTTGATGAGACAATTTTTATTGGATTCGTTTTGTGACGTTGATTCATAATTTATAAAAACGTTTCTCGTAAAACGACCCGAGTGCACGCAAATCGAGAAAACTAGAATCGAGAAATACCCGTAAACTAGTGAGATGGGACAAAACACATTTTCCCACCCCACTAGCTTGGTTGGGACGGCATAACTTGACACCACACACTAAGATGGCATCAAGTTAGCTAACACATTCCATGTGTAAGCCATGCTTACATTTTAAGCTAACACATTCCACTAACTATCAAAACTAGCTACTAGTTTTCACTTCCACCATTTCATACATGCAAAATCCTCTCAAAACTACTCCCCTTGCCGTCCAAAATAAACCAACAAACACCCCATTTGATCTCTTCTAGCCATGAAACACATGTTTACTAGCTCTATTATGGAGTTCTCTTGAAGCCTTGATCATTTGGTGGCCATATTAACAACTTTGGAGGTGATTTGCTTGTGTTCTAGGGCTGATTTTCCAACCTATTTTCTTGATATTTGATGGTCTTAGAGATACTTGTTGTGTTCATCAAGTTCTTGTCTTCCAAAAACAAGAAATCCACTTGGTTGGTAAAGAAGATCATCCTCTCCATTTTTCTCTTGTTATTTTGTAAAGAACAAATGTATTTTCTTTCATTTTTTATATGTATATGATGTATATATGATGATAAAAATGTTGTGTGGGGATCAAGTGTTGATAAATATGCTTAAAAATGTTAATAACTATAAGAAATGAAGCTAAAATCTTGATTATTTAGTTGGCTGTATAAAAACAGTAGATAACTAAAACAAGAACTGATAAAATTGCATGGTTTGATCCATTTACAGTAAGTACAAGATGTTATACACATGTGAGAGTTGGTCATGCAATGAAATCAAAATAATGAGTGAGATATGATCAAAACAAGTTAGGTGGTCTAATCTGAATAAGCAGTTTTGTAGGGACTGTTAAGGCAAGTTAAACTTAAAATGGGCAGTAGCTATAACTAAGTTAAATGTAGCACATAATATGAAGAACATGTCACCTAAAAATGAGCTTCTAATTCATTATAGAACTCTAGATATGGTAAAAATGGTGAACATGAAGATAAAAATCAGATTTTTGGAATTAATGTTTATTATTATTATATAAGCACTCACATTTTAATGTATAAAATGTAAAAATAAAAACCCACTAACTTATAAAACATACTTATATAAATATATAAAAGGTTAATTAAATGGATAAATTATATAAATGGTGGTGAAATAATATTCAATAGTAATAAAAACTATAAACTTGATTTTTACGACTTTTTCGGCTATCGCCGTAAAATTAACGTTTTTCGCCAAATAAAACTTAGACGATCAAACCCGTCTAATGTAAAGTTTATAAAAGTCATATACTGATGTATAGGTAACTAATACAAGTAAAAACCGATAAAACCCGAACTATAAGAAATACGGACATTTACGAGCTAACTAAACATATTGGACTAATAATTGGACTTAATAAGATAAAACCTTGTAAAAAGAACTTATTGGGCTTAACCCATTTGGGCCCAACATGGAAAGTATACATACTAATAATATAGGTATAAAAGGGATTAAAACAAGTTAAAGAACTTATAAAAGGCTTATTGGACTTAAAACGTGTAAATAGTTAAAACTAGCAAACTAGTAAAACGTTACCAAAACGTAAACACTAAAATGAGTAAACAAGGATGTATAAACCCACTTGATCATCATCATATGTATATTGTTATTTTGATAAAAGTCATTGGACCGAGTCTAAGACCGATTATTATTTATATAGGTTTCCGTGACCGAAGCACGCCCGTAGTCGATAATCCGCCTTTCATTAACAACGTGAGTTCATAGCCTCGCACTCTTTTAAATGTTTTATAAAATGATTTGTAAACCCGCGAGGGAGATAACATGCTAGATTTTTATAAAAATAGAACACAAGTAGTCCCGATTGTATGCTTAATGATATGCACCCGAATGATGCTATGACCCTATAAACGAGACTAAAAGGATTATTAGTAGTTAGGTTATGTCACTTAAAGTCCCATTAGCATGAATTGTGAACTGCCGGGATTTGGTAGACGCTTATGCATTTGATAGTACTATTTGGGGACGATCACCCCAGTTCGCGCCTTGACGGTTGATCCCCGTCGTACCACATTGATTGGTAATCGAATTTATGTATGAGAAGATTCCATAGCGTGATTTTTGTGACGACACGCTAACTTAGAGGGGCAAATTGTTTGTCGGGTTCGCGGCCCGCTGTTTTCATAGTAAGGTAACAATGTCATGCGGCTAATAATAATCCTACAATGTATCCTAAAATCTAAATACAATATGATACGACGCTATTAACGATGAATATATTACCTATCATGGTAATATAGAGACTACGGTCTCATGGACGGTTTAAGATGTATGCTTGATTTATATATTGCCTGACTAGCAATATGAGGACTTACTTCCGATATTATACTTGTGTTCTGATTTTAAATGATTGTTTTATATAACGGTTTTTATTTAAACTCTATGAATTCACTCGGCATTCGCTGATATGATTTTTGCATGTTTTTATCTCAAGTGCTTGAAGGTAATCCGGATGGAGATCGACTCTGATGGCCCACATAATATTAAAGATGTTCATTCGATCTATGTTTTGTAAGCTTAATGACCTGTATAATTTGGGACCTATTGTACACTTTAAACTTTTTATCGAATGAATGTATGTTAAACCTTGAACAACCATATTTTATGTGTTGTCTATGATTGGAGTTATTGTGCTATCCCGTAACACTCTGAAAGACCCTTCCGCTGTATCGATACGAAAAATGAGAGTGTTACAGTTTGGTACCAGAGCTCTCGTTATAGAGAACAAAAGATTTTAAAAACCAAGGTTTTGAACAAAACTTTTCAAAATCTTTTGACAATGAACATTTAAGAAAATATTTGAAAAATCTTTTGACTATAACGGTGCCAGAGATCTCCGACGTTACCAACAAGCCCTATTGAGAAGATATATATTTTGATATATATAATTTAATTTATATATATGTATATATCGTGGTTTCATTATGTAATTGTTTAACTAGTATGTTATCCTAATACGAGATATATATATAAAAGCAGATTGTCATGGCTGACCCTAATATTCCTGTAGAAAACCATGCTATTCCCGAACCTAATATAGAAGATGATCCTTATTTAGAATTAGTAGATTATGATATCGATGATGAGGAGGAACCATTTGAGGATCCCGAGCCCGAGTTCGGACTAGGAGATCAGATTGCCCCTCAGGTTGACTTGGTAGAGAATGAGATTGAGAATGTGGATATTGAGAACGATGATGAGATTGGGTTAGATAATTTAGATGACGAGATTGACGACGAGGATGTCGAGGAGGATGTAGGTATAGATATTGAGGTTGATGACGATGAGGAAGCTGAGCTTATTTATCCATATGATGTTCCAGAGGGCGAGCCTTTGCCCCCACCAGTTGATTTTTCTGATTCTGAGGTTGAGTTACCTAGGGATGAAATGTCTGAATCGTCTGAATCTGATTCTGAATCAGAGGAGGATGAGGATGATGATGCACCTGACGGTACGGATGGTATTGCTACTCGTAGATGTGAGATAGGAGAGTCGTCTAGTGCTCAAGAGGCTACTCATATTGATGGTCTTACACCATGGGCCTTGAGACGTGATATAAATGCTTCCCGTGTTAAGAGTTGTGTGACAGATGTTGGATTAGGTGTTGTTCAGACTCGGGTTGCTTATTTGGAGTCGAAGACTAAGGTTGGCGAGAAAGAGCGGGAAGTGCTTAGTTTAGATTTGAGTGATGTAGAGCGTGGTTTGAATGAGGCTTTTAGGAGGTTATCGGTGTTAGAAAGTGGTGAGTTTGCTGCTATGAAGAGAAAGGTGAATTCTATGGGGATTCAGTTGAGTGTAGCTCGTGCGATGCGTGAGAAAGCTGAAAAGGAGTTGAATATATCTGTGGGATGGAATAGTAGATTTTATGCTGACATGGTTGAAAGAGGAGTAATCCGTAAGCGCCCAGCTGAAGATGTGTCTAGTGATCGTCCGACAAAGATTCAGAAGACGATGGATGATGGACCATCTGGCGGTTCTCAGTAGACCAGTCTGTATTTAGTAGTGACCTTTATATCTTTTGTGCCTTTGTAGCTTTGACTGAACCGACTTGTTAGTAATAGACTTGGCACGAATTTTGAGTGTATATAGTGCTAGAACTTTGATATGGGATGTACTAAGACAATACTTTTGTTTCAAATCGAATGAAATATGTATCTTGTCTTGAATTCCATATTGTGCCTTATTTGTATCTTGATTATGAATTCAATCCATATTATATGAATCCTTTGTTGGATGAATGCTTAATACTTTGAAATTGTGGAATTATAGAACTATGCCGCCCAAGAAGGCTGTGACTGAGGATGATGTACGTAGGATTATTACGGAGCAAGTTACCGCATCTATGACTAAATTTATGGCAAATGCTAGAAATGAAGCTGGCGGTAGTGGAGCTGGCGGTAGTGGAGCTGGCGGTAGTGGAGCTGGCGGTAGTGGAGCTGGCGGTAGTGGAGCTGGCGGTAGTGGAATTGGCGGTGCTAATGTGAATGTGAATGCTAATAATGTGAATGCTAATGCTGTAGGAAATGTAGGAGGACTTGGAACTAATGCACCTGAAGTTGGTGGCTGTACTTATGTGACGTTCATGAAGTGTGAACCTCTACCTTTTAATGGAACTGAAGGTGCTGTAGGACTAAGCCAGTGGATTGAGAAGATTGAATCGGTGTTTAAGATTAGTAAGTGTAAGGAGGAAGATAAGGTGACTTTTGCTATGGCTACTCTTAAAGGTCGTGCGTTGACTTGGTGGAACGGGAGAATTGCTTTCATGGGTCTTGATGCTGCTAATGCTACTCCTTGGGCTGAAATTAAGAAGTGGATGACTTTGTAGTTTTGTCCTCGTAGTGTGATTATTAGGTTAGAAAAAGAGTTGATTCATTTGAGAATGAAAGGTGTGGACATTGATAGTTACACGAACCGATTCCATGAGTTGGCCTTGCTATGTCCTCGATTGGTTGAACCCGAAGAGATCCGAATTGAGCAATATATTAAAGGGTTGACCAGGAATATCCGGGGGGACGTGACATCATCGAAACCACTGACCATTGATGATGCTGTTCGAATGGCTTACCAACTCATTGGACAGATAATTCAGGATAAGGAAGATGAAGCCCGTGTAGGTGAGAAAAGAAAGGGTAACGGTGAGCGTATAGATAGAGGTGATAATAGGAAGAATTTCAATCGCCGTCAGAACCAGAGAAAGGGGAATGCAAATGCTCTTACCTACAATGCACCACGCAACGATGATAGATGTCCTAAGTGTGGCAACAAGAGGCATGCTGGCGACTGCTGGAAGTGCCGAAATTGCGGAAAGCTTGGACACAAGGTTGAAAGGTGTAAGAAGGGAACCATTTGCTTCAACTGTAATGAGGAAGGTCATAGGAAATCGGAATGCCCCAAGTTGAAAGCGATTGTACCTGGAAGAAACCCCCAGGGTGGTATCTACCAACTTGGAATAATTGAGGTGAAGAAAGAGGATCCGAATGTCGTTACCGGTACGTTTTTACTCAACAATCATTATGTTGTTGCTTTATTTGATTCAGGTGCTGATAGGAGCTTTGTATCCACTAAATTTAGTGCCCTTATTGATATTGAACCTGTTGAGATAAGTACCAGTTACGAGGTGGAATTGGCTGATGGTAAATTAGTGAAAACTAATAAGCTATTAGAAGGATACTCTCTAAATCTCTTGAACCATTCCTTTCCGATTGATTTGATGTTGATAGAATTAGGTACTTTTGATATTATTATTGGTATGGATTGGTTGTCGTTGAATAATGCTACTATTTTATGTGGAGAGAAGAAGGTTAAGATTCCTCTTAGGAATAGGACGTTAGTAATTGATGGTAGTCGAGGTGAATCCCGTTTGAAAATCGTTTCATGTATTAAAGTCCAAAAGTACATCAGGAACGGTTGTGAGTTATTCTTAGCTCAAGTGACCGGGAATGAGTCTAGGGAGAAACGATTGGAAGATGTACCTATTATTTGTGAATTTCTTGAGGTATTTCCTAAAGATTTACCCGGACTTCCACCGATAAGGCAAGTAGAGTTTCGAATCGATTTAATTCCTGGTGCTGCACCGGTGGCACGTGCGCCTTACCAATTAGCCCCTTCTGAATTAAAGGAGTTATCTGAGCAACTTAAGGAGTTGTCTGATAAAGGTTTTATTCGACCGAGCTCGTCACCTTGGGGAGCTCCAGTCTTGTTCGTTAAGAAGAAGGATGGATCTTTTCGTATGTGCATTGATTATAGGGAACTGAATAAGTTGACAATTAAAAATCGATATCCTTTACCTAGGATTGATGATTTGTTTGATCAACTGCAAGGATCTAGTGTGTATTCTAAGATAGATTTGCGGTCAGGATATCACCAACTTCGCGTCCGTGAAGAAGATATTCCTATAACTGCATTTAGAACTCGTTATGGACACTATGAATTTCAAGTAATGCCATTTGGGTTAACTAACGCACCTGCGGTTTTCATGGATTTAATGAATCGAGTGTGCAAGCCCTACTTGGATAAATTTGTGATTGTGTTTATTGACGATATTCTAATCTATTCTAAGAATGAAGATGAACATAGAGAACATTTGAGGATTGTTTTGAACTTGTTGAAGGATGAAAGGTTGTATGCTAAGTTTTCGAAATATGATTTCTGGTTAGATTCTGTGCAATTTCTTGGTCATGTGATTAACAGAGATGGAATTCATGTTGATCTTGCAAAGGTTGAAGCTATTAAGAATTGGTCTGCACCGACAATGCCAACGGAAGTGCGACAGTTCTTAGGATTAGCTGGCTATTATAGGCGATTCATTAAAGAATTTTCTTTGATAGCTAAACCCTTGACTAAGCTTACTCAGAAGAATAAACCTTTCGTTTGGGGAAGTGATGAAGATGGAGCATTTCAGACATTGAAGCAAAAATTATGTAGTGCGCCAATCTTATCATTACCCGACGGGAGTGAAGATTTTGTAGTGTATTGTGATGCATCTCTTAGAGGTTATGGAGCTGTTTTGATGCAGAGAGAGAAAGTGATAGCTTATGCTTCTAGACAATTAAGGAAGAGTGAGGAGAATTATACTACTCATGATCTTGAGTTAGGAGCTGTAGTCTTTGCTCTTAGGTTGTGGAGACATTATCTGTATGGCACCAAGTGTACGGTATTTACCGATCACAAAAGCCTACAGTATATTCTCGACCAGAAGGAATTGAACATGAGGCAACGAAGATGGATAGATTTGTTAAGTGATTATGATTGTGATATAAAATATCACCCAGGAAAAGCCAATGTTGTTGCCGATGCGTTAAGAGAGCCTATCAGGGTGCGTTCTCTAGTCTTGACCGTGCACAATAATTTGCCTGAGCAAATTAGAAATGCGCAAATAGAAGCTTGTAAGAAGGAGAATTTTGTTAATGAAGGGTTCCGAGAAGAAGGAGATCCTTTAGAGGTTAGAGCTGATGGAGTGAAATGCTTAAGAGGTCGTATGTGGATACCTAAGTTTGGAGGCTTAAGAGATTTGATTATGTTAGAATCCCATAAATCTAAGTATTCCATTCATCCGGGATCTGATAAGATATACCATGATTTGAAGAAGTTGTACTGGTGGCCGAATATGAAAGCTGACATAGCTATGTATGTTCTTCAATGCTTGACTTGTGCTAGAGTTAAAGCTGAACATCAAAAGCCATCAGGACTACTTCAACAACCAAAGATTCCTGAATGGAAGTGGGAGCGAATTACGATGGACTTTATCACCAAGCTTCCTAGAACATCATCTGGAAACAATTCGATTTGGGTTCTTGTCGACAGACTGACCAAATCAGCACACTTCATTCCGGTTAAGGAGCAGTTCTCACTAGAGAATCTGACTCGAATATACCTTGATAATGTTGTATGCAAGCATGGAGTGCCTGTATCGATCATTTCAGATCGAGATCCTAGATTCGCATCGAATTTTTGGAAATCTCTCCAAAGATCTTTGGGAACGAATCTCGACATGAGCACTGCTTATCACCCCCAGACTGATGGGCAGAGTGAAAGGACGATACAAACACTGGAAGATATGTTGAGAGCTTGTGTGTTAGACTTTGGTAAGAATTGGGATAAACATTTGTCGTTAGCAGAGTTTTCGTATAACAATAGTTACCATTCTAGTATTAAGGCTGCACCGTTTGAAGCTTTGTATGGTAGGAAGTGTAGATCTCCTGTATGTTGGAGCGAAGTTGGGGATACCCAGCTCACGGGACCGGAATTGATCCGGGAGACTACGGAGATGATAGTTAAGATTAAGAATAGGTTGTTGACTGCCCGTAGTAGACAGAAAAGTTACGCGGATGTGCGGCGGAAGCCAATGGAGTTTGAAGTGGGTGACCGAGTAATGTTGAAAGTATCGCCATGGAAAGGCGTTATCAGATTTGGAAAGCGAGGAAAATTGAATCCCCGTTATATTGGACCCTTTAAGATTTTATCTAGAGTAGGTCTGGTGGCCTACAAACAGAGTTACCCCCAGAACTTCATGGTGTTCACAACACATTCCATGTATCTAATCTGAAGAAATGTCTAGCAGTGAGTGATGAGAAAATCCCGTTTGGTAAAGTTCGAATAGATGGGAAGTTGCATTTTATCGAAGAGCCCGTAGAAGTTATGGACCGTGAGGTAAAGCAACTGAAACAAAGTCGGATACCTATTGTCAAGATCCGATGGAATTCAAAGCATGGACCGGAGTATACTTGGGAACGAGAGGACGAAATGTGGAAGAAATATCCGCACCTCTTCGATTTCAATAAGAAACGGACATTCAAATGAAATGGATCACGAGGACGTTGATCCCTTTTAGGAGGAAAAGCTGTGACAATCTAACATTTTCAGGTAGTGAAATATTTTCTCGTATAATATTTTGAAACTTATTTTTGTGTTGGTTGACGAACTCACAATTTACGGATTTAAATTTGGGCTTACGTGCATAATTTGGCGTCTTTTACGACTAAACCGGAAACCTTAGGATTACGTATTTACGTTTTTGAACTCCGTTTTTGATGAGACAATTTCTATTGGATTCGTTTTGTGACGTTGATTCATAATTTATAAAAACGTTTTTCGTAAAACGACCCGAGGGCACGCAAATCGAGAAAAGTAGAATCGAGAAATACCCGTAAACTAGTGACATGGGACAAAACACATTGTCCCACCCCACTAGCTTGGTTGGGACGGCATAACTTGACACCACACACTAAGGTGGCATCAAGTTAGCTAACACATTCCATGTGTAAGCCATGCTTACATTTTAAGCTAACACATTCCACTAACTATCAAAACTAGCTACTAGTTTTCACTTCCACCATTTCATACATGCAAAATCCTCTCAAAACTACTCCCCTTGCCGTCCAAAATAAACCAACAAACACCCCATTTGATCTCTTCTAGCCATGAAACACATGTTCACTAGCTCTATTAAGGAGTTCTCTTGAAGCCTTGATCATTTGGTGGCCATATTAACAACTTTGGAGGTGATTTTCTTGTGTCCTAGGGCTGATTTTCCAACCTACGTTCTTGATATTTGATGGTCTTGGAGATACTTGTTGTGTTCATCAAGTTCTTGTCTTCCAAAAACAAGAAATCCACTTGGTTGGTAAAGAAGATCATCCTCTCCATTTTTCTCTTGTTATTTTGTAAAGAACAAATGTATTTTCTTTCATTTTATATATGTATATGATGTATATATGATGATAAAAATATTGTGTGGGGATCAAGTGTTGATAAATATGCTTAAAAATGTTAATAACTATAAGAAATAAAGCTAAAATCTTGATTAATTAGTTGGCTGTATAAAAACAGTAGATAACTAAAACAAGAACCTATAAAATTGCATGGTTTGATCCATTTACAGTAAGTACAAGATGTTATACACATGTGAGAGTTGGCCATGCAATGGAATCAAAATATTTAGTGAGATATGATCAAAACAAGTTAGGTGGTCTAATCTGAATAAGCAGTTTTGTAGGGACTGTTAAGGCAAGTTAAACTTCAAATGGGCAGTAGCTATAACTAAGTTAAATGTAGCACATAATATGAAGAACATGTCACCCAAAAATGAGCTTCTAATTCGTTATAGAACTCTAGATATGGTAAAAATGGTGAACATGAAGATAAAAATCAGATTTTTGGAATTAATATTTATTATTATTATATAAGCACTCACATTTTAATGTATAAAATGTAAAAATAAAAACCCACTAACTTATAAAACTTACTTATATAAATCTATAAAAGGTTAATTAAATGGATAAATTATATAAATAATGGTGAAATAATATTTATAAGTAATAAAAACTATAAACTTGATTTTTACGACTTTTTTGGCTATCGTCGTAAAATTAACGTTTTTCGCCAAATAAAACTTAGACGATCAAACCCGTCTAATGTAAAGTTTATAAAAGTCATATACTTATGTATAGGTAACTAATACAAGTAAAAACCGATAAAACCCGAACTATAAGAAATACGGACATTTACGAGCTAACTAAACATATTGGACTAATAATTGGACTTAATAAGATAAAAACTTGTAAAAAGAACTTATTGGGCTTAACCCATTTGGGCCCAACATGGAAAGTATACATACTAATAATATAGGTATAAAAGGGATTAAAACAAGTTAAAGAACTTATAAAAGGCTTATTGGACTTAAAACGTGTAAATAGTTAAAACTAGCAAACTAGTAAAACGTTACCAAAACGTAAACACTAAAATGTGTAAACAAGGATGTATAAACCCACTTGATCATCATCATATGTACAAAATCATCATATGTATATTGTTATTTTGATAAAAGTCATTGGACCGAGTCTAAGACCGATTATTATTTATATAGGTTTCCGTGACCGAAGCACGCCCGTAGTCGATAATCCGCCTTTCATTAACAACGTGAGTTCATAGCCTCGCACTCTTTTAAATGTTTTATAAAATGATTTGTAAACCCGCGAGGGAGATAACATGCTACATTTTTATAAAAATAGAACACAAGTAGTCCCGATTGTATGCTTAATGATATGGACCCGAATGATGCTATGACCCTATAAACGAGACTAAAAGGATTATTAGTAGTTAGGTTATGTCACTTAAAGTCCCATTAGCATGAATTGTGAACTGCCGAGATTTGGTAGACGCTTATGCATTTGATAGTACTATTTGGGGACGATCACCCCAGTTCGCGCCTTGACGGTTGATCCCCGTCGTACCACATTGATTGGTAAGCGAATTTATGTATGAGAAGATTCCATAGCGTGATTTTTGTGACGACACGCTAACTTATATGGGCAAATTGTTTGTCGGGTTCGTGGCCCGCTGTTTTCATAGTAAGGTAACAATGTCATGCGGCTAATAATAATCCTACAATGTATCCTAAAATCTAAATACAATATGATACGACGCTATTAACGATGAATATATTACCTATCATGGTAATATAGAGACTACGGTCTCATGGACGGTTTAAGATGTATGCTTGATTTATATATTGCCTGACTAGCAATATGAGGACTTACTTCCGATATTATACTTGTGTTCTGATTTTAAATGATTGTTTTATATAACGGTTTTTATTTAAACTCTATGAATTCACTCGGCATTCGCTGATATGATTTTTGCATGTTTTTATCTCAGGTGCTTGAAGGTAATCCGGATGGAGATCGACTCTGATGGCCCACATAATATTAAAAATGTTCATTCGATCTATGTTTTGTAAACTTAATGACCTGTATAATTTGGGACCTGTTGTACACTTTAAACTTTTTATCGAATGAATGTATGTTAAACCTTGAACAACCATATTTTATGTGTTGTCTATGATTGGAGTTATTTTGCTATCTCGTAACACTCTGAAAGACCCTTCCGCTATACCGATACGAAAAATGAGAGTGTTACAGACGATCACATTCATGTGGGCTGCATAAGCAAGGAATAGTCTAATAGCTTCCAAACGGGCAACAGGTGCAAAGGAGTCCATAAATTCGATGCCCAATAATTGCTTGTGTTGATCCCTTTGGTTGGATCTATATTCTTTTAAGAATTAGTATAGTAGTTTTTAATCAAACTAAAACACTTTGAGCACTCTTACTAACACTAAATAAGTTATGTGAAATCTAACATATATGAGCACAGAAGAACAGAATTACTTTTAACTATTCGATTTACTTATTAATCTACTTGAATGAGGTACATGAAAGACATTGTACCTATGTTCCTTTTATAGAGTAAGGAACCCTAGAAACCTTAGAATATTCTATAAAGATAACTATATCACAGACGATATATTATCAATATTCTAACTATTTAAGTATATCACATAAGATATACTCTAACTATAACTATGACATATCTTATACAAAGATATATTCGTCCTAATCAACATAGCAGTACTTACTTTATAATTAGCAGTACTTACTATGTACCGCGTTAATACTAACGGTACTTACATAACATTAACAGTATTTAAAATACACTAACGGTACTTGACACTTAACAAATAATTCCCAACAATCCTCCCCTAAACAAGAATGATAACTTGTTGTCTTCTTGTTTCTCTTGTACTGGATGTATTAAAATACATGTCTTCAGTCTTTCCTTCATCCTTGGATTGAACTGGGTAATTTGTATTGCTATCCAACTGAATGTAGCCAAACACTTCAAATGTAGATCTTCTTCTGATAAGATAATCTTCAAACATCATGAATATCATCTTTGTCTTCGAACTATGATCTTCTTTGTGTCTTCTAAACATTCATTTATCTTTGCAGCATCAGTCATTGTCTTCTTGAGTTAAATCTTTGAACTCTGAATCATGAACCTTAGTCTTGATTTGATTAGACAAAACCTTTTAAGTATTTTTTTTTCTTTCTTTGAATACTTCTTTGCGTGTAATCTTCATACCTGAAATAAAATAGTTAACAACAAAAACCAATCTGTATTGGCTTCATGATTTTTAGCAAATCACCAGCTATCAACGGATTTGATAAATTCTTTACCAGTTAGTCGTACACTCTGGAATAGCCAATACTTTATTCATAAAGAATAAGGTGTACTGATAACCTTACAATTTTTGGTAAATTGTCAACCATCAACGGATTTGATGAAGTCTTTACCTAGTACCGTTTGTCTAGGACTAGCCAACTCTTTGTTTCGAAACAAGGTGAGTTAGAACCATATAGTTTTTAGCAAACTATCATCTTTCAACGGATTTGATAAGTCTTTACCACAAACCGTTTGCTTATGGACTAGCCAGTTCTTATGTGTGTTAGACATGGTGAACTGAGAACCATTTGTGAAGTGTGACTGAAAGTCAAACACTTAAGACTCTTTCTCAGCTTCTTCCTCATCTTTCAAATCCTTGATTTGTTGTTTAACAATTCTGATCAACTCCAAAGCATCAACATATTCTTCTGTAACTTCCAATTGTTGTTCTAACATCCTTTCCAACAATCTTCTTTTGAAAGGGTAAGTCTTCTCTTGCAGCATATAGTATTTAACATCATCTATATCCAGAATATGCAATCCACATGACCTATAATATCTCCAGTAACTAGGAACCTGATTCTCTAATTCCTTCAACATTTCTTGATCAGAATTGTGTGGCTCATACATAAAGAGAAATTCCCAGTATAATAGTGATACTTCAGTTTTACCTGCACTGGCTTCTTGAACTAACCTGAAAAGATCTTGAATATCTTGTCAGTCAAGAATGTGAAGAATATCCTCCAAAAGTCTGAATATCCTTGTTGTGCCATCAGTTCTTTGAATTCCATGAGCTTCAAGTCCTTGATCCATAGAGTAAATCCATCTAGCAATAGATGATCTTTTTCAAAAAAATCTCTGTATCAATACATTGATCTTCAAATTTTACAATCTTCAAGTACTTCTTCAAGCTCTCATCATCATCACTATCTTCTGTTGTTGATTTAGCCCTCTTGGCTTTCTTGTTTGTCTTTGTAACCTTTTCCTTTTAACACCTTGGAAATTCCCTCAAGTTCTGTTGAACCCTCTTCCAAGTTTGTATGTACCGTCTCCTCAGTATGTACTGTTGTATGTACTGTTGACTGTGTATGTACTGCTTGTACATTTTTAGTCTGAGCAATATCTTAAGCTTCAACTCATGTATTCATTCTTTGAGCAGTCTCTTCCTTCCTTGAACTTACCTTCTCCTTTCTATTCTTCCTCACATAAGTGTTCTTGATAGTTGAAGATGTATTTGTAGGTTCAGCAGTACTTGGCTCAATTCTAGGAGTACTACCAAATTGCATTTGTTGTTGCAGATGTCTTCTATGTTTTTCAACAGCTATTCTATATGCCTCAGATCCAATTTCAACAAAATTCAATTCAGTTCTCTTATTTTGCTCATACAAAGTCTTGATTTCTTCAAAATTCTTCTTGACCAGCTAAATATGAGTAAAACCCTTAACTCTCTTAACAAAATTCATCATTTGATTTTTAATCTGCATAGTAGTTGGAGGTTTAATCTTTTCTCTTCTTCTCTTTTCAGCAAAGAATCTTTGTTGCTCCCTTACCAGATCATCAATCAACTTTGATTTCTCTTCTTCATCATATGCATCTCTCTCTTCAGCTATCAACGAGTCTGGAAGAAGCTCACCTGCATGTAATTCAGCTTGAATCCTATCATACTCTTGTATGTTCCATTCTTGCTGTATTCTTTTAGCTTCTAGCAAATGTTGTATTGCTGCAAGTTCTTCTTGTAACTCATCTTCACGAATTTGTGCTTGCATTCTGTAAGCATATTCCTCATCATGGTCTAATTGATTAAATTTGTACATGACTTTGTTTATATCATCATCTGAATCACTTTCATCTTCAGATTCTGATAATATTTGCTTCTTCCCCTTATCCTTTGGATCAATCTTAGGTAGCTTCTTCTTCAGCTTGGTAGATCTTTCCTCATTAGCTTGTTGTTGAATAACTATACCTTTAGTAGGGTGTGAAGCTTGTACTTTCTTACCTTGAATTAGATTCTTTTTGGCAAGAACTTCTTGTTGTGTCTTTTTCTCTGCCTCTACTTGTTTAGTCTTCTCAACTAAATTCTTCTTTCTTAAGTCAAGCAGCAATTGGGCTAAAGTCTCATCCTCTCCAAAAGGAGTTTGACTTTCTAGTGAAGGATGATCACCAGCGGTACTTGCAATCGGCTTAGTTGGCTTAGCAGTACTTGGGTCTTCAACAATGTCAGTAGTACTTGCAGTCGGTTTAGTTGGCTTAGCAGTACTTGGATCTTCAACAATGTTGATTTCACCAGTATTAGACACACTTGTTTCATCAATCACTTGTGTATCCCCAGATACTCTTTATTCCATAGAAGTCATCATTTCAACTTGCACCTCTTCAGTCTTGTCTGATCTATTGCTCAGTCTTGATCTAGACAGTACTTGCAAAGTTTGTTTCCTTTGAAACCATACTTGTCTTTGTGGTGATGGACTTGAAGATATAGGAAACTGAATATTAATTTCCTCCAACTTCTCATAGAAAGTACTTCAATTCACTTGAAGTGGTGATTGAGGTATTGGTGCTGGCTGAGTTACCATTATTTCTTCAAATTGTGGTTCCTCATGAGTAGGTTGTGGTTCTTCCTATTGAATCTCCATATTTGAAGGTCCATCCACACCAATATCTAAACCAGTTCCATCTTCATTAGTCCCTATGACATCTTCATCCAATTCAAAATTGATGTCATTTCCAGAGATCCTTGTCTGATTATCAGAAGAAGGTGGTTGTTCTTCATAATACCTCTCCTGATTGGTTGCATTCAGTTGCCTTTTCTTATGGTTCCTGAATCTTTGCTTCTTGATTGCAGACTTCTGAATAGATCTATGTTGCCTCATCCAAGGTAACACTTTGTTCCTCAACTTGATTAGGCTAGCTTCCAATTCAGCAATTTTCTTGTCTTGAACAAGCTTTTCTTTCTGCAACACATGTACCTGTTGGGACAAACTTGTACACAAAGCAGTTAAATTTGCAACATCCACTACCTCTGGTGCTTGTGCTTATGGTGAACCACTAGCGGCAATAGAAGCAGCAGGTGTGTGGATCATCTCATCATTGTTTGGTGGAGCACCAACATTATGAGAAGAAGATTGTTAATCTTCTAGGGAGTAGGAACTCTGGTGAGAAGGAGTTTGCTGAGAAGCACTATCATTGCTAGGTTTCTCACCTTCTTGACTGACAGGTTGGGCTAACATATGAGTAAACAATGTTGTAACTATTCTTGTAAAGGCATTGCCTTGTTTGGTCAAGAAAGATAAAGTTCTCTTTGTGAATGTAGGAACATCCCATGTATCAGTTAACTCTGGTAGGTTAAAGTCTGAATGAATCTAGGATACATCAAAAACTTTTTAGTCCCTTCCAAATTCCTAGTCATGCCTTCAAAAATTAATCTTGAAAAATTAAAAACCCTGTTATTTGCTAGACAAATAGCAGCTAATGCCAATGCAACAGGAATTTGATCAAAAGATGTAATTTTAGAGCTTAAACAGTGAATAATAGCATGAAAAAGCAATTTCCATTGAGGTGAAAATAAAGCTTTAAAGAAAGTAAGACTTTCCCTACCACCTCCATAGCTCATGGCTGCAAGGCCATCATGAATCTCTGTATTATTAAGCATACTAAGTCTATTTTCATCATTTAATCTCAAACTTTCTCTTAGCAGTACCTCAGTTACATATATATTTCTATGATTCACCCTAGCCTTAATGCAAGGTTGATTAAACCGAGTACCTAATACAGCAGTATTCCAAAATTGTTCAACAATGGAAATAGAGACAACTAGACTTTCCGTGAGTGCAAATCGAATATGAATTCGAGATAGGAAACCAAGAATCTCATGTAAACCAATAGAGTCATCATTCGTAGCAAGATTCGCAACCAAATTATGCTTAGAGATCACTTGTAAAGCAACCATTAGTATTTTTAATGATCAAAAAATTAGAGAGAAGGTTATAGAATCAAGAGATAAAAATAAAAGATTAGGTGAATCAATTGTATAATTGGAGTAAGTATTTAAGTAAATAACAAACCCAAGCACGAAGAAACCGCCAAATTTACAAAAGAGACCCTTAACGGTACAACGGACATGTAGCGGTACATGAAACATAAGCGGTACTTGAATTTGTGCTAGCGGTACTTGGAGTTATAACGGTACCTCACAATTTTAACCAGTTCATGCCTTCCACTATCAATGTAACCTCTTTTATCTTTTTCAATTAACCTGCAATTACATCAAAAACACAAAACATAGACTATATATTAAAAATTATAAAAATTTGTACAGCTATTACCTCCCCTCGACATATGCAGCAGGTTATTGGTTGAGCATACCAATGTGTGTCACCAAGAATTCAAATCTCTTTGCATCAAATGCCTTGGTCAACAAATCAGCTACATTGTTGTCTATATGAATCTTCAAGACTTGAATAAGCTTTTTGTCATAACCATCTCTTATAAACTGATGTCTTATTTCAATATTCTTGGTCTTGGAGTGAAATACTTGATTCTTGACAATGCATATAGTAATTTCATTATCAATGTAAATCTTGGTGTTCATGAAGTTAAACCCATAATCTAACAGTTGATTTTAAATCCAAAGTACTTAACCACAGCAATGAGCAGCAGCTACATATTCAGCTTCAGTTGTAGAAGTAGCAACAATAGTTTGCTTCTTACACTGCCATGATATGAGTCTTCTGCCTAGGAATTGACAACCTCCTGTTGTGGATTTCCTATCATGATTAGCTCCAGCATAATCACTGTCTGAGTAAGCTTCCAATTCAAAGTTGGAATATCTAGGATACCATAATCCTAAATTGGGTTGACATTTAAGATATTTAAAAATCTTCTTCACAGAATGTAGATGTGACACCTTTGGATGAACTTGGAACCTTGAACAGGCACCCACAGCAAACATAATATCTAGCCTTGAAGCAGTAAGATACATCAATGAACTAATCATTGATCTGTATAGATGAATATCAATATTCTCTCCATGTTCATCTTTTGATAAAGACTTCTTGGCTTCAAAAGGTGTGCTTGTACTCCTTATATCCATACATGAAAATTTCTTCAAGATTCCAGCAACATATTTATCTTGGCTGATAAATATTCCATCTTTCCTTTGTTTGACTTGCAGTCCCAAAAAGAAAGTTAGTTCTCCCATAGAACTTATTTGAAATCTTCCTTTCATCAAAGCTTCAAACTCTTCACACCATGTCTTCTTGGTAGAACCAAAAATGATGTCATCAAAATAAACTTGAACTAGAATGATGTCCTTAGCATTCTTCTTGATGAACAGAGTTTTGTCAATGGTTCCTCTCCAATATCCATGTTCTAGCAGAAAATTGGATAAGGTTGCATACCAGGCTCTTGGAGCTTGATGCAGACCATAAAGTGCTTTGATAACCTTTTAGACTCTATTGGGGAATTTAGGATCTACAAAACTTAGAGGTTGTGAGACATATACCTCCTCTGAAATAGTACCATATAGAAAGCCACTTTTCACATCCATTTGATAGACTATAAATCCCATATGTGATGCAAAGGCCAAAAATAACCTAATGGCTTCTATCCTTTCCACTGGTGCAAAAACCTCATCATAGTCTATCCCTTCTTCTTGTCTATAGCCTTGAGCAACAGTCTTGCCTTTTTCCTCACAACAACTCCTCTTTCATCCTTCTTGTTCCTGAAGACCCATCTAGTACCAAGTACTCTTTTACCTGAGGAAAGATCCACAAGAATCCAAACTTTTTGTAGCTCAAATTGTGTTAATTCTTCTTGGATGGCATCTACCCAGCTTTCTTCATCAAGAGCCTAAGAAATGTTTTTGGGCTCTACTTGAGATAAGAAACAGGCAAGCAAACAATGCTGAGTATCTTTATGATTTGTTCTCTACTGTTGTTTGACATAACTCACAAGTGCATGAGTTTCAATATTGGTTTGAAGTTGTCTTCTGGTTTGTACAACAGATTTGGGATCTCTAATAATCTGTGTAGTAGGATGGTTGTTGTTGACTTTATGAGTGGGAATAGAACTGATTGGAATTTCTGTTTCCAAATTATTGAAATCAGTTACTGCACCCTGCTCATCATAGGAAGCTTTGGAGAAGATTCCTTCAGTTGGACTAGCATATAAGTCTTCATCGTCCATAGCTTGCAAAATCTCTTCTAGTGAGTCAAGAGATTTGGTAGATTTTGACTTAGCAGTACTTGCAGATGAAGTACCGCTAGGTGTAGAATGTACTGCTGAGTGTTTTGACTCCAAATATTCTTCTCCTGAATGCTTATTGGCAGATGTAGCATTCTTTTCTTGATCTTGAAGCCTTTGAAGCTCTTGGAAGGCTTGATCATCTCTTGATGGCATGTTTTGCTTCTTGGGAGCGGCAGACATGGGAGTAAAAGTAGGCATATTAGGCACATAGATATGAACATCATCATCTGATGAAGAAACATCTTCTTGAGTACCTGCATTAGTTGCACTTGACTCCTCACCTGCATTGTTAGTTTGACAATCCTTTTCCAAAGAATAGTAATCCATGGAGTTAGTTAGATAATCTGAATCAAACATCTAAGCATAACCTATTCCTGGGACATTGGGTTTATTTTCTAAGAAATTAACATGAGCATTTCCTTCAACCTTCTTAGTTGCCAAATTATAAACCCTATATGCTTTACTTTGCACTGAATATCCTACAAGATATTCTGGATCAGACTTTCCATCAAACTTTCCAAAATAATCAAGAGTAGGACACATGACACCCAAAAGGTCTTAAATGACTTATGTTAGGCTTTACACCAGTCAAAAGTTCATAAGGTGTTTTGTTTTGAGGCTTGGTTACTAGGACTCTATTTAACACATAACATGCAGTATTGATTGCTTCTGCCCAAAAGGTATTTGGCAGAAGTGAATCAGCCAGCATAGTTCTAGCAGCCTCAATCAGTGTCCTATTCTTCCTTTCAGCTACTATATTTTGTTGTGGAGTCCTAGGATTACTAAATTGTCTCTTAATTCCTTTAGACCTACAAAATTCATCAAATTCAGCATTCTTGAATTCTGTCCCATTATCAGTCCTAATGATTAAAACCTGTTTAGTGAACTGCTTTTCAACTAAAGTGATAAAATCCTTAAGTATTTCATTTGTTTCACTTTTAAGAGCTAAAAAGAAAACCCAACTGAATCTACTATAATCATCAGTTATGACTAGACAAAAGGTCTTATGACTAATGCTTCTTATAGAAACTGGACCAAACAAATCCATATGCAAAAGATGCAAAGGTTTTGTCATAGTGTTAACAGTCTTGGTCTTACAAGAGGCTCTATGTTGTTTACCTTTTTGATAGGCAGCACATGTGAAATCATTTTGAAAAGATTTGTTAGGTAGACCTCTAACCAAAATCCTATTCACTAATCTTTTAAGATTCTTGAAATTCACATGACCTAACCTTTTATGCCACAAATTTGACTCATCTAAAGAAGCCTGAGTTGGCAAACATGTAATACCACCTGTTGGAGTAATAGTATGAAGATTAAAAGTGTACATATTTTCTTGCCTAGGTACTTTAAGCAGTATTTGAGATTCCTTAGGCATCTCAAAGTCTTTAGATAGCACCAAGCAGTCTTTTTCCAGTGAACAACACCTTGTTCTTTTTATCACACATTTGTGATACAGAAAAGAGATTGAACTCATTCAATTCTTTTACAAAGAACACATCTTCAAATTCCAACTTTCCTGTGTTGATTTTACCTTTGCTAGTGATTCTACCTTTGCTACCTCCAAAGGCTACTGGACCTCCTCTGAATTCTTCAAATTCAGCAAGAAAATCTTTGTTTCCTGTCATGTGTCTTGAGCATCCACTATTTACTATACCTTTATATTTCAATTCATCAATTAGATACCCCTGCACACAAATAAAACTCATTAGTTTTTAACAGGGACCCAAGCCACATTTAGCTCGGATCTTGTGGGACCTACACATTTAAGAGTTTGTATTGAAGCATTCCCAGTAAAGCTACTTTTGCTCTTATACTTCATGGTTTCATTATAACAACCCGAAAATTTTGACCAAAGTTTAAATTAAGATTTTTCAAACATTTACGAAACTTGTTATTTATTTTCGATAATTTAACGAAGATCGTGTTAGCTAAAATTCAAATTTAGTTTGAATATTTTCTTTTAGTTTATGAACTGAGAAATTTAAAATTTTTATGTTTACGTTTCGTAAAATTAAATATTTATTTTTAATTACTTGTAATATTTATCGACGTTTTAAACGACGGACTGAGCAAAAAATAAAAAATAAAAATAAAAAATAAAAATAATAGTTGAAACGATTCAAAACGAAAACTTTGAAAATATGAAGGAATATTATTTTTCATTATATCCTAAAACGTTGCTAATAACGTGAGTAATAAAATTTACATTTTATTTTTACGGTGAAATCTAACCGAAATATCTATAAATGATTAAACGAGCAATTAAATAAATAATAGCAAATGTTTTCGAAACTCGACAAAGTAAGGAGTCATATTTATTGGAAAAATGATTTTAAAACCGATGGCGCAAGTCTCGTGTCTTGAATCGTCCGTTAAGTCGTCCAAACGAGCCTCGAACGCTTACTTTACGAAAGTAAATAAAGTATTTACGAAATATACCCTAGATTATTATATACTTGCTAGTTACATTTTATAATTTTCAGTATAAATAAAATTTTAAACCCATTTCATTCATTTCTTACACAAAACAAACACACACAAGCTCTCAAATATCCTCCCATGGCTGCCAACTGTGTGCCGCCGCCGGAAAACTTTTCCGGCGAGTTTTCCGGCGGACCTCCATTTTTTCCGGCGTATTTTTTTTATAAATCCGAGATACCCCTTGTTCTAACACCCCAAAAATCATCTCTCCTCCTCCTTTTATCCCCCAAACCGTCGTTGCCCCCCTTTTGTGGTGGGTTGCCGCCGCCGCCGTATGGTGGTGTGTGGAAGGTGGATTTATCATTTTAACACATGGGTATACCGTATACCTTAAAAACCCTCAAAAACCCTGGATTTAATCCCGATCTACACATGCATGGTGGTTACATAATGTTTTTGACAAGTTCTTTAATTTATTTTTAATGGTGGTTGTTTATCTTGATTTTTGACCGAAAAAGGGGGTTGCCGCCGCCAACCCACCACTGTGGTGGCGGCCGGACTTCATCACAGCCACCACGGTCGCGCCATGGTGGTGTCGGGTTGTGGTGGTGATACCCTTGATTATTTTTGTTGATAAAATATGTATTGGTGGTTGATTCTAGATCTATATATTTTTATATATAATTAAATTTCAATTATAATGTGTAAAAGAAAATAAATAAATAAAAGTGTAATGAATAAAGGAATAAATAAAATTATAATCAATTATTTAATGAGTTATTTTTATTACTGTTATTATTATGTAAAAAAGGGTGTACTATAATAAATAAATATAAATATATTTGGTTTTATAAGTAATATTTAAGGAGATATGGATTATAATAAATAAAATGGTATAATAAAATAATAGAGTGTAAGAAGTCTGAAAATATAATAATAATAATTATTATTATTTGATAAAATGAGATATATAACTATTTGAGGACTTATAAAAAAATTAATAATAATAAATAAATACATATTTAAAAGAGTGTTGTTATCAATATTATTATTAATAAATGGTCTATTAAAATATAAAATTATTTAATGATATATGGAAAGTAGTTAAAATATTGATGGGGATAATTAATATATTAATTAAGGTATTGATTAAAAATGGAAAGTAATTAGTTTAAGAGATATGGAAGGTAATTAAAATATTAATGGTGAGAATATATATTTAATATATTAATTGTATTGTTTGAGGAAATTATTAATTGAAATATTGATTGAGAGATGTGGGAAAAATTATGTATTTTATATACATAGAAACGTTATAAAAACGGCAAGGTGATGCCGAAATTTTCTAAAAATGTATACGTTTATAATAGAAATAGTTAACAAATAAATACATTATATAATAATTTTTGAAAAGTATTATTCCAAGTAATATGACATTTAACGTTTATAGATGGTAAATATATTTTAATGAGTTACATAATAATTTTTGAACGAGTGTTGAATTATATAAAAATAACTTTGTATACACTATTACAACCGAAGGATATAGTATATAATTTAAGAAATACATTTTTATATGTTATTATAAATAGTAACTTACGACATAATTTATGTGCGTCATTTTCACATCTAAAATATATATTGGATATATTATATGATTTGTTTTATCATTTTATTTTATTTGGCCAACCACCAAAGTTTTACGAGTTAAATTTTATTAATTTATTTTGTGTCGAGTTGATGTAACCATCCATCGGGAAAACACCAAATCATAAACCTCACCAAATGATTGGAGCATAGTTGTGGGATTATTTACAACCGCGGAAAGATATTTGTTGACGCTACATGATGATTTATTATGGTGTATTACGACTATTGGAATCAAGCCGTATATATTATGTGATGCTGTGTGGTGTGATATTTATATTCTGCTGATGTCTGCATTTAAGGTGAGTCTATAGCCTCGCTTTATTCTAGTTATTAAATGATTTTAAACCCGCGAGGGGGAATACGTGTTTTATAAACTTAGAACACAAGATTTTTATGGTATGCTTTGTCCCTCTATGAATGGACCCTGGTTGCCTTTAAATTGCATTAAGTGATTGCCTTTGTTAAAACCTCAATTATGGACCGTTAATTAACCTATGATGGGTTAACCGCTAGTACAATTAATAGATCTATGGGGGAAGCCGCCCCGGTTCAGTTTTTGTGGACTTGTCATAGAAGCTTAGGCCCGACCTCCACACTGTTTGAGCATATTGTATTGAGAAGTCAGGTATACGGCAATGTACCAATAATCTGGAGGTAACCGATAATTAATAAATCTCCTGTCTTATCAGACCTCTAAAGGGAGTGTCTAAGGGCTCGGTTCCATGAGCTTATTGCAGTTTATGCTATATACAATTATTATTGTTGATGCGAATTATTATTTGATGCTTGTTGCCTTTAAGCATGACACGAACTTATAATCTTTGCTTGTGTTCAAAAATGATTATATAAACCTATAGATTCACTCGGCATTTTTGCTGATTGTTTTACTCACATGTATTTCAGGTAATTAAGAAGTGGAAGCTTGGAGGTCACGGGGAATGAAGTTGTGCACTGCTATGTTGTTCAAACTCTTTGATTTATTTATCGTTCCATTTTTAAAACAAACTAATATGATGTTTTAACTTATCTTTTGGTAACGATTACTTGGGACTACGCTACTCTAACAAATGTTTTAGGAACGATAAATCTAAAATGTCTCTTTTCGAGTCGTTCTTTATAAATTATGTGTTGTTGTATCATTGTTTAGCACCCAAAGATGTATTCCGCTGCGTGTAAATTTGGGGGTGTTAAATTCATTTATGTAGTCAAAGACATAGGGTGACTCTATGTGCTCAGACTTCTTTGCCTTAAGTACTGCTTTAGCGGTACTTGTTTTAACACATGATTTATCTCTTTTAGGAACCCACATTTGCACTGGTTTGTTTTTATCCTTACTTCTAGGTGTTTTAACATTTTCAAAAACCTTCTTAGAAGTCTTGGAGAACTTTGGTTTTACAGAATTTAAACCAACAGTACTTAATTTTGGTCTAGCAGTACTTGCAGGTCTAGATTTGCCAGTACTTGGTTTACCAGATTTTAAAGGTACTAGACCTTGTTTCATAAGTACTGCCCTAGGAACAAAAATTTTGGTAGAGTTATTTTTAATCTATTTAGCTACCCTTGAGTGATCAAACTTAGGTTTTTCATTTTTAAGTTTCTGATTCCTATAAACCTGTGCATTTTTCCCATTACTGTTTTTCATGACCCTTTGTGCAGCCTTTTGTTTCACAATCTTATCTTCATGTAAAGTATAATCTTTGATAAAATGACTTAGACTACCATAAACATAACATCCTTTTCTTCTTAAAGAAGACCCAAAAGGTGGTTTTGAATTAACTTTCTCAAAACCTAGCCCACCCCTTTTGGCTTTATTATGTTTTACATTGTTTTCCAATATCTTGCTAGGATTTTTTACCTGCTTGGGAGCAGAACTAGTCTTAGATTCCTCAGAAAAAAAGTTGTTCATTAATGGTGGATAAACAATATTTTTGGTCACAACAGTCTTTTCTTGGGACAAAGTACTAGAGTTTAAGGTATTTTTAACCTTTGGTTCTTCTAACTCTATACTTGTATCATTACTAGGGGGCATGAAAATTCCTGATAGTGGTGGAGGGACTGCCTTCATTCCTTCAGCATATCTATCATTTTCAGGTGTATCATTTACCTCACTAGAACTATCAAAATCCCTTTTGATAAGTCCTTGTCAGTTAAAGTTATCCTAGGTTGGTCCTCAATATATCCTAATCCTGATTTATCATAATACCCCATTTGTAAATTAATCAGTTTTCCCAATCCTTTAGAGGATTTTTGCCAATGATTAATCACTTCCCTTTCATTATATAGACTGGATTTTAAAGCTTCATTTTCTGTTGATATTTTTAACAGTTGCCTTTGAAAAGATTTTATTTCCACGTCTTTTCCCTCATTTGAACAGTCAAAATTCTTATTTTCTCTTCATAGTTTTCTTGAGCCTTTTTATACAAAACTATATTTTCTTCTAATTTAACAACACCCTGTTTAAAGCATTTAATTCTACAGTGCATGTGTTAACCTTTTGATAATGTTCCTCTAGTTCTACTTTTAGGCTATTAAATTTAAGAACACAGTCTTTAGAACAAGGATATACCTCAGTATCTTCATGTGAGAGAGCTATTAAACCAAGCTCTTCTTCTTCTTCATCTTCTGCCCAGTTCACCACTCCATCTATAGTAACCAATGCTTTAGTTCCTTTAGGACTCCTGCTGTTTCCTTTTGGAAAGCTTTCAGTTATTCTTGGACTGGTTCTATAGCTGTGCTTGGACTTCTTATTGCTATTCTCAGCTTTGTCTCTAGAGCATTCTCTTGCAAAGTGTCCATTCCTTCCACAATTATAGCATTCAACTTTGGACTTGTCATATCCTAATGGCTCATTAGGATCAACAATCATTTTTCTTCCAGTCTTCTTGAAGGACCTATTAGATCTTACTGACACCATAGCAGCTTGCCATTTAAGATCCATCTCTTCAACATCAGCATCATCCATTTGGAACAAGTCATTGAATGTTAATCTTGGCCTGTTGTCTTGTCCAGCGAAGAATGAGAAGGCATCATTGTCGCAAAACAATGGTGAAGACCTTCCATGTGGATTCTGAGAGACCATAGGGTTGCCTTCAATACTTTGTGGGTAAGTAATGCTTGTAAGTCCTCCAGCGGTATTTGTGAAGTATGTAGTACCGCTGCTAGATCCACTAGAGGTATTGTGAAAGTAAGTACCGTTGTTCCCATCTGATACAAAATCCAAGTTAGACTTTGAAGTAGTCGATGCCTTTACCTCAGTGCCTTTCACATCCATCTCATATGCTCTAAGATTGTTGTAGAGATGATCAAAAGGAATTGTTTGCAAATCATCTCTTGTGATGAAGTGCATAGCCATTACTTTCCACTCTGGTGGAACACTTCTTAAGAATTTTAAATTAGCTTCTTCATTAGGAATTACTTGTCCATAAACTGCCAACTGAATAAGCAAATTACTAAACCTTCCATAGCCACCATGTATCCCCTCTATACTGGTAATTAAGAAGTTATCAAATTCTTGCTTAAGAACAATCTTCTTTATCTTCTTAGATTTGTCATTACCCCCAAATCTAAGTTTTATAGCATCCCACATAGCTTTAGGATCCTTATAATGATGGAATCTTGGTAGGATGTCTTCAGAAAAAGCCATAGCCAAAGTAGTTATGGCTTTTCTCTCTCTGATCTCTGCTTGTACCTCCTCAGCAGTCACAGCAGGAAGAGCATAGCATGTACCGTCTGGCAACCAGTGTAGCTTCTTTGGTGTGTTCCCATTCTTGATAACTTGCCACACAGTGTGATATGTGTGATTCAAGTAATGTTCCATCTGCATAGCCCATGTCTCATAATTTTCACCTTTGAAAACTGGGAGTTTAACAGCAGACAAAGTATGAGAAGGTGTTGTTGTAGAGGTAGCTACTGCATTCATTGCTTGAACACCTTGTACTGGTGCAGGATGCACAACTTATGGTTGTCCTTGTGGTATAGGATCAGGGTTCTGAACATCATCCAAGTGAGCATCATCACCATCTGGTTGAGACATTGAGTGTTGGTATGTGTGGAGTGTATGGGGTTGTGTTCTTCTTTTTTAGAGTTTCTCAACAAGCTTTGATACCACTTGTTGATCCCTTTGGTTGGATCTATATTCTGTTAAGAATTATTATAGTAGTTTGTAATCAAACTAAAACACTTTGAGCACTCTTACTAACACTAAATAAGTTATGCGGAATCTAACTTATAAAGCACAAAAGAACAGAATTACTTTTAACTATTCGATTTTCTTATTAATCGACTTGAATGGGGTACATGAAAGACATTGTACCTATGTTCCTTTTATAGACTAAGGAACCCTAGAAACCTTAGAATATTCTATAAAGATAACTATATCACAGACGATATATTATCAATATTCTAACTATTTAAGTATATCACATAAGATATACTCTAACATTAACTATGACATATCTTATACAAAGATATATTCGTCCTAATCAACATAGCAGTACTTACTTTATAAGTAGCAACACTTACTATGTACCGCGTTAATACTAACGGTACTCACATAACATTGACAGTACTTAAAATACACTAACGGTACTTGACACTTAACAAATAATTACCAACAGCTTGTATCCACGAGCTACTAGTCGAGCTTTGTTCTTCAATATTCCGCCTAACTCGTCGAGTTTCACCTTGTAAACCCATTTCAAAGTGAGTAACTGCACTTGATCCGGGCATGGGACAAGTTCCCATACATCAAGACGTATAAATTCAATAATTTCTTCTTGCATAGCTTCTATCCAACAGGATTGGGTAAAAGCTTGTTGACACGTCTTAGGTTCAACTTCACTGAGAAAAGCATCAAAATGACAAAACATTGCACTTTCTTGTAACTGACTTCGTGTGGATACCGGACGATTAGGGTCACCAATAATAGAATCTATAGGATGATCCTTTATCCACTTGCTGTCATGTTCATGAATCCGTGGATTGGAGTAGATCGTAGTAGGAGCTTCCTCTGAGGTGGACGACCCGACTTGATTATGGTCAGGAATTGGTACACCAAAGAATGGAAGTTCACGCATTTGAGCGAATTCCAAATCGTGATCATCATCATCTTCTTCAGCATCAATAGGCATGACATGGGTAGTTGGTTTGGGTGTTGGTTGAGAATTACTTGTTGAAGGTATATCTTGACCAATTGTAGGTCTAGATGTATCTGATTGTGCTTCGGTTGCTGGAGAGACAACTTCGGTAACCGGAGCTATGACCTCAGGTTCTGGAGCAACAATACTTGGAGGAGTAAAGAATTCATCAAAGAACGATTGAAGCAACGTATCCCATTCATTCCTAGAAGGTGGTGTAAATGATGATGAAGAAGGGTTGTTTGGGACAAGACCAGAGCTAATGTTACTGGTCCCATTTCATGAAGTGCGGGTTCAGAGTTGCTTTGCTCAGAAGCCATTGCCGTCAGTTCATCAAAATCAACATTCATAGTTTCAAGGATCTTACGAGAATTACGATTGTAGATTCGGTATGCCTTCTTTGTAGGTGCATAACCAATGAAAATATCAATATCAGCCTTTGGTTGAAGTTTTCCCAAATTGTCACCATCATTATTTGGATAGAAAAGAGAACCAAATACATGAAGATATGATAAATCTGGTACTTTTCCATGGAGAAGCTCATAAGGTGTTTTACCATGGCGTTTACGAATTAGTGACCGGTTTTGGGTGAAAACTGTTGTAGATACTGCTTCTGCCCATAAAAACAATGGAGCCTTTGGGTAAATTAACATCGTTCGACCAGCTTCTATAAGTGTGTGATTTCGCCTTTCAACGACACTGTTTTGTTGTGGAGTGCGAGCAATGGATGTTTCATGAGATATTGCAACTGCTTCATAATAATCACGCAAGATTTGATTCACAAATTCGGTTCCATTATCTGTACGAATGTGTCGGACAGTAGTGTTGAGACGCACTTGAATCATCTTGAGAAATCCGATGATGAATTTAGGTGCCTCATTTTTTGTTGTAAGAAATTTCACCCATGTAAACTGAGAGTAATCATCGACAATGACGAGGATGTACTTTTTACCACTAAGACTTTTGACACGCATTGGCCCATAAAGATATAAATGCAACAAATAAAGTTTCTCTTGGTTGGTGTCTTCAGTCTTGGGTTTGTATGATTTCTTAGTGTTCTTCCCCATTGTACACGCGTAACATAAATGGTCCTTGTGAAATGTAAGTTTAGGAAGACCACGAACAAGTTCATTTTTCGCCAAATGATTAATAGCGTCAAAGTTAAGATGAGATAACCGTCGATGCTATAACCATGACTTAGTCTTCGATGCTTTGGAGAGAATACATACGGGAGAAGCGGCCATCATATCTTGTAGAGACAAAGTGTACAAATTATTCCCTCTAGTACCTTCCAATAAATCAACCCCTTCCAAATTACGAATGAAGCAGTTATGCTCTCGAAAAGCAACTTCTAAGTTTGCATCACAAAATTGTCCCACGGAAAATAAGTTGTGACCGAGACCTTCCATATAATACACTCTTGAAATTATAACATTCCAAATATGACATTCATCGTAACCCATTATCTTTGCAATATGATCATTTCCAAATCGAACCGTACCAAGAAACTTGCTGACGAAATTTCTAAGCTGAGAGCGATCTCCGGTCATATGCTTAGAGCAACCAGAGTCCAAATACCAGAGAACAATTTGGACCACCTGTTTTCAGTAACAACAGTAGACAATGCATTGGAAACTATTGGTTCTAGAGTGTTAGCAGATACAGATATAAAATCATCATAATTGCTAACATTTTTGTTATCCTTAGATTTCCTACGTTTTCTAATGTGAGTTTTACCACTAACAGGTTTTATTGTTCCAACTTTCTGAGGTTTTGGAGTATTAGTGTGCACTACAGTGGGAGTAGACCTATTTAAAGGGCACTTGGTTCCTATAGTAGTGTTGGTGTTCCTAGTTAAAGGACACGCTTGTGTTTCGGTAGCCTTGGTACTCCTAATTAAAGGGCATTCTTTCTTCACTTTAGTAGGAGTGATCCTAGTTAAAGGGCACGCATTTCCTACTATAGTGAAAGTTCTACCAGTGGGGCGCCACATCCAGCCAAATTGGGTTAACACTTTCCCAGTCGTTTTCCATTCTAATCCATTTTTCCGGGCATTCATCTCATTCACATGGTCAATAAGGCAAGAATCATGACGACTAAAAACATACATTCATTGCAATTCCAACATTTCAAATTAGAATTTATAGTAGGTTTAGAACACTACACAACCGCAGAGCCTTTAGGTTTAGCTACATGATTCTTTTTATTCAAAATAGAAACAACATTCCAAGGATGGGATTCTACTTTCTTCTTCACTTGACTACTAGATGGGGGCAAGATCCTATCATTCTTCTTGTTTCTTTTAGCTTGGATCTTTGAGCCTTAGTAGTGGTGCTTACTCCTATAGAAGGCAACACGGGAATATTAGAAGCTAGTTTTGATTTTCCCTTATCTTTGGTGACCAATGTTTGATATGGTTTAGTCCTAGGGCCCTTGTTAAGTGGTGTGACGGTGATGAGGTTCGTTTTGATTGCACTAAAGGACGATGCTGAGACAGTGGCTGCGTTATCCACAACATTCTTACCTTTTAGGGTACGAAGTGTTTCCTTTAACTCAGCCAAAGCCAAATTTTTATCACAAATTTGTTCCCTCAAATCAGATATTTCCATCGACTTTTGATTCATTTTTTCAATCTATGATTGATTCTGTGCAGTGGTATTAGCACATGCGGGCTTTACTAAATCGAAGAGTTGTGTATTTTTCTGTTTTAAGTTATCAACTTTGGACAAAATCTTGGAAACTTGATTATCTAGATCAAGTTTAAAATTCTCAGCGGCCTCAAGTACGTTCACACAGTTAATCTCCTTAGATTTCTCTATGTCTATCGGCAATGATTTAGCAACCTTGTCACTTGGATGACGTTGTTTTCATTGTAAATTCAATCGAAAATTCTTTTGAAAATTTGCATCATCGATATTAACACCTTCGAATGACATTTCAAATATTTATTAAATAAATTGTTGCTTGCATTCAAGCGAAATACAATGTGTTTAAATCTCATCAAAACGTTTTGAAAGCGAAGAATACGAATCTTGAAGTTTTAAAAATTCAACGTCAGATTTGTGACAAGTACTACCTACCACATTATACACAGATTCAACATTATGCACTATAGAATCATTATCAACACTTTTATTAACACAGATGGAAACAATATCATGAGACATCACTTGCTTTAGAAGCTGATCATTTTGGCGTGAAACTCATTCTATTTCAAGTAAACTGTTTTCATAAGCATCATCCGTTTCATTGAAAACATGTCTAACTTCTTCTATTTCCAAAACAAATCTTGATCAATATTACTAAGACAAGCTTTAACATTGTTTACAAATGGAACAATTTCGTCTCAGAACGCAGCTCTAGTGTGCTTAAAATTCCATTCACCTTCCGTTATGGTCGTGGCCGTCGTATGTTTCGTAATGACCTTGTCAAAATCGGCAAAGTGTTGTTGCACTGCATTTAAGCTATCTGACACCTTACTTACGGGTGGAATTAACTTAATTAAATCCTTTTTGAAAAGTGTAGGAGACGTACTAGGAAGGTTTTCCGTTGACAAACTTTGAGGCACAAAAATTGTTAATTGAGCTAATTCCTTTTGTAAACGAATACGGGTCTTTTTAGAAAATTGATCTTTATTGTGTTGAACATCATCAAGCTTATGGAATTTTGAAAGCATTTTAGAATGAGTTTCTTCCGCAAGTGACTGTGTCTCCTCAGTACTACGAACATAAGGTGCTTCTTTCGATTTGCCAATTATGGTCACATCATATAGACAAGGAATATATTCCTGAGCTTGTTTTGCATAACCGGGATTAGGTGGTAAATCTTGAAGACGCTTAAGTTCGAGTTCTTTGAACGATTTAGTTAAAACATGAACCTATTCTGTGGAAGCGTATTGATTTAAAAGATTATGTTCCTTGAATTTAAGAAGTTTGGTAGCATTAAGTTCTGATTCAAACTTTTTAGACTCAAGAGTTTTGAAATCCAATTTAAGTTTCTGAAAATCATTTATAACCGACTCTTTTTCTTTTGATTCAATGAAAATATTATCTTTTAATGATTCTATTTCTTTTAAGTGTTTAATCTTTTCAAAACGAAATTGGTCAAATTCAAAACACGTTATTTTCTCTGCTTGAGGGACCATTTCAAATTGTTTGACCTTTTCCTTATACATCGCAAGCTCAACGGTTAGGTTGGCATTCATATCTATTGTTTGTCGAACAGCCACATTCATGTTATCAATAATATGTTTAGGCACCATTACCAAATCACATTGATCGTAAGATTCCATAACTGTCATAGCATTTGGTTGAGGTTCCCTCAAATGTGTTGGATTAGATACCACATCATTTGAGTTACTAGTTCTCGAATGCTTTTCAAGGTTTTCATTGTCATGCTCAACATGATGTGGATTATCATGAATATTATTAGATGTGGTTGGTACCTCACTAACGAAATCAGAATCGTAGTGAGAGAGATTAGCAACGAGAGCAGCTTGGGCAGAGTGAATGTCATCACAATCTGAATCATATGCGTCAAGATCATCTTCTTGATATGCGGCATTAGAAGTAGAGACGACTGCAATGCCTTCATTATCTACTGCCCCTAGGTCTGCAAGAAATGCTAACTCCTCTGAATCCAAGATCTTTCCTTTAGATTGAGCATCGACCAAATACATCTTCTCACGAAACCATGTTGCATCCTTTCTCCTTTTCGGCTGAGTACATTCCCTAGCCATATGACCTTTTCCTCGACAATTTTAGCAAGTCACAACCTTTTGAGGACCAATAGGGCTTCCATTTCCAGTATCATGAGAAGTCACGGCTAGAGCGTTCACGGTCCTTGTAGGAGATCCATATGAATTTTTCCTACCCTGAATGGATTGCACCGTCATTTGACCATCTTGCATAGTGGCTTATTGTCGAGGATTTGAAGAGGTGCGAAGCTGATTGTTTGTTGGTGGAAATCCTCTAGTCGCAATAAGTTTTGACAAATAGGCAGTGAGATGGTTTAGAACATCAGTTGGAGTATCATTTGGAGTAAAGACCGGTGCTTCAATTGGTGGAAGTTCATTGGAGTAAAGGGCTTGTGCTTGTGGTGCTTCAATTGGAAAGTATCCTTGCTGAGGAGTATAGCCAATTGGAGAAATGATAGCTTGTGATGGAGATGCCTGATGTGTTGGTTGTTATGGAAAAGACTATTGATGAACACTTTGTTGAAATGCTTGTTGTGGCATCATTAGTGGTTGATAAGATGGTTGTTGTGGTTGCTGATAATTGTGTTGTTGTGGCTGCTGCAAGTATGATGGTTGTTGATAAGTGTAAGCCATGTTTTGTTGGGGGGTCATTTGTTTAGAAGCATACATGGCAATTGGATCACGAACTTGTGGTGTAGACAACCGAGCCTCGATCACGTGGCATTCTTGTTGTTGAAGAAAAACTTGAAGTTGATCCATGTTTGTTTGATGCAAATCCTTAGCCAATTTAACAGCCGTCATGTACTTGCTCCATTCAAAAGGGAGAGTGTTCAAATACTTGGTGTTTAATTGAAACGTAGGAATTGCCAGACCATAGATGTTGAGCTCATTCATCAAAAGAGTAAATCTCAAATAGTAATCATTGAGAGTCTCCCCGGGAACATAGCAAACTTATCAAACGTATCATATAGCTTACCCTCTCGTTCTTGTTTAGTTAACGAGGTTCCTTGAATTAGAACCTGGATTCTATCCCATAACTCTTTGGCAACTTTATGTTTGCTGACGAGTTTGTAGACATCTGAAGGAAGGGCTTGGAGAATGATGTTTGTGGCATACTTATCACATTTTTCTTGAATCTTCATATCTCCGGTCAATTCACCCGTTGTGCGAGGACGAGTAACTGCACCTTTCGTCACAGTACCATATACCAATGGTCCATTGAGCACCGATGCCCAAATGAGATGTCCGTTCTCTTTATTCAACATATAAAGTTCCATTTTGGAAGCCCAATCCTCGTACATAGTTTTCACCAACATTGGTGGACGATTATCCGTACCCGAGAGGATGGACTTATCCGTAAGAGATGTGTACTCCATTTCGATACGTTGATCGAACAATGAGAGAAAGTAAATGTGTTTGTTGTTGTGAGTTGAAGTCGAGAAACAATGTCGAAATCCCCTAAAATATGTTCTCGATGACCAAAAAATTCCAAGACGAAATTTTTAAGGAATAATTTTGGGATCGTCGGAATATTGATCGGAATATCTGATCGGAATACCCTGTCGGAATAATCTATCGGAATACCCCCTGTCGGAATAAACTGTCTGGATACTCTGTCGGAATAATCTATCGGAATACCCCTTGTCGGAATAAACTGTCTGAATACTCTGTCGGAATAATCTATCGGAATAACCAATCGGAAAACCTGTCGGAATACCACTATCGGAATACCCGTCGGAATGACCTGTCAGAATACGCGTCAGGATAATGATCGGAATGTGTAAACCCTTTTCCGATGGAAGCTGTCGGAATATCTAAACCCTTTTCCGATGGATTCTGTCGGAATAATACCCACTTTTCTCGGACAAAACTCAACCAATTCGAGATTTTAAGCCAAAAAATGATCAAAACACCCAAAAATTTTGTGTTTTTAGCCAAAGTAAATATACCAAATCTCTACCACAACTATGTAGAAGATTTGTATCAAGAAACAACCATAAAAAACACAAAAAAAATTTGGTTCGTATGAAATGGATCAAAATAGGCACAAAAATCAAGAACACAAACACATAAACAATACAATCATCCCATGGCTTTTGATACTATTTGTAGGATATTGTAAATCTTGCTTATGTTTAGAGAGAGAAACAGATAGAAAGATGGTAGATTTCACACACACTTCTAGAGAGAGAAAGTAAGAAACTATGTGAAAAATGAATGAAACCACACCCTCTCCATCTAAGGAGAGGGTTTATATACCCAAGCCCATAACATGGGTTTGGGCTTACAAATTGGGCCGGCGTACACAAGTTGTAGGCTTGGCTTAGCCTTGTTTGCTTAATATTAGTAAAACTAAACTATGAGCTATTACTTAGACTATTTTTGGAGTGACCGATCCTTTCTAATACGTAAAACGTATTTCCAACATTACCAAAAAAGATAATTATGTCTGAAATTATGATGCGATAAGGATAGATTCAAGGAACTTGGTGATTCCTTACCATGATGTTAGTGTGGAATAGTTTCCATGTTTGTCTTAAGCACTTGGTCGACAAAAAAAATCACATAGCGAGCCTACTCCTTGTCATATTTATAGTCATGTGAACCATGGTGATGATGACACATATAAACATGAGGATTTGGAAAAAATAGATGGACAAGCTAATGGGTACTTTTTTATTGTATCAAAACATTTGACGTCAATCTAAACCAAACACATGTGTAGGTCATCCATCTTATGCCAATTTGGTGAATGCTCATGCAGACAATAAAATTTTGTTAAGTGGATAAGATTAAAATATAGAAAAAATACAGAGAGGTAAAAAATTGCTAATGGGTGTTGATGGAAAGCCATTGAACATATGAGGTAATAAAAAGAGTAATGTTAGAACTAGTGTTAATGGTGAACCTTGTAAGAAATTTCAAATTTTTGTACTTTTTTTAACGGGAATTTTGTGTACTTTAATAGCCTCGGCTGGGAATGGGGTTGGAACTAGTGTTAATGGTGACTACTTAAAAATATGTCGAGTAGTTTTAGGCTTGTTTGTACCATGATGATTGTGTAAGGCATTGTTTTTCTATAACTCCAGCTATATGGGTACGCAATCGATGATTGAAAGTGGGACATGGATTCATAATATGCCATTGATTCTAGATAAATGGTCTTCATTGGCTAACTCTTCTAAAAAGGACTGAAAGTGTGTCCCGGTTTGGATTACACTCAATGTTATGCCAATCAAGACATTTACAGATGATGGATTGAGTGTCATTACTACTAAAATGGGCACCCCTATGATGTTAGAAAAGTATATAGCTTCTATGTGTATAAAATCACAAGGTCGATCTAGTTTCATAAGAACCATGATTGATCTTCATGTTGACATCAAGTTGAAAGATAACATGGTTGTGTTACTGCCTAATATTGAAGGTAATGGATATATTTTGCATACTCGCATGGAGTATGAGTGGAAACTAACTATATGTAGAATGTTCATGGTTTTTTATCACTCTTTAGACCCAAAAGAGCATTAAAGTATATCCTACTAAAACTGTGAATCAGGTGGATGTTCAAGCTAATGATTTTAAAGAAACTAAGAAGATGAACAAAAAGAAATATTATGAATGGAGGAAAGAAACAAGATCTAGGTTATTGTGGTTCTTATTCTAAATCTAAACTTATTAAGAGGCATGTATCGAAAATGTCATCTCCACGTCAGCATAAGAAAATTGCCTTGAAATTTAATGGTGTGGCAAAAGAGGCATCCACATTAAAAGAAGGCAACAAGTGAAAACAACTAACTTGTTTGATGTATATTAAATTTGTTGAAAGGAGAGCTTATGGCTCATGATGAGCCCTCGGGTTTAATGGATAGCACACAAAGCGTTGGTCATAGTAAGTATTATGTAGGTTAACGTGGATATCGAGACTTACATGGAGGAGATGTATGAATAAATTGTGCATTTCATAACATCTAGAGGTATGCAAGAAGGTATTGGTTTTGGAATAAGAGTTTACATGAACATTAGAAGGAAACCATATATGGAGATGATTATGATCATGATGACGAGTACAATACTCATGGTTTATCTAAAAACAAGAGGCGTTTTGTGACGTTTTTGACATCAAGCTTCGTGGTCAAAGAACACAGTAAGTTAGATTTTGTGTCGTGTTGTGTCAAATATAATCTAGTAGTAGTTGGTCTTTCATTTGTGGAAGTAGTCTGCTTTGTTAAGTTATCTTTACTGTTTATGTAACGAGCCTATATGTCAGACTTCACTCACATTCTATGTACTTAAACTCTATTTCGATGTAATATATGTGTCGGGTGTAACAACCCTTTATCAAAAACATGTTACCTAGGACACGTTTTTGGGTTTTATGTTATAAGATTAAACTCATATGATAAAATTTGGCACAATGAACGGATAGTTTTTTGGTAAGCTTAATTGCACCTATCTTATGAGAACATTTTTTAAAGAAATATTTAACATGATAAACTAAAAATTAGATTATTAGAATCTTACGTCATACCGAATGACCAAGTGTTATGACTTCACTAATTATAAATTTATATCGCTAACCAATAATAAAAGAAATTGATTACGAAATTTTGATATTCTAATAGTTATTACCTTGTATTTTAAATAAAGGACGGACTATAACAATTATTAATTAAGGACCAAGTTATAATTTATCTATTTTAGTGGGATCAATTTACATGTTCTTTTAATATTTTTAAAAATAATGACTAACATTACAAAGTATTAAAATTAGAAAGGTACTTTGTGCTAATTGTATTAAGGGTTTAAATGTACGTTGCAATGCTATATGAATATGGCAGATTTTATTCGTAGTATGGCGTGTTTGAGGTATTTTTTTCTCGTCAACAAACGAATATCATTAGGGCATCTGCTCCACCTGGAAGCATTATTAGAGACAAATACGTGACACGTAGTCGCTTAATCAACTCAAAAGGAGGCCATTGTTGGATTAAGCCTCTTTTATCGATCGATAAATGGAATTCATTCATTATGGTGCTTTTAGTTAGCCCATTACACCTACTATCGTTACAAGAGGTAGTAGTTACTATCTTTATTATGTATTTCATGATTTTTTTATTAGTTACAAATTTAGAAGTAATGTTTAAAATAACGTTTCTACTTTCGGTTTTGTTTTATATCATAATTTTAAGCCTATGTAAGATGTCATGATTATGTATTTAGTATTAGTACTTCTCTTCAAGTTATAGATAACCTGTAAAGATTTATATAAGACACTTGAGTATGAGTTTGAAGCTTAAATTTAAAACTTGGTATTAGATTTACGTTCGATCAATTAAAGGCATGTTTGAGAATTAGTTCCAAGAAATGGTGTAGCCCTTTGCTGCGGAGTAGATAGAACAAGAAACCAGGTTTTATCTTAAAGGGGTGATGGATTGTTTAATGTTGAATAATTGTTCAGTGTTAAAGAGAAAAATAGTTAGGTGTGCATCAAATAAAAAAAAACCGTCAAAGCAAGTAGCTTTGGATTTGGTTTGTTATGCAGGTGCAAGAAGGTCGTAGAGTGTGTAGCTTATCTTCTTGGTCGGTGGAATAGATCTCTCGGAATACGTCTGATGGGTAAACGGG
The DNA here is from genome assembly GCA_025667525.1 of Glebionis coronaria. Taxonomy (NCBI): domain Eukaryota; kingdom Viridiplantae; phylum Streptophyta; class Magnoliopsida; order Asterales; family Asteraceae; genus Glebionis; species Glebionis coronaria. The sequence continues at coordinate 1,480,814 of JANFOE010000053.1, read as the reverse complement.
TTGTAGGTTCATGTTTTTTTGTTGTGAGACACTAACTAAATATGCATGATAAACTAGCAAGATGTTATCACAACAGGTGGCTTTGATTCAGCTTCGTTTGGTCGGTGAAAGAAAATAATAGAAGCGAGTGGCTTTGTTTTTCTTGATAGGTAGAAAAGTACAATTGGAACAAGCGTGAGTGAATATGTTAGGGGTTGTGATGTTATGATTACAAGTAGAAGCCTTGAACACACGTTCCTCCTTGATCATCTTGTTTGTGTGATTAACCAAAAGCTCATAAAAGACGAGTAGGAGGAAATTAAATTAAATCATGTGGGTTTGATTTTGTTTCATTTTGTGGGTATTATATGATGTTAAAAGGTGGTGGTCACCTTATTTTATATTACAGGTAGAAGAATCTCACAATATAACATTGATTGGAAAATCTATGGTTGTTAAGAAGGGATGGAGAAACAACACCACATAAACATTATGGTGGTGGAAGTTCAAGATCGGGTGTCTTTCGATGTGGCCGAGGAAGAGGTCTTGGATCTGGGAAAATTCGAGATGGTAATGAACGTGTCCAACGGGATGCCAGGTTACATGTTACTAGTATGGTGAAAAAAATCAAAAGGAGTTTGGACATAACCGAGGTATGGGTCGGGCTTTCGGGAAAGGTTTATAATCAAGATTATTCGGAAGAAACTAAATAAAGTTGTGACTAAAGGGTTTGAATAAACGATTAAGGGGGCTAAGGTTGGATTAATCGTTCATTATGGTGCTTTTAATTAGCCCATTATAGATATTTTCGTTATAGAGGGTAGTAGTCACTATCATTATTATGTCTTTCATGATTAATTTTTAGTTATAATATAAAACAAATGATTACGATCATTTTTTTACCTTTAATTATGTTTTATATCTTAATTGTAAGCCGATGTAAGAGGTCATGATTATGTATTTAGTAGTAATACTTTTCTTCAAGTTATAGATAATCAGAAAAACTTTATATTAGACATTTGAGTGTGAGTTTTGAAGCTTAAATTCTACAGCCATATATTAAGGTTTGTCTATCAATAATTTACTTTACTGTCAAATCCTATGAAGTCACTTTCTTTTATTTTTACTTTTTACCTATGAAATCACATTAAACATATATTAGATTTTAAACATATATTAGACTTTACTATGAAATCCTATAAAGTAACCAAAAAAGGTTATGATTATCACTCTAAATATGTAAGAAAAGTCTTAATTTCAATTCCTAATAGTTACAAACAACTTAAAATGATCACATATTCCTTTTAAAAAAAGTTTTTACTTGATGACAATAAATTCAAATTACTTGAATTAGTCGAAAAACATGTCAAAAATCATAGTTATCAAAAAAAAATCTAGTATATAAGTTATACAAACAACACATTAGTATTGTATGCATAGTCCTAATTTAGGTTTAAAGCCAACATATTTAGTTCAAGTATAATATTATATAGGGATCGGAGGGTTTCCAGAGTCGTACTACAAGAAAAAGAGACTATACCGATGAGAATTATGTGACGGCTTTTTTTCACTAATAAGGTGAAAATAGTGACAATATAATTTTTGGTCATTTGTTTTGTCGTTAGTATAAAACAGTGACGCAACTTACAAGTGGTCGTTATCTAGTCACTAAATTATATGATATGTATTTTGGATTAAAAGTCGTGACGAAAATTTTGGTCATTGATAAGATAAATGAGAAAATCGATCATTGACATGATAAATCAAGTGATGAGAAATTTTATCACTATTTAACACATTGTTAATTACTAGTATATAAAATGATAAATCAAGAAAATTATACCATTATAAGTACTCAATCCATTTAGTCATTTTTTTTCACGAAGATAGACTACAATTGAAACAAAAACTAACATGGCTTGTTCAATCCCACATACAATCGACGGATAAACACTTTTGGTTAAAAAAACTAATTCAGAAATATATATAGCGTTCATCGGAAAGCAATAATGGAGTTAGCCATTCCATTTGAAAACACTTTCATAGCTAAAGATGATATGAGGAGAACATATGAGAAATACAATGATATTCCAAAAGAGAGTTGTGCTATGTCGAACCTTTATTGAAAGAAGAATCTAAAATAGATTACCATATGCATAATGCTTTGTTTCGAAAGACAACTAAAATAAAATGACAAATGGAAACTTAATTTGTTTAGCATCATGAAAAATACGATTACAACGATTGTGTTGTATTTTAAATTCCTTATTGTGTTTTTAAATTTCGTATTGTAATTTAAATTTCTGGAACACCAAATGAAAAGGTACTCGAATAAATCCGTCAACACCCGAGAAACCACTTAAAGCAACCCCATAACTTTATGTAAACCTAAAATACAGCTCGGAAACCCCAAGTGGGTGGTTTATCAACTCAGCCAAGTCAACAAGAGATGTGTGATAAACATGTAATAACTGAATATTTTCAGCTTATTGAGGAAGAAGAACGTCAGCTAATTCTTGATGAAGAGGCTATACGAAAAAACATAAAAGAAGAAGAAAGGGTCGAGAAAGAGTGGCAGGAAAAATGAAGCGTCGAACGAGAATATGAGGAGCTATTAAGTTCGGAATTTTTTGGAGAGATATGAGGATCTATTGAGTTCGGAATTTTTTGGAAAGATATCTGATTTAGATTCGGAAACACATTAAGAAATTTATTATTTGTAACTTTTTTTTATTATTTGAGTAATGTTATTTTATAATTGAATTTTAATTTTATTTAGAACAAAATGATGATCGCTCTATTTTAGAGAAAAAGTCGTATGAAAGTCGCCGGTTTAAAAAAACTGAGATGGCGAGGTAGAGGTGGGGGGAGGGTCGACCCCTTGCTTATTGCAACCAGCCTAATGTGTTTAGCGGAAATTTTACAAACGTACATGTTTTGCTTTTGAGTTTATTATGTTCTCCGACCGGTGGGTTTGAGGGTCGACCCCTTGCTTATTGCGACCAACCTAATGGGTTTAGCGGATATTTTACAAACGTACATGCTTTGCTTTTGTGTTTATTATGTTACCTGACAAAGAATTTCATAGAATTATACTATGCTTATGCTTTGAGGTTAATATTTTATGATTCTTGTTGATCAGGCTGCTTAACTTGAAGAGAATATTAGTTGGGACAACCTTACAATGCGTGTAACTTATTTGATAGAGAAATTTGATATCCATGGTGGTGGTACAAGGGAAGTTGCATCATATTTGTTGTCAAATCATTTGGTTTTTCATTTTATGTAATTCTTAAATTTCTCGAAAGGCAATCACATTAGCATGGTTGGCAAGATGGGTGGCTTAGATAATGGTTGAAATAGTTTGGTTAAAATGGATAAAGCTTGGATGGATTAAGCAATCACTATAGAAAACTGATCGAATTTTTCATTTCCCGATGCAAACTGACATTAGTAGTTGGTGGAGAAGCCAAGCCCACTCTAGGATGAGATGACTTTGACACGATTAATACTTTTCACGGATACTTAGATTTAAGATTCGACATTCGAGAATTCTTGTCAACATTTTCTTAATTAATTTTTGAACACAAGATTGTTGATTGGTTAGTTGAGAGTTTCAAAAGAGATGTGTCTAAGTGCTATCAACTTCTAGAGACAGGAATTACAGGAAGTAGTGTGCCAGTTTATGTTATACAACAACATTAGACCGCCCAGAGTATATTAATACCATGCTAACAACGACTTGTTCGTAGAGCCGCGAAGTTCAATATTGATCTTCAGGTCAATTTCGATAAGCCTTTGACAATCACGGGTGGTTGCAGAACAGGGATGGAAAAATTTACAAATGCATATGATCTATATGCAAGGTATAAAGTAGGTTGTTTTTATCAAATGTTTTCTTATCACTTTTTTCTTACAACGTTGTGTTGTCGGTATCGTACAACAAGACCTCCTTAAGTTGGTTTATGAGAATTTTCCTTAATAGACTTAAGGAGGTGTCTCCCCCTCATCTCTATAAATAGGGATGAGGGAGATCCTAATAGAAAAACTATTCTTCCTTAATAAAATCTTTATTAGGGTTCTTTAATAAAGGGAGTTTTAAGGATATGCCGTGTGCATATATTTTCAGTTCTTTCTAATCTCTAGTGTTCGCTACTTGTGCTCGATACAGCTCGCGATCTAGTGGTTCCGTGTTATCGAACTTTGAGTTTGTTTTCGGTATCATACAACAAGTGGTATCAGAGTCTGGTTATAGTGGTCTCCGAAGACCGAGTCCTAGATCAGGGTTACGAGTTCGTAACAGTGTCGAGGTATTTGGTGAAGTGCGGTCGACGGGAGGTAGAAGAGATACATGTGACGCGGGGTTTCTTTTATAAAGAAAGAGAAAGGTGACAAACTATCCACGTCAATCTCCTATTATAATACAAAGTGATTAAACATGGAAAAGAAAAGGCATCGACTTGTTTTTATAAGTTAAGTTCGGTACCGTTTTCTTTCATTGAAAAGAGAAAATTAAAATGAAGGTTTTTTTCCTTATTTATTGTTGAGGGTTTTATTTCTTGTGGTTCAAGTTTTGATCGTGGTTTGCTTTGGGTTTAAAGTTAACGGCCGGGTTTTGCTTGTTCGAAATCGAGGGTTTAGGGTTTTTCTAATAAATTTGATTTGTAAGGAAGGGTTTTTGGCAACAACAGGTATATTGCACACGGCTTGTGAGGCTTGTCGGTAAAGTTGGGTAAAAAATAACTTGACAAGGTTTGTAGCAAGGTTAAAGAAGATTCAAGACTTGTCGAGGTTGCAAGATTTCTTAGTTTATTCGAGATCGGTTTTGCAAAATTAAAAGTACGAAAAGGTTACTTCAAAAGAGTCGGATACTTTCTTGATTCAAGGATTGTCGGTTTTTTGGATGGTTTAATTTCCAAGGTTCAATTCAAATTTGAGTAAGAAATGGTTTTTCTTTTTGAAGAGTTTCTTTGTTTGATTGATTTCTAAGAAGGTTTCTCTTAGGGTTATATAGATAAAGAAAGGGTCTTTTACACACAAGTACTTTGTTTAATTCGGTGTTGTGAGGTTTATATCAAAAGGTTATCAGAATTAACAAAAGGGTTATGAAAAAGATGTTGGTGACCAAGTTTGACAACGAGAAATTTGATGGGAAGAATGTGTTGGGAATAAATTAAAGCCAGTCTACTTGAGCGCTGACAAGAGTAAAACAAGCGTTGATAAGAAGAAAACAAACGCTGACAGATCAAGCGTTGACAAGAAGAAGTCAAGCGTTGACACATTGAAGACAAGCACTGATGGAAGGATATGATCTACGCGTTTATTATGTTCTAGATTATTTCTAGTAAAGATAGGAACAACAATGTATTTTCTATATTTATCTTTACCTAGAATAGTTGATACGTAGATTATTGTACAAGGCTTCTTATGTCTATAAAAGAAGACCTTTAGGTTATTGTTCAATATAAGTTTTTATACGTTAAAACACTTTCATTGTAAGCAAGTTTGATATCATTAATCAAAGTGAAAGTTTTTTTACATCTTGTGTCTTCTTGTTTAAGTGTTAATTCCGCATAACACTTAGATTGTCATATACATATACAAAGGTTTCTCTAAGTGTATTACTTGATCTAATCTCATATACATAAAGCTAAATCGATCTAAGTTTGGGATCAACAAGTGGTATCAGAGCTTGTTGAGGAACTTTTGATCTTAAAGAACACAAGAACCCTAAAACCACCAAAACCCTAATTTTCACAAAAACCCTAAAAGCATCATGTCAAATCCAGAAGTAACCTCCTCCTCCTCACCTTTAACAAACATCAAGATTCCCATGCTTGATGCAACCAACTTTGAATTGTGGAAATTCAACTTTGAGCAATATCTGGGGATCTATGACTACACACTCTGGGAGATTATTGAATATGGAAACACATTCAATAAAGCTCAAAAGATTTCTAATGCCATTGCTGCAAGAACAGCTGTTGCTGGATCTTCAGAAGCAGATAAGATAGAAAAACCTGATGATGGTAGAGCTGTGTCTGCTGAAGACATAGCAAAGAAAAGGGTTGATATGAAAACCCTAAATATTCTGAAACTCTCTTTGGGACAAGAGAACCAGCATAAATACAGAGGTTATGAATCTGCTAAGGACCTTTGGGCAGCTCTTAAAGTTGCATATGGTGGTAATGATGATACTAAGGAAGAGAAGAAGAAGCAATTCATGCATGATTATGCTGTCTTAAAGGCTCAACCTAATGAGAAGCTTAGTAGTGTGAGAAGCAGATTGCTTGACATTACAAGCAAATTGTCCTTCATGGGGACACAACTTGGTGATATTGACATTAATGCCACTTTTCTTAAAAGTCTTTGTGAGGCGTGGAAGATTGAGGCAAGATCTATACTTGCCAACAACACTCACAAAAGTTCTAATTTTGATGATATCTACAACAAACTGAGGCTGTTGGAGAATGAAACTCTTTTGGAGCATGGAAGCAAGTCTACCAACAGTAATATGGCCTTCTTCTCACATAGTGAAGGTCAATTTAATTAGAAGGACTCTTACATGCATCCAGTCACTGGATCATCATGTGTTAACATTGGAACATGTCCTGTCAACGCCTCCTATTCAGACGCTGACACATACAAAAGTGACTCACCAAGAGTTAAACCTGCTGGTTTGGATCTAGATACTGTATGTGCTTATATTGCTTCTTTGCCCAATGGTCCAATGATTACATATGAGGACCTTGAGCAGATAAGTGATGAGCACTGGGAAGAGATGGACATTACGTGGAACATGGCTTTTGCCAGTACAAGAGCAAACAGGTGGAATAGAAGGTTTGAGAAGAAGATGACCTTCAATGCAAAGGACACTGCTGGATTTGATAAATCCAAGGTTGAATGCTACAATTGTCATCGTATGGGGCACTTCATGAGGGAATGCAGATCTCCTAGAAGATCTGATGCTGGCAAACCCTCAAGCCAAATTGTTAAGGCTCAGGATCCTAAGGCCATGGTTACAGTTCAAGAAATTAATGGTATGGGATGGGATTGGAGCTATTTGGCTAAAGATGTGGAAGAGGATAAAGCTTTGGTTGCTGAGATAGAAGAAGAAGAGCATGTTCAATATGATCTCATGGCACACTCCTCCTCTTCGTCAGATAATGAGGTATACGATGATGCTTTTTGTAGTAAAGGTTGTAGGTTAAACACTGAGAAACTTAACAAAGAGGTGTTAAGATTATTAGATGATATGAGTACTGAAAGATGCAAACTGTCTAACTATCAATTAGCTCTCACTCAAACTGAGAAGACAGTTTCTGAATACAAGAAAATAGAATTTGATTTAAAAGATAAAATAAATATCTTAAAACATGAGTTGAATGCTAGTAATGATATTAGGAGCATCATGGAAAGGGTTAATGGTGAGTTACAGTGTAAGTTAGATGAGGTCATTAACAATAAAGATAATGTTGGCCTTAAAATTCAGAGATTTGATAGGGCCACACAAACCCTAGGAGAATGTGTTAATAAACAAAGGGATCCTAAGGACATGACTGGGATTGGGATGAAAGACTACTCTGTGGTTCCACCACCAGCTGGTGAATTCTATGGTGTCCAACAAAAGGACCTATCTTGGACTGGTTTACCAGAACTCCAAGAGGAGGAATTCATTCCTCCACCAAGAGTCATTACCCCAGTTGAAGAGTATCAACAGAAGTTGACTGACTTGAATGAATGGAAGAAAGCCAATCCTACCTTATTTGTTAAGGGTGGCTTATTATGTGAAAGTCCTAATGAGTCAACCCCCATTAAGGTAACAAACCCAATCACTGGTAAGGCTGTTGACCTTGGCTCAAACACTGTTAGAAAATCTAGCATTAAGTATGCAGAGATGTATAGGAATACTAGGTCTCCTAAGAGCCAAGTTAGTAATGATGGAACATGCTTCTTTTCTTCTAGACCTAGGGTTGTGTCTAGAAAAGCCTGTTACACTTGTGGTAGCTTTTCACATTTAGCATATAAGTGTGTCAACGCTTCCAAGGTCAACGTTGTTAAAAAGTCAAACGTTGTCAGACCCAAACCTTGTGTGCAGCAAAGTCCACAAGTTGTTAGACCTTCCCCATTCTTCACTAGAGGGTCTAACACTCATGGACAAAGACCATTTCAAAAGACAAATACTTGGTCTAATAGGCAATGGGTTTCTGTAGAAAACCCTAGGTTCAACGCTGACAAGGGAAATTTCAGCGTTGACAAGACCAAATCCAACGCTGACAGAAACGTGACCAGACCTAAATATTTGCAACCACAGGGTAAGGGGTCTAAAGCTTCTTCAAGCTTGACATAGAGACCTAAGAAAGATCAAAACCCTAATGATAATGGGATTTCAGTGACCTGCAACAGATTTAATTACATTTCAAAGGTCATTACAAAACCTATTGGGGTTAACTGCGTATTTCATCCAAAGAGGGATGCACAAGGGGTTTTTATGAGAACTAAGTCTATTCTTGTTGAACAACCAGATGAATCCAAGTCTGCTAAGGCTTGGGTTCCCAAAGAAAACTAACTTGTTTTCTTTATGTGCAGGGCATTCAAAAACAGGTCAATGATTATGGATATTGGGACAGTGGATGCTCAAGGTACAAAGGAAGATTATCTCACTAACTTCACTCCCATTAAGTTTGGTGATAAGGTTTACTTTCGAGGCGGATATGGAACTATCACATGCAAAGGAACACTTCTCACCAAGAACTTGCGTTTTGAAAACGTATTTTTGGTAAAGGAACTTGATTACAATCTTTTTAGTGTATCACAAGTTTGTGATAACAAAAATGAAGTTCTATTTACTGATATTGAATGCTTGGTGTTAAGCAAGGATTATAAGATCCCTGATGAGAAATATACTGACGATAGAACACCTAGACATAACGACATATATAATGTGAATCTGAATGGGATTAGGATGAATAATAATATGTCATGTTTTTATGCTAAAGCTTCAGTAGATGAAAGTAATCTATGGCACAGGAGACTAGGGCACATAAACTTTAAGAATATAAACAGGCTTGTGAGACTTGTCTTGGTTGATGGTTTGCCTGAAAAGGCTTTCCACAATGACCACTCTTGTGTTGCATGTCTTAAAGGCAAGCAGCACAAGGTCTCATTCAAGTCCAAACAGGTGCACTCTAGTACTATACCACTTCAATTGCTTCATATGGACCTATTTGGTCCAACCAATATAGAGAGTTTGAATGGTAAATCATACTGCTTTGTTATCACAGATGACTTCTCTAGGTTTACTTGGACTTTCTTCTTAGCTATGAAGAGTGATACAGCTGACACTTTAATTGAATTTATCACTTAGATTGAGAAGAAGACTGGTAATGAAGTTAAAATGCTTAGGAGTGATAATGGTGGTGAATTTAGGAATAAAGTTTTAGATGATTTTTGTGCCAGGAAAGGGATTACTAGGCAGTTTAGTGTTGCCAGAACCCTACAGCAAAATGGGGTTGCAGAAAAGAAAGAATAGAACCCTAATTGAAGCAGCCATAACTATGTTGGCTGATGCTCATTTCCCCATAGCTTTTTGGGCTGAGGCTGTAAATACAACATGCTATGTTCAAAATAGAGCATTGGTCAACAAGATACAGAACAAAACACCTTATGAGTTACTTTGGGGAAGAAAACCCAATATTGGTTTTCTTAGACCTTTTGGTTGTCATGTAGTTGTACTAGATACTAGTGATGCCTTAGGTAAATTTAGTGCAAAAGGTGATGAGGGCTATTTCATGGGGTATTCAGTGCAGAGCAAGGGATATAGGGTTTATCTTAAAAAGGAAAAACGTATATTTGAAAGAGTACATGTTAGGTTTTTAGAGAGTAAACCTAGTGATCCTAAAAGTGGTCCAAATTAGTTGTTTGACTTGGAACCTTTATCTAGGACTTTAAATTATATGCCTGTCACTAATCCAGACATTGTGAAGGTAACTTCAAATGTTGTGGAAGAACAAGTTGTTGATGTTTCAGGTACACAGGTTAATGAAGAGGTTGGATCACAAGCAGAAAAGTCATCTCCTATACTAGAGTATGTCACAATTCCCATATGGACAGATGCTTTTGCTGCTGCTGCTGCTGCTGGAAAGGATAATTGTGGTCCTCAAGTACCACCAGATAACAACATGCATGGTCCTTCAGGCGCTGACAAAGGCAAATCTAGCGCTGACAGGACAAATTCAGACGTTGATGGCTCAAACGTTGACAACAACATTTCAAGCGTTGTTAGCCCAAACGCTGACAACCAAGGTTCAGGCGTTGACAACACTTTTGCGCATCTTTTCTCTTCTACTTTTGAACAGGGTGAACCTTCCAATTTATATGAAGAGGTTCATCCTCATATTGATGAAAGAGAGTCTGATGAAGAAGATATTGACAACATGGATAATGAGATTGAAGACACCAGACTTTTTGAAGGAGGAGTTCTCACTTCTACTATAAAGAATCACCCTAGTTCTCAAATCATTGGTGATATTATGACTCATGTTCAGACTAGAAGATCTCATCAAGGTCTTGGTGGATTTATTGCCAATATTCACAAGAAGGTTGATACCCCTCTTGTGAAAGCATGTTTGTTTGCCTGTTTTCTGTCACAACAGGAACCCAAGAAGATCTTTGACGCTCTCAAAGAACCAAGTTGGGTGGAAGCAATGCAGGATGAGCTTCACCAATTTGCAATTCAGGATGTTTGGGAGCTGGTTGATTGTCCTAGATATGTCAGACCTATAGGGACAAGATGGGTTCTAAGAAACAAGAGAGATGAAAGAGGTATTGTGGTCAGAAACAAGGCAAGATTAGTGGCTCAGGGATATACACAAGAGGAGGGGATAGACTATGAGGAAGTCTTTGCACCAGTTGTAAGGATTGAAGCTATAAGGATCTTTCTAGCCTATGCATCCTGCATGGGCTTCACTGTCTATCAAATGGATGTCAAGAGTGCCTTCCTCTATGGAACAATTGTTGAGGAGGTGTATGTCATACAGCCTCTTGGTTTTGAAGATCCATAGAATCCAGACAAGGTGTATAGAGTCAAGAAGGCTATGTATGGACTTCATCAAGCCCCAAGAGCATGGTATGGTACTTTGTCTACTTATTTGGTGGACAATGGATTCAAAAGGGGGACCATAGATCAGACGCTGTTTATAAAGAAGAAGGGTAAGGATGTTTTACTTGTTCAGGTCTATGTTGATGATATCATCTTTGGATCCACCAATCCAAAGATGAGTGAGGATTTCTCCAAGCTTATGACAGACAAATTCAAGATGAGTGCTATGGGGGAGATGAACTTCTTTCTTGGGTTACAAGTTCAGCAGAAAGAAGATGGTATCTTCATCTCCCAGGATAAGTATGTGGCAGAGATCTTGAAAAAGTTTGGCTTTTCTCCACATGAAAAGAGGGCTACTACTCCTATGGATAGAGAACACCCTTGGGGAAAGATTGTAGATGTGAAAGATGTGGATGTCAGGTACTATAGATCAATGATTGGTTCATTGATGTATCTTACAGCCTCCAGACCTGATATCATGTTTTCTGTGTGTGCTTGTGCACGCCATCAAGTGACTCCCAAAGAATGTCACCTTTATGCTGTTAAGAGGATATTTAGGTACCTAAGATGTTATCCCAGTCTTGGCTTGTGGTACCCAAAAGATTCACCTTTGGAGCTTATTGCATATTCAGACAGTGACTATGGAGGTGATAAGTTTGATACAAAATCCACAACTGGTGGATGTCAGTTTCTTGGGAACAGGTTGATATCTTGGCAATGCAAGAAACAAACAGTGGTGGCTAATTCTACAACAGAAGTAGAGTATGTGGCTGCAGCTGCTTGTTGTGGACAAGTTTTATGGATTCAGAACCAGCTGTTAGACTATGGGTATAATTTCATGCATACCAAGATATTTGTTGACAATAACAGCACCTTATGCATTATTAAGAATCTTGTACATCATTCTAAAACTAAACACATAGAAATTAGACACCATTTTATAAGGGATTGTTTTGAAAAGGGTTTAATACAACCAGATAGGGTTGACACAGAGGAAAATATGTCAGATTTACTAATTAAACCTTTTGATGCTGGAAGGTTTCAATACTTGGTAACAAGTATTGGAATGATCAATCTCACATAATATGTGTTTTGGAGTCTTTTTGTAAAAGTATGTACAGGATAATGCATTGTTATTGGTCTTTTTTGAGGATTTAGATTTTCCACTATATTTTTCTAACACTGACAAAGGTTACTTTAACGCCGATAAGTGTTATTGTGACGTTGTCAGCAATATATTTGTCTAACACTGACAAAGCTTTCCTCAACGCTGACAAGTGTTATCGGGGCGTTGTCAGCAACAATGTTAGTTTTGTGGTTTTCAATCTAAATGTGCAGCTGGTGTTAGCATTATACCATTGGATATAGAGTTTCTTATGGATCATTGGAGAAGCATTTGGACATGTTTTTATTTATGGATGATGGTTGGAATTTTCTATTCCTATCTTGACATAAATTTTTATGTTCATGCATATTTTTAGCAACATATGTATCACAGTTTAAGGGGAGGTTTTAGGAACCTTTAGGACTTTTGGGTATCCTTATGATACTCTTATCACAATTCTAGATTGTGTCCACAGGTGAGTATGAGTTAGTTTTACTAAATCATGAGGCACTGTAGCATGCAAAGTTGATTTACTATGCATGCTGCCAAGACATTTTTGGCCTAGAATTGGATGTGGTCTGTTGGGAGACTTGGGAATGATTTTATCATGGGTTTTACCTGGGAGTAACAAGGAATTTTATAAGGTAACTTAGTTGTTAAGTGTTTTGGTTAGCAAGGGACACTAGAGGACTATTATGTCTATCTTGCATAAGCAAGTGTGCATAACTGGACAGTGCTTGCCGCCCTATGATAATTATCAACTTATAGGTTATCTTCTCTAGGATAAATTACTTTGTTAAGGTCATTTTTCATTTTTAAATATTTTTATTTTTTTTGACGCTGACAAGTATTTTTCCAAGCGTTATTGTGACCAATTTAGACGCTGACATGGCTTTGGCAAACGTTGACAAGAATATAGCCGTTGGGCGTTGATGGGTTATTTTTGACCGTTGACACTCAATGGGACCTACCCAATTGTTACTTTTTGACATATTTTTGGGCCGTAATTTTGGGAGCAGATAACTCTCATTTAATGCATGAGATAAACTTATTCTTTTTCAATATTTTCATGATTGTAATTTGAAAATAGTTGCCTAATTTTTGACCAATCACATGCATACTTTCTCTCCTATATATTTGGCTCCTATTTTAAACAGGGTACCTATAATTCTTGTCTAACACAATTTTCTCCTATAACTTCATCTTTATCAATCATTCAAACAGCTTTCAACAATGGCACCAAAGTTTAAACCAAGTGATTTGGAATTGGGGTTCAGGAGTCAACACAACATGGTAGCATATCTTGAAGCTGATGATACTATGTTTCCCCAATACACACAAATGGTGGCGTATTTGAATGCATCCCCTCTTAGGTATGCTCTTTCTCATGCACCACTCATTCATGTCACACATATTAAACAGTTTTGGAACACTGTTAGTTCCTCAACAGTTAATAGAGTGACTACATTATCTTCTATTGTTAATGGGCGCACATGGGTGGTTACTGAACCTTTGGTACGCCAAGCTTTGCATCTTGATGATGCTGATGGTATAACCACCCTCCCCATTAGTGAAATAGAACAAGGACTAAGGGCTTTGGGTTATCCTTTTCCTGCTGAAGGAACTTTAAATAAATATCATAAACAGGAGTTTCCCCCAGCCTGGAAGTACCTAATACATGTCCTTTTACAATGTTTTAGTCCCAAGTGTACTGCACACAATGAGATCAATAGATCTATTGCTAGTGCTATTGTGTGCATTGCTACTGGGCAAAAGTTTAATTATTCCAAAATGATTTTTGAGGGCATATGTAAAAATAAAGGGAACAAAATGACTTTAGCTTATCCCAGATTTTTACAAATGGTTTTTGATGTCCAAGGTTACTGCACAAGGGATCATGATGACTTTTATAAGATCCCTGTGCAAAAGAAAGCAATTTTTATGAAGATGAACTCACCCCCACATCATGACTTACCCCTCACCCCTGCTATGATTGCTGTCATTGAAGCAGCACAACCCACAACCCCAAATTGACCCAATCCCTGAACCTTTACCTTCACCACAACATATGTAAATTGACCAAGAACCCTTCGACGCTGACACATTAAATGTTGGCGTTGATGTGCCTATTTCAAACGTTGACACAAATCCTTCTCAGACACAAACACCCCTTAACCAACCCACATCCACTCAATCCACATCCTCTTCTCCCCCAACACAATATAGGTTGCAAAAACGCCAAATGACTACTTGACTGTTCTCCTCTAGTGGTCCTAGCCATGTAGCAGAGAGAACCACCACCACAAGTGTGGTTGGTGCTAGGGATGAGGCTAGGACTATTGGTTCTGGCTTAGAAGCTTGCCAAGACAGTCCTACCATCATTAAGACCTCATCCATGCCCAATGAATCTAACTTGGGAGGTCAAATACCCATTTTAGAAGAGGGCAGATTGGAACCAATGATTTTGATGGAATTGATGGCAGTCTGCATTAGCTTGCAAAAGCAAAATGCAGACTTGGTACAAGTTGTCAGCACACAAGGCCTTGAACTCAAGCAATTACGGGAGAGGATTGTTATCTTGGAGAATGCTAGCACAAGGAGAGGGATTGAGGAATCTTACAAAGGGGAGGATGAACAAATAAATGTGAGTGATAAGGGCTCCCATGATGGTGAATCTTTGGGTGTTGCTGAGGCCCTAACAAGTTTGAAGAAACAGACAGGTTTTGATACGTCTCTAGTCTCTCCTACAAACTTAAATTTGTCATTTACAGCCATGTTGGAGGAAATTGCAAGAGGCGCTGAGACAGGTAATTTGAGCGTTGACAAGCAGAATTTGAACGCTGACATGAGTATCTTGGACGCTGACAAAGCAACATTGGGCGTTGACAAACCTGCAAATGAGGTTGATGTATTCCAGTCATCATCCATCATCAAAGACGTTTTTCACAGGTATTACCATCTACCTTACCAACATTTGATCCATTAGATAAGGGTAAGGGTATTATGGTAGAAGAAGTTGTTCCAAAGAATGCAGCACAAATTGAGTTTGATAGAAGGTTGGCTGCACAAATTATGGAACAAGAAAGGAAAAAGGTGGGTGAATCACCTTTTGTTGTCACTTCAGAAGAGCAAGAAGGGAGTGATGAAGCTAGTTCTGACTCAAGTGTAATGATCATAGAACAACCAGAAAGACTTGAGTATGGTGATAAGCTAGCCAAAGAGAAGTTGAAGGAGTTGAAATTACAAGTTGATTTTGACATGCCAGAAGTTGTTCCGATGTACCATGCTTGGGAAGATAGGTGTATGGAGAATCCACATTTGACCATTTCAGATCAGATATGGGGTTTGGAGATTCTTCTCAGAGTACAAAAGGATTGCAAGGTCATTCTGAAACACAAAGCAAGCAATGTTCTCTCAAATTTGAAAAGGGATAGAAGGGACTTGTACTACATGCTACTCAGATGTCATGGAACAGGATGGACTCATAAGAAATTGATTGGTTTGACATTTGAAGAGTTGGAGTGCAGAGCTTATCCCATTTGGGTTAGAGTGCAGGAATAAAACACTCTAAGACTTCTTTCTAATGAAAGAAAAGAAGAACTTGCAGAGGAAATGGAGCTTAAGAAGGC